>OZ007551.1:589497-830469 GCA_963931895.1 Eupithecia pulchellata | reverse complement strand
AACGAAATCTACTAAATCTTCAAGTTCATCTACTGTATCTATATTACTGAGATCGATTAAATTTCTAAGGTTACTTTCTCCAAAATTTAAGGTAGGTAGGAGGTTAGAGCCAATATTTAATATGAACTCACTGTATTCCCTATCATGACATCTATGTGAAGTTACTAATGAAAAAGTTTTAATTTTTTGCCAGAGAGGAGACGTTTTTACAGATGCATTTAAGATGTCAGAATTGGTTTTTGCGTTGGGAACTACGGGAGGAATTTGCCTAAAGTCTCCAGCAAAAATAATAATTTTACCGCCAAAAATTTTATCACTTTTCATGAGATCCCGCAAGGATCTATCTAATATATGTATCAAATATTTGTGAGCCATAGGGGCTTCATCAGTGCAGTGTGATGCCTGCTCGGTAACAGACGTTTCACACTGCTCAGTCTTGAATTATATTAATTCGTGTTTCGTGGCTAAAGGCCACTGTCCGCTGTAGCTATGGGTTCTAAACCGCTCATAGCCAACGAGCTACTGGCGTTTGTTGTGTACGCCATCGACACCATGGATGAGGTGAGCATCATCCAAATCTGTAAGTCCAACTTTACAGAGGAGGATGTCAGCTGTGGAAAGGCTCTCCTGTTCCAAACGCTGGGAAAGATGGACCGGATGCCGTCACGCCGAAGAGACGGAGGTGAGAAGAGTCTCCAGGACATCATCACCATCCTGAAGGAGACGGATCCTGACGACGTGCCCGACTTCGTCGCGAAGGAGCTGCGTAAGCTGCCCCCAGTGACGTTCGACCACGTCGATGTGACCAGGCTGCTGAAAGATGTGACATCATTGAAGGCAAGCTTGGCTGACGTCGTGTTGAAGTTGGAGGTCTCGCAGAACACCATCTGCGAGCTGCAGTCTGAGGTAGCGTTATTACGTAGCGCTGCTTCAGTGGACAAGTCGACCGAGATATCCAACGTCAACACTCGCCGAGGAGGTCAACGGAATGTGTCAGATAGCGTCGTGTCAGCGTTTTCGCCTTGCGCGGCTGACACCGATGCCGTCAGGTCGCCGTGCCCTCCCCGCCCGCGCCCCGCCGCCTCTCCGCGCGTGAGCCCGACACGTGCGCGCGCCGCCCCTCCCCCCGCGCGCGCATACGCTGCCGTTGCTGCCGAATGCTGCATGCCCGCTGCGCCCCCGCTGCAGGTATCGACAGCTACATCAAGAAGGGAGAAATTGACGCAGCGTCGCGAATCTGTTCGCGCCCCTGCACCCGTTCCGGCTGCTCGCGAGAGAAAGCCGCGTGATGCTGAAGGGTTCACTGAGGTAGTGCGGAGGAAAAGGAAGCCCAGCAGCCGAAACCAGCGCGGCGTCGCACCGACCGGACCTAACTACTTGTTGCAGCCGGCCGTGCCTGCGACGTTGCTCTACGTGTCCAGGCTTCACTATACCACGAAGGTGGAGGAGATCGTGGAATATGTGAAGACGAAGACCAACATCTTGGTGAGGGTCGAGCGGTTGGAGTCGCGTCATAATGATTTTAAATCATTTGTGGTGCGTGTTCCAACTGCGAATATTTCGACCTTCACTAATGAAGAGTTCTGGCCGAAGAATGTGCTGTTCCGGCGTTTTCGCGGACGATTACCGGTCGCAGCACATATTGCGTCATTACGTGTTAGTAATTAGGTTTATTTTATATATGTTAGGTTAAGGTATATATTTTATATGGGCCTTAGTTTTAAGTATTTTCCATCTTATACTAGACTAATGTTGCCTGAAATAAATGAATATTATTATATTATTATTATAAATAATGACGTCCGCATGTGCTATTAATTCAGCTCTCTGACTACCGTTGGTAATAGACCAGTAGCTGAGGTCGTCTACGAATTCTAACGGGAATTTAAACATACTGTGCGCCGTCGACCCCCCTACGTAGTTTTGAGCGGCGATCGCAGAACTGGCCGTACACAAAACAACCCCTTGCAAATTGCCGCGTACGTGAGACGTCACAGTATTTAAAAGGTACGTTTTCCCGGTGCCAGCAGGACCATCAACGAAAATCGCGGTATCGTTTGCGTTCCGGAAGTTAAGGTCACTGCACAAATTCTCAACGTAATCGAATATCGCGCGTTGATCCGCGGACAAGTTAGGTAATTGTTCGTCGACTTCATTTACTAACAAATCACGATTATATTCGACGCGTTCCCTGCCAAGCTCGGTCGTATTGTCAACGACTTCTGGCAAACCGTGTTGTGTCAGCGACGTACCGTGCTTCCGAAGCATTCTATTAATTTGAATGAGACACAAAGTGTGTACTCTTTCCTCATCACCGCTGTCTCCTAATCTGTGCGAAATATCTTCGCTTAATTGATTTTTGAACTTGTCCCAGAGAGAAGCTACTGCGACGCCGTTGACAGCCAAAAGTACAAAAAAGCTACGCAGTCGCGGTCCCGTGTAAAAAGTAGTTGCTTCTAACATAGCTCTTTCGTATTCGACTTCGTCATCGGCCAAACCAACAAATTTGGCAGCATCCTGGAATGTTTGACAATTGGGACCACCAAGTTTAATTAGATCTGCAAAACTACGACAGGGATATGATTTTAAAAGGACTCTGAGAAAGAATTGTTCACCTCTGTTTGGTGCGACCCAAAACAAACGCGCGACGAGCTCACCCCGTTGTCTTTTTGTGACAAATTTTCCGTTTCCCATTTCAAATATTTGTGTATTTTTTATGGAGGGACGCTTCGAATGGACGATGTAACGTTCGTAAAAGTCTAAGTATGTTAATCCGTCAAATTCTTCTCCCAAGGGGCGGTTGAAATATGTTAAAAGGTCTGAGGTAGCACGTTGCGCCGATTCCGTTTCGGTGCCGGGTTTAAAAAATACAGACTGTTGATTCTCGAGGTGGACGGACAACATTTTGACGGTTGGTTCGCGCGCGGTAACATCGAATTCTAATACTCTCCAGGCAGCGTCACTGGAGCCTACATATCTTTTAGTTACTGAAAAGGTTTGGAGTCTGGGGGTTGTGGTAGGTGTTGATGGTTTATCGCCAAACTGCCCTTTATGTTGTTGGTTTGTATATGGTAGGTGGTCAAGGAAAGTCACTGGTAAGTTATGATACGGACTGTATTCGCGAGACACACTTAATTATGGTACTTATGGTAGAAATGGTATGAATCCGCGTTGTCGGTGGTATGTTCCGGCGCGAACTGAAGTGGTTTAGGTAATCGCGGGCAAATACGCATTCAATTGCAAGCGCAGCAAAAATGCGTATCTGCTGCGTGATCGGTTTACCCGAACATACTCCCGACGACAAGATGAAGATGCTGTGGTTTGGTGAATGATGGTGATACATAAAGCCTAAATCTTATAAATGTCATTGATTAAAATAAACATTATATAAAGTAAAAGTTGGTGTAAAAGCAAAATATAAAAGCACATGGTTTCTTAATTATTAATTCTTATAAAACATGGAATATCTTAAGGTTATTTATAAAGATGGTATATGGTATACTAATTTAATAAACAAATGGTATGGTGTAAATAAAGCTTATTACTAAAATATTGTCTCTTCTTCATAACCGTTATTACCTATCCCATTCGCCCTACCCCGCCCGCCTAGCGCGGCTCTGTCCGGCCAGCGATTGGAATAGCTATTTAGTTGAAAACCGATTTCACTTCTTTTATTTGATCGATTAGCACTGAGCACTTCTAGGCCCTCTGGGCGTATATTTAATTCACTAGCTCTAAGCACTTCAACTGGTGGTGGTGGTGGCGGCGCATTGGTGGGCCTCGGCGGAGCGGAAGTTTCACAATCCTGTTGAGGGTGAGTTCCGCGTCGACGCCGAGGTGTGGAGGGCGGCGGGGGCGCCGCCTCCGTGTCCTGCGGGCAGCGCCCCTCGCCGCGGCACCTCGCAGCGGGTTCTCGCCGGCGGCAACGTCCACTCCTCCACATCCATGCTATTACAGCGCTCACTACGCCTGCTAAAGTTATGTAGCTAATGGCATAGTGGTGGATGTTATGGTAAGATATCTCTTCGACTTCTGTGTTACTATTCTTAAGTTTTTCGATGGACTCTCCCAAACTCGTAAAGGATGAGTTTAGGCTCCCTTCTTGGTTGGATTCGTAGTTTGGTATTTTTACGTTGACTATATGGTTGATTTGGTCTAGTTCAGGGATGTAAATGTTCGGTGTCATATTGAATTGGTTCGATTGGTGCCGAATGGTATACAATGTAAAGTCATTGCCTTTGAGAATACATTCCTGACTGGTTGCGATGACCCCACTTCGACTCAGCTGGCGCACGATAACTTGGTCGTTACATATTACTTTTATTGTGCAAGTATCACAACAAAAATAAAAATGCTGAGACGACGAACGTAGCGTGACCCAATTGTTTACACAGTTTGACCTTTCTACATAACATTTGTTAGTTTCTTTATCTATTGTACAGAAATTATTATCATTGATAAGCTTGTTGATAGGTTTGCGCTGCGGACATAAATATGCCAGTCCATGGTGTGCGCATCCCATAAGTTCATCATTGGTTACAGTGAAATAGGAGTCCCTTTTTAGATTGACTGCTACATATTCAGAGATCGGTGATATTTTTACCATCTTGGTATTTATTTGGTGAGGTACAGACAATAATTTATAGAGCTGGTAGCTTTCTCTGGCTATGAGCGGGAATGTGACTTCTATTATAATGTATGCTTTTGTAGCTCTGGCCTTGACCTTTAGGAGCTTGTAGATGTATTGAAAATCGGTATCGATATTTTGAATTGGTAAAGTGAGATCGGTGGGCATCTGACCGCTTATGGTTTGAAGCTCACTTTTCAGTTGCGTAGGCGTAAGAAGGTTCATACTTATTTGACCATGGTAGATATCAGTGATTGTGTCAATAAGCGTTTCTTGTAGTCTTCTTAAGCTGTGTAGTAAGGTGTTGCCTGCCATTGCAGTTAGAGTAAATTCTTGAATGTAAGAAATGTTTTGAAGCTCCCTTTGAAGAATGCTGGTGTTCTCTTGGAGGTCGTTAAGTTTTTTATTTATTAACTTGTGTTGTTTGTCGACTGTTAGCTCCATTTTCTTCATGAGATTAAATTCAGCTTCAATAACAGAGGTTTGGTTTTTCCAGAGGCTAGACAGATGTTTCTCGTTACGCTGTATGGCTTTTATGTCCTTGGTATACTGTTCTGCGAACCGAGAGTCTAATACTCCAAATAACTCATTAGCCAGATACCCGACACCATCAATGAGACCGCGGCGTCGGCGGCGTCTAGCGTGGACATTATAATGTTGAGTTAGCAAAAGATCGTTATAGTATTTTAGTTCCTTGAACTCGTGTTGGCCTTGTTGTAGGATAATATTACAGTGTGATTGGTTTTCTATAGTAGCGCATAACTTATCTAAATAGTTTGATATTTTTTGATAAGCATCTATCCCGGTCCAATATGGTTCCATGTCATGGTATACAATTAACGCCCACTTATCTCGAATAAGTTGTAGCTTCGATATAGGATCAAAATAGAGAGTTTGGTTTTTTGGTAGTTCTCTTACACTGTATAGACCGAGAGCTGGCGATAATAATGTCATGAAACAAAATAGTGCTGTAGCTATGTTAAAGCGTTGTGGTCGGTATCTTATCCGTTTTGTTTCCGGTTTGGTTTCTTGTTTTTCATCTGATTCACTTTCTGCTTTTTAGTCAATATTTGGTAAATTTCGGGTATTTTGGTTTATAGGTAAAATAGACAGTTTTACGATTGGTCTTTTTAGCAAACCATTTTTAGTTTTAAGAGTAACGGCTCGCACTAGACCATCATCGCCCGGGTGAGTGTCAATAACGCGGCCCATTGCCCATTTTCCAGCTCGTGTATTTTCATCGTGAATGGTAACTAAGTCTCCAATGGTAATATTGCTTCGAGTATCCTTCCACTTGTTTCTCGCAGAGAGTTGTGTGAGGTACTCAACCTTCCACCTTTTCCACAAATCTTGGAATATCTTGGATGTCAAGTGCCACCTGGTTCTGGCATCTTGTTCAGTTTCTATCACTGTCATTCCTGGTCGTCCTGACAGAAAGTGGGCTGGCGTAAGGAAATCGAGATCATCTGGGTCTTCTGTTAGGGCACAGAGAGGACGAGAGTTAAGGCAGGCTTCTATTCGGGCTAAGAGCGTGCTGTATTCCTCGAAGGTAAGTTTTTGGAGCCCGATGACTCGTTTCAAGTGATGTTTAAGGCTTCGGACCGACCTTTCCCATAATCCTCCTGCATTTGGCCAGCTAGGCACGTTGAAATGCCATTCTATACCCATTTCAGTGATATCTTTCAACCCGTCTTGTAGAAGCTGGTTATATGCCTCCTGAAGCACTCTATCTGCTCCCACGAAGTTGGTCCCATTGTCACTGTAGACATGTCGTGGAGCTCCTCTACGTGCAGCCATTCTATGCAGTGCCGCTAAAAATGCTGCGCTACTCATATCAGATACAAGCTCTATGTGTACGGCTTTGGTCGCCATACATACAAAAATGGCTATGTATCCCTTAGTGGTTTTAACGCCTCGGCCTTTGTTAGCCTTTACTTCCACGAATCCTGTGTAGTCGACGCCACAGTGGTAAAATGCGTCTTCGGGGTTTACTCTTGAACTCGGAAGGTCTCCTTGAAGCTGGTACTGCTTTACGGGGTCATGTCGCTTACATGTGACGCATAGTCGAATAAACTTTTTTGTTGCCATGTAGCCGCCGATTATCCAATATTCGTGCCTTAAATTCGCCAAAGTTAAGCGCGCCCCTCCGTGGAAAGTCAACTCATGGGCTTGTTTTATAAATAAAGTGGTCGCTGTATGGTTATGTGGTAGTATTATGGGATGTTTCATCTCATGACTTATCCGTGCATTTCTCAATCTTCCTCCTACTCTCATTATGCCATATTCGTCGATAATTGGATTTAGATTTAAAATTTTACTCTTCGAGTGCACTTTTTCGTTTTTATGTAAATAAACCAGGTCGTTATAAAATTCAGCGTATTGAACTGTTTTGATAATCAGCATTTTTGCGTGTTTTAGCTCGTGTGACCTGAGGTAAGGTTGGTGAACTGTACGCTTGGTAGGTAAACGTAGTATCCATGCCAATATACGTATTATTTTTGTGATACAACTAAACTTATTTAGCAAATGATTTATTATATTGGTAATGATTGGTGAGTTTTGTTCTAGGATTACTGCATTGGTTAGCCCTAGGAACGATTTTTTCTCTTCTAAATTTGTTTGGTAAATGGTTTGGTTATTATTTTGATGTTTATATGTTTGTAGCCACGACGGACCTTGCCACCATAGTGCGTGATCCTTAAGCTGTTGCACATAAAGGCCACGGCTTGCGCAATCCGCCGGGTTATCGTTTGATTTAACATATCGCCATCTTTCTGCTGGTACGATGTTTGTGATTTTTTTCACACGATTTGCTACAAACTGTTTCCATCTCGCGGGGTCACCCTGGATCCACCCTAGTACTGCGGTAGAGTCAGTCCAGCAGTGTATTTCGATATGGTAGTCAACTAAACAGCTCAAGACCTTCTCTAACAGTTGAGTTAAGAGTTGTGAACCCATTAACTCGAGTTTGGGCGTGGTTAAGGTTTTGTTTAAGGGGCTTAGTCTGGCCTTTGCAGCTACTAGTGTTACTGTGGTTTTATTATTCCTTATAACTTTGCAATATATCACACAAGAATACGCTAGGTTTGACGCGTCGGAGAACCCGTGTAGTTCAATGGTTTCCTTTTCTCCTATACCCAGCCATCTATTTATTTTTATTGTGTTTATAAGGCTTAGCTCTTGACGTAATTTGGTCCACTCCGCGTCGATTTCTTCTGGTAATTTTTCATCCCAATCTAACTTTTCTAGCCAAACCTTTTGGAATAAAATTTTCATGGTTGTGCTCACTGGGGTTAGCCACCCTAAAGGATCAAAAAGCTTAGAGATGTCCGAAAGAAGCGATCTTTTCGTAGCTTCAGAAGATGGTTTTGGTTCTATCTTTGACTCGAAAATAAACATGTCCATTTGGGGGTTCCAGCCAAGGTCCAGGGTTTTGGTAGAGTCAGTTTGCTTAAATTCGTAAGTAGGTTGGTTGCATTGGTCTATTTCTAGACCTGATAAAAGCTCCTTTTTATTCGACGACCATTTTCTCAGGTTTAACCCTGCTGTGTTAAGTAACTGTATGAGATCAGATTTTAGTTGGTTAGCTTTCGCAATAGAATGACTCCCGCCACAATAATCATCCATGTAGAAATTTTCTTCCAACTCTCGCGCAGCTTCCGGGAAATTTTCCCTTTCATCTGTAGCTAGTTTCTTTAAGCACATCATCGCCAACCATCCTGCTGGTTTGGTGCCGTAGGTTAACGTGGTTAATTCGAATGTTTGGATTTTCTCATCTTGACTAAATCTCCAGTAAATTCTTTGGTAAGCTTGGTCATCCTTGTGTACGAGTATTTGCCGATACATTTTTTCTATGTCGGCGGTGTAAACAAACTGGTATTGGCGCCATTTTAGGATAAGTCTCTGGAGGTCCTGCTGTAGATTAGGACCTCTATACATCACATCATTAAGACTTAAGCCTGTTGATGATTTAGCGGAAGCGTTGAAAACTACCCTGAGCTTTGTGGTGGTTGAATCGGCCCTGACGACCCCGTGGTGGGGGAGGTAGCACTCGAATGGTTGGTTACTAGTGGCTGGTTTCATATGGTTTAGCTCAAGGTACTCAGACATGAATTGTTGGTAATCAGTTTTTAGTTGACTGTTTTTTTCCAATTTTTTTTTCATGTTACGATACTGGGCTAGGGCTTGTGTTTTGGTAGTGCCCAGTTTTTCTTTGAGGTCTGGTTTAAATGGTAGACGAACTTCATATCTTCCGTTCTCGAGCCTTGTGGTCGTATCAAGAAAGTACTGCAAACACTCCTGGTCGTCGCTTGACATTTCTTCTTGATTATTTATTTGATTTATATCTTCGTGCTCCCAAAACTTGAGTAAATCATCCGTGTTGTGTAGAACGACATTACAGTTATAGTGGGGCCTCACTGTGCCACAGAGTAGCCATCCCAGCTTCGTCTGTTGTGCGATTGGTTGCTCGTCCGAATCACCCTTTAAGATACCGCCTAACATAATCTTGCTATAAACGTCGGCACCAAAAAGTAAGTCTACTGGACGACTTATATTAAACTCAGGATCTGCTAAGCTTATGTTTTGAATATGTGCCCATGATGGTTTGGGTAATGTTCTATTTGGTAAGTTCAAAATCAAACTATTCATAATTATGACGTCTGTGTTGAAAGAAAATTGATTATAGATCGAATTCACATTTATGTTTATCATTCCTGTCGCATTGTTTTGGTTTTTTCCGACGCCAAATATTGTGCCCTTGCATTGTTTTCTTTTTAAACCTAAGATTTGAGCGGCACGTTCATCTACCAGAGACACTTGACTTCCCCCGTCGACTAATATTCTCATGGTGTGTTTAGTGCCGTCGGCTCCTGTGATATGAACCATGGCGGTCGCCAATAGTATCTCAGTCGTGTTTTCCCATGATGCGTGAGAAGATCCTAAAACTTGCTCCTTTTCTTTGTAGGTCGGTTTCAAAGAAGGTCGAGATTGCGAAGGTGCGTTTTGTTTGGTTAAAGCTTCATGAAGCAAAGTGTTATGACTACCTAAGCACTTACGACATCGCTTTGTTGACGAACATTTCTCGTTAAAATGGTTAATTAGACAATTTTCACAATAATTTAATTTATTAATTTTCAGTAATCGCTGCTCGGGCGTTGACGCTAAAAATTGTTGACAGTGCCATGTGCGGTGATCGAGGTTACACATTCCGCAGGACGTTGACCTAGATGCGTGGAAGGCGTTCAAATTTGATTTATTTTTGGATTCATTGGAGGGTCGATTATTTTGACCTTTTTGGTTTGATTTTTGGTAAGAGGTCGATGGCGCACCCTGTTGGTTGGTTTTTTGGTTGTATGGTTCAGTTTTACGACGGGCTGCTTCTAAAGCTGTAAATTTGGTTTCCAAAAATGCCAGGAATTCCTGTAAAGAGGGAAGATCCCTGGGCTTTTTCACAGACTCCAAGTACTCCGTAAACGACGTACTGTCCAGCTTCTGTGCTAGTAGGTGTACTAGGAGCGGGTCCCAGGTGCTTATGTCGATACCTAAATTTTGAATACCGTGAAGACATTCTTTAGTAACGTCGTGCAGCTTTTTAATCATGGCGTAAGATTGCTGTTGCATGGTTGGAAGGCCGAGAAGAATGTTGGCAAGGGAAGTAAAAATTAGTTTTTTATTGCCATACCGATGATTGAGAAGTTCCCAACAGGCTTCATAATTCTCTGAACTGATCGGTAAATGGTGAATCAGTCGCTCGGCCTCACCGGTTACCTTACTCTTCAAAAACTGCATTTTTTGGGCATTGGTCATGGACGGGTTACTGTGGATAGCTTCTGTGAAAAGATCCTTGAATGATACCCAGCTCTTGTAATTTCCATTGAAAATGGGAATGTCAATATGTGGGGTGGATTTTTCACGATGGGATACCGACCACATTTTGGTATTGATAGCTTTTTTAGTCTGCGTAAAAATGCTCTCGTAATCGTTGAAATCTTCCTGGTATTGGCTATCCTCACAGCCATTTTCTCCTTCTATTTCCCAATGTAGGTTATCTATGGCGGACCAACGAGATTCCAGGGACCTCAAGGCGTCCTCGAACTCCCATTTTTTCTCTAACTCGTTAGTTTTTATCGCGCTTAGGGTTCTCATGAAGGCCCTCATATTTATTTTCTGTTTTCTAATCAACTCGTCCAGTTTGCTGATGTTCCCCGTAGTAGCATAAGTTCTCCCTACTGGTAGGGGAGTGCTTGGTTGAGGAGTGCTTGGTCGAGTTGATGTACCTGGTCGATTCACCTCAGTTTCAGGTATACGTAGGCTTGGTTGAGATTTTGGTGTTTTTTGCTCTAACTGGTCAATGGTTTTCTTTATAAAGTTTTTAGCGGCCAAATAAACTTCTTCAGCTGTTTCGTAACAGCCCTTTTTTATATAAACATGGTCAGGTTCCGCTAACTTACTTATCTTACTATGATTGTCAAGGTACGTTGACCAATAGCTCTCCAAAAGGTCATTCTTACGCTTACAAAAGTCATACGTCTTTCTCTCCGCTCCAGCTTTCTTTAAATTAACCAGCAGCTGTTTTATCGCTTCGTAAATTTCAGTTTGGTTTGCGAAAAGGTTATCCATAGTGTAGAAAGGTTTTATACAATTATTATATGCAATAAAATAAAATGGTTTGGTCTGACCTTATTTTCGGCAACCTGCGTCTGTCCTCAATAATCACTGCAATCCAATGGTATGTATGGTTTCACTGTATCACTTGGTAGGGGCTGGTAGGTTTTGTCGAAGGACCATGAAAAGGGTTGGAGTCTGGGGGTTGTGGTAGGTGTTGATGGTTTATCGCCAAACTGCCCTTTATGTTGTTGGTTTGTATATGGTAGGTGGTCAAGGAAAGTCACTGGTAAGTTATGATACGGACTGTATTCGCGAGACACACTTAATTATGGTACTTATGGTAGAAATGGTATGAATCCGCGTTGTCGGTGGTATGTTCCGGCGCGAACTGAAGTGGTTTAGGTAATCGCGGGCAAATACGCATTCAATTGCAAGCGCAGCTAAAATGCGTATCTGCTGCGTGATCGGTTTACCCGAACAGTTACGTATGTTTCTATTTCGTTATTTCTATCCGCTTCAGGCACTACAGTTACGCGCGACTCATCCTGGCCTTTATTAATATATTTAAACAAATATTTTACTACTGTACGTTGAGTGGATACTTCCAAGTTGATATGCGCATCGTATTTAAGAAGAAGAGCTGCGTTATATGGAACAACCCAGGTGTCATTTACAGTTACTTCCCGATTTAATTGCTTAATTTTGCCCGTGTTTGTACTATCCCTACGCAAGTTGATAAATCCTTTATCTGTACTAAAAGTGGTGGCGGTTTCCGGTTTTGGAAAAAATTTATTACATTTTTGTTTTTCATTATCCCAGCAAGGCAAATTAGTCCGATGCGGAGGACCGCATGGACCGTGTATCATATTATTTAAGACAATTTTTCGCAATTTCCCGTCAGCTTCTGACTCTTTGGGAATATCGGCTCTTACAAATTTATCTATATCTATATTTTGAACAGGGCCGCCACCTTCCACCCTGAAGCAAATATGGGCATGAGGTAAACCTCTTTTTTGAAATTCTATAACATTTATTAAGTAAAGGCATTTGCCGAACCAACGACCGGATCTTAGATCTCTTAATAATTCAGCTAATCTTAAATTAAATGCTCTTGCACAAATAAGGGGATTTCTTTTATCTGAAGTTATGGATTGTTGAATTTCCGGCCACTTTGGATTGCATGTAAATGTTAAGAAATATGATGGATTTCCCAACCTATTCACTAATGCAATCGAATCGCAATATTTCGTTTTCATGTATCGCGGTCCCCCCGTAAATGTGTTAGGTAAGTAAATTCGACCCGCAACAATCCCCCCCTCCGCCTGAATTGTCTCATCATAACGAATCTCATTCCTCGCTACGATATTCATTTCAACTTCTTGAAGCGGAGCGGTTCTGAGTTCATTATTGGAATTGTGAGTCTGTAAACTCTTTAAGAATCGTAAACGCTCTTCTATTATTCGGCAATACATATCAACTAACCATTCCTCTGATAATCTACCTAATTCTGAAAAACGAGGCTGGGACAAAAGTAAACATCTGACATATTTATTCTGAGTTAATTTTCTCTGATTATTATCTAATTTATTTGGATACCAACCTGGATTGCCTCTGGGATATAACAAAGGATACTGAAAGCATTCATAACATGGATGCATAATGTCTACGGTGTGTGGTTTCCGATTGCCTATTTTCCACACAGCTATGCAATTGGCTTTATATTCCTGCCTATCCGTATTAATGATAGCCGCTATTTCATTACCTACAGGTTGGTCACCGAGAATGTTACCGTGAGTCGCGCGTGAAGTTAATTGAAATTGAATGAAAGCCTCATCTGATGGATGTCGGCTTAATTGTTTAAAACAATCAATATAGGGATTTACCTCTTCTAAATAAGCGTTTATGCATTGAACTATCTGATTATCAAGGTTTTGACCTTGCGCTAATTGTTCGCGTTCGCTTGCGTCGTGAATGTACAAGCCTAAATTATTAACGCTATCCGTGTATGCTAAATCAAATACTCTATGATAAACACGACCTTGAATTTTTATAAACGACAATCCTGTAGGTTGCACAAAACCAGATGTTGTACCTAAAGCACTAAACGCGAACAGGTTGTTATACGCCCTAGGTCTAGATTGAAACGACGGATGATAATAAAAGTCCTCGGTAAGCGGTTCAAAGTTCTGGACGTTGTAAGCGCCTACCCCACAACACCATTGCTTTCGAGGCTTTTCTTCATCAAAGAGACGCGCCTGACATTTAGGACATTTATAAGTCTCTGGCGACAATAGAGACGGTTTTTTTAGCGAAAATGACCTAATCGCGTCGAGTTCAGCGCCCCTCTTCGCGCCGATTAGGATTGTTGAACGACGTAATGGCTCATCGACATTCCGATTGCGGTGGTTGTAAGTGACCGAAGCGATTCTATTGACTTCGGGGTGTTGCTCGTTATAACGTTGAACGGCTACACGATGTACTTCAGGATGTTGTTCGTTATAGCGTTGTACGGCTGCTCGGTTTACTTCAGGGTGTTGTTCGTTATAGCGCTGCACCGCTGTACGGTTTACTTCAGGGTGGGATTGAGAATATTTTTGCGCGGCATTACGGTGTGTTTTAGGATTTTTGACATTATATTTATTTACCGCATCTAAATGAGCATTTTCTTTAGTACTTTTTCTACCACGTTTAAGTTTTTTGGGTCGACCAGCTTTTATCGTTGAAGTAACAGGGACTTCAATATTATCAACGGATAATTCTGAAAACATGTTTTGAAGAACCACTGCTGGTTTGACATTGGTCGCAACCATATTTTTTGTATTTAATTTCATGGTATTTCTGGATTTATTTGTGGTTGCGATTGACTGAGTATCTAAGCTTAGTCTACTTATTTGCGATGCGCGAAGAATTGACGGAGATTGCGACGATCCAGAATCTTTAAATGGCACAACGACGGGTGAATTTAACCTAAGAATAGACTGAGAGAGCGTCGCCGGCGACGTTGACGAAGAATCGCGATCTAGAATTAAACTTGGGTTACGAGTTAGAGATAGATATTGGGAAAGAATTGATGGCGATAGCGTTGCCAATGAAACGTCAGATACCAATTCAAGTGAAGAAGGTAACGCATGTAAATTGTTCGTAACGTGTGTTTTTAACAGCGCCGGCGGCGGCGTTTGAGTTAACTCAACCAATGACGGTAACGTAGGAGTCGACGACCGCGACCTACGAACAACGTCCGCGTAGGACGGCGAGCATTGAGTTAGATCAGTGTCGTCACTATCGGTAATACGAATGACGTGGACTCGGTTAATTGAATATTGGTCGCCTTGTATTCCGCGCGCGAAAAGTAATTTAGTCAGTTGATTTAAAGAATTACACCGAAACAACCGAGCTCTCCGTTTTCCGAGGACTTATTATTCGTACCAACATTATGACTATTAAAAACGTACAGATCATTATTATACCGCCAAAACGCAACCGTATAAAGCTGGCCGGTGAATAAATAACTGTCCTTATCGTCATTGTGCTCAGAATTGAATACTTGCGATGTTAAGATTTCTACCAACTCCGATTCAGCTACGGTTTTCGGTACATCTGGGCTGGGAAAAAGCCCATTCGCGATCCAGCAGTGGTCAATATTTGATATTTGAGCCGAAAAGTTCCCGACCCGAATTTCTGTAGGCAAGTCGTCGGTTCTAAGATAGGTTGTACCGAGTGGACATCTAAACTTGCGTGTCATATAAAGCGCGTCACCACTCTGGAGAATGGTATCTATATCTAATCTACTCTCGAATATACGATATTTCGCGACCGAATACACCGCGGCACATGCAGCCATGGCCATACACTGTGAGTTATTACCTTTGTATCGTGCATCTCCCTGGTGGGTAGTCCCTATTTTATGAAATAAGTTATAATTATAATAAGTGTAGAGACCTATTTATTAGTCAGGAGCACATAAACGTAAAATCATTCGAATTTGAAATAACCTACCTCGGTAATCTTAACCTTCGAGTTAGTCGCTAATTTTAATAAAATATGCTAGTCATCTATCGAATTGTCGAAAAAGAAATACATCATTTAAACACATTTAAAAATAATGATTTTAAAAAAATATGTCGTCCACATTATCTTTCTAAAATTACTTCAAATTCATCTCCATCTCCGTGTTACTCGGAAATTATACCACAAAAAAAGAAACTAAAACCTATCTAGCATACTCAAATCATTAATTGTAATTGAGTTGAAACAAAAATGTATAATTTAGTCATTTAGTGTAAAGTTGTTGATTAACTTATGTAATATTATAAATATAATTTATATTGGTACAAAAATTATTCGCCGCAAGTCAATCAAACGAAAAATAATTAATCTATGAACAAACTGTCAAAATCAAATCAAAATCAAACATGCAAGCATTATTTCCCTTAGCCCTTACTCTTGGACACGTCACGTGTGTACGGGTGTTTATTCGATCGTATGAAATTGTACTGCACTGACACCAGGAGGTATCGTTTTCATTAATCAATTATGCAACAAAAATCTGGCCAAATTCAAAGATCAGGTTCTTTGCCAGTCCAAAAACTTTACAGCTTATATTCCCATTCAAGTGCTCTGGTTATAGGTACCATTGAATTCTGAAGTAATATTTTCCATAAGTTTATTGGTAATGGTTTATGATTGGCGATATTGCGTAGGTACTCCGACGATGAACCGTAAGAACTACTCAAAAAAAAAAACATTAAGTTAAATGCCGCGGCACTGCGTTCCACATGCGGACCAATGAAAGTATCTATTACTTATATAACAACGTAGGTAGGTACTTATCTAATCTAAAACAACTTTATTTCAATATATACGAGTATTGTAAAGTTCCTGTGTGAGAAACTGTGAGTTAAGTGAGAAACATTAAATTTTGTCGATTTTATGTTCGCAATCGTGATTACAAGATATTATTCAAAAAACCTAAGTTGAAGTACATGTATCTATCTACGCAATTATTTTGATCCAGGCCTAGTAAGACAACTAAAACTTTTTGACCGTCGCGCCTGCAGTAGGTACTATCTATACTCACGCTATTTTAACTTAGTTAATACTTTGGTACCTACAAGAATGAACCACTCGCACGCAGTAGGTACACAAATCGAAAATTCGAGGTAGGAGATTGTATGCGTAGGTACCTTCTACAATATTATTTCTGTAATTGTCTACAGGCAAAAGAAATACATACCTAGTTACAAGTTACAGTAGTTACTTTTGTAGGTATCTACTACCTACACTATAGATCAGTTCATCGTGCAATCAGTTGTTGTTCAACTTACTGTTCCAAAATACATATTGAAAATCTCTAATCATGGTAGGTAATTATAATTACGTATATCACGACAAAAATTTACAAAATTATTTTTCATTATGGCATCTTATGAGTTGGTAGGTAGTTGGTAGGTTGTGTACAAAATATATTCGACTACTTTTAATTCCCTTGTAAATTGTCATAAATTTTCAAATGCATAAATTTATCTCGCCGCTCAGGATTGAACCGCCCAACCCTAATACTCAGTCTTAAATTCCCAACAATATCAACTATTGTGACCCACATACAATGAGATAGGGGGGTACTTATATGTGACGTGGACTGTACTTACCTACTATGGTATGCTTTGAGTATCTAGAACGGGAGTTGGCAAGGTCAGGATACCCCTCTGTTGGTCACAAGACTTTACTGACCATAGACGAATAATAAAACTACTTCACCCGTAACTTCGCGGCCATTTGCTGTCGTTTCGTGTCGCGAGGTAGTGCTCACCAAAAATGGTGAATTGTGCGGTTTATGGGTATAAAAGGCAATTGGAGACAGACATCCAACTTAAGGGTACATAGTGTTTCCTATCACAAGTAAGTGATATTTTTCTGAATTGTTTTTTGTTATATTGTATAATTTCGATTTTAATAGAATATCAGTTGCGACATTTTTATTCCTTGGTAGTATCCCTATATAGTTTGTGATTCCTTGGTAGAAGGCGTAGTGCGGGGACAAGTTGAGTGAAATTGATTGAACGAATGATGGAATGAACGAAAAATTTGTGTAAATGTTGTGTGTATGCGATGTTTTTTGTAACAAAAAATCTATTGATATAGGAAAATTGGTTATGCAAATGTATACAGATACCAGAATCCATTTTTTATGGAAAAAATGTGTACGTCACATTTACAATAAATTATTCCATTTTAAATGTAATATAGATTTATAAAAAACAACAAATAAAATGACACAAATAATGATATATAATAATATAGTATAAATAATATAATACTATTATAAGTCAGAAGCAGATTTATTTATAAAAAAAAAGGAATTACAAAACAACCTCGATACAGAAAGACACAAGCGAAGTGATGATAGATAGCTCGTGTTTTTTCTTTTAGTAGGAATTTTCTCCATCAATTTATTAATATTAATAATATAAAAATACCCTTTTTATATGTAGCGCAGGAACACCGCACTGATCATGACATGAAACAAGGCGGCGGGGTGGCCCGATCTACATAATGTTCTAGATAAAATTTTATTATCCCTGTACCTATCACAATAAATATATTTTCTGTCTTTCTTTCTCTCTTTCTAACTGCCGCTTTTCTTCTCCTGCTCTCTATGAAAACATATAGATATAGATAATGAAAACTTTTCGATTTGCAAAAATAAAATAAAAATTGTCCCAAATAGACGGGGCGTCAATTACAAATTATGGTTCTTAGTTAATGTCAAATGAAAGGAAAACCAACTTTTCGCTTTTCTCTCATTCGGAACAATTTTTTTTCTATATTTAAATGCATGTCTAAAATCCCTCAGTAAGAAACAATACCTTTATCAAAAAAGCATTGTATAATTTTAACAACCCTGATTTCATTCATTCGAATTAATTATTTTTTCGGTCTTTTAACATCCAGCACTACTTTTTTGTGTTAGTTAGTGTGTAACTAAACAATAGTGTAACAACACTAATTCTATATTTGTGTGCGTGTTCTTTTGTTTGTGTCCAGCTTTTACTTTAGTGTGCGTTTATATGGACGCGTTATTTTTCTGCATTAGTGTGCGTGATTATGTAAACGTGTGCTGTACCGTATTACCTCGCCCCCCTCGAAATCTGACAGAAAGATTTTAGTACTGACAGAAGCGCTTGGCAACTCCCGTTCTAGATACTCAAAGATGGTATGGGAACCCTTTAATTACCATATTACTGAGCATACCTATTTAACTTTTTCGATTTTGCTATCATCAGTCTTTCGCAAATTGACATTCTACCTGACCTGGCCGGAGTACGTCCTACAATACGTTTACCGAGTCACGGTCTCCACTCAGGGATATCAATTAATTGCAAATTATCAAAAAACTCCATAGTTGTAATAATTTTGTAAAAAATAGGCATGTATCTCCCATTTATTTACCTACAACTTACCTAGGTACATGGAGGTGGTGATTAAATAGGTATATAAGTATTTCGTCATACACTGAAACTTGTTAGGTAGGTAGGTACATTACATACTATATACTACCAATTGATTTCTTTTGAGTAATTACTTACTTACCTATCATCATCATCATCAGCCTATGTTAGTCCACTGTTGGACATAGGCCTCCCCTAATGAGCGCCATAGCGCCCTGTCTTCGGCTTGTCGCATCCAGCATCTGCCAGCAGTCTTTCGCAGATCGTCATCCCACCTGGTCGGAGGGCGTCCTACACTACGTTTACCGAGTCGCGGTCTCCACTCAAGAACACGTTTACCCCAGCGGTTATCGGTTCTTCGCGAAATATGGCCGGCCCACTGCCACTTCAGTTGGCTAATTCTCTGAGCTATGTCGATGACTTTAGTTCTCTGTCGGATGTATTCGTTACGAATCCTATCCTTCAGAGAAACTCCGAGCATAGCTCTTTCCATAGCGCGCTGAGCGACTTTGAACTGGTGGACCAACCCTATCGTGAGTGTCCACGTCTCAGCTCCGTAGGTCATGACTGGTAGGACGCACTGATTAAAAACTTTCGTTTTCAAACATTGCGGTATGGATGACGAGAAGACTCGACGTAGTTTTCCGAACGCTGCCCAGCCTAGCTGGATCCTCCTCTTGGCTTCCTTCTCGAAATTGTTTTTACCCAACTGCAAAATCTGCCCGAGGTAAGTGTACTCAGAAACAATTTCGAGAAGGTGGCCATGTACGATCACCGGTCTTGGATCAATGTGGGCATTGATCATGACTTTGGTTTTATCCAAATTCATGCCAAGACCGATACATCGGGAGGCTGAAGCTAGACTGTCCAGCATCCTTACTTACCTACTGGTCGGTAATATGGTTATTTGAAAAGTATTTCATTACACTAAAAGTAGGTAGGTATAAATGTAAACCTAGATGTAGTTAGTACGTACATACCTATCCAGGATGAAAAGATAGATAATTTACATTTCGACTTGTACCTACCTAGTTGCATCGTGTTTGGATTGTGAAATGAAATAACTACATTATTGTACGTATTATGTGCCTATTTTAAAATGGATCATTTGGTATGAATTTCATCAATTAATGCCGCTATTAGGTATATATATATATCTTATTGAATAGGTGGGTTATGTAGGTTTTTACGACAAAAAGAAATTGTTTAACTTTCTCACAAATAACAACAAAATTAGTACTTAACTTACCAAATTGCAAGATAGTGAATAAATCAAATTAAAATTAGACGCCATGACATGACGCGTCCGTTGTTTGAATTTGGAACCACAGAATTTTTTAACCAATTTACGATGCACTCTCATTTACTTGGTAGGTACCTACCAACATATTTGCTAAATTAAGAAATGATCTTTATGAGTAAGTAGTCTTTTTTTGATTTATAATAAGCATAATTAAATTCACTCACCAGCGAGAATACACGATACAGCGTCGTTAGCTTGGCCTGAAGGAAATCCTCCGGCCCACCGCTTGGCTGCTGAGTTTTCGTAGTCACAAGTACGCTTCATCTATTTTGAAATAAAATTTGGTTAATAACACGCAATAAGCTTATTAGAAACACTTAAATAAATTTATCACAAAAATATTTTCACAGACATCTTACCTTTACGAAAAGTTTGGAAGTAATGAAAGAGTATAGAGATGGGACCTTCCAACGCACTTGATCGATAAACTCACGTAGGTATAAAAAGAAAAAACTTATCGATTAATTTGATCGTAATATTTTTTATCAGTTAAGGAACGTTATTTTTAGATTAGTAGGTTTATACGAAATTAGACATTAGTAATTGATTCCTCTATTTGCTTGGTAGCATACACAGGTACATCTACCTAGCTCTTTCTTAGAAACCTTTACCTTGTTCATCAATATTATAAATATTTATATCGAGGGAGCCTGATACGGATAAGAATTGTAAGCGACATTAGTTTGATTTTACAGGAGGCGTTTTTTTATATATATTTTACTTGTAGTTTCCTTTTACATTTATTCCCTATTCAAAGACATAGTTAATTTTATTTGAAGGGTTTATTTTTGCCGCGAGACAAATAATTGAAGATATTTATTTATGTTATTATAGAAACAATCTTGTATTATCTAATTTGTTAATTTTTTACTGAGGTATATACGTACTATAGGTACTGCTAATATTTTATACTACCTATTTGAATACAAGTTAAAAACACGCTGCCTATTCATAGTTTTTTATTTATATATGAATATAAGATATAAATAGACAGCTTATTCAGAGTTATTTCTTTATAGTTCATATACTTACATCTATAGGTGTTTGTAATTTACGAAATACATGAATAGATTCTTCAATGGGATTTTTAGATTTGTTACTTTTTAGTAGGTATAGCAATATAATTAGAGTATTAAAAAACAGAAAATTTCTTTTAAATCTTTTAGTTTTACAAGTTTTGTTCAATATATACCTCTTAATCGCTTAGATATTTTTTTTTTTCAGTAAATATTAGCAAAAGATTTAAAAATCGGTACATAATTTTAATTGAGAAATCAACAAACATGCTTATGTACATAAAAAAACGTTTAAAAAGTCGAACACAATATCCTCCTCTTTTATTTTTAAGTTCGTTTGAAATAGTAAAATAGTAAATTAAACAGGTTTAATTTTATAGTATTATAATAATGAATAGTAATCATAATTATCACTGAAGGAGCATTTCAAAAACTGGGTTTCTGATCCTGCTTCATTCTTATAAGATTCCTATTGTTTTATTTTAAGAAATTTTATATAGATTTTAGACAGCGCAAATATTTGTTTCGAATCGATACTTAGTTAATAATAATTACTTATCCAACTTTTTTCGCATCACTATTTTGGGGAGTAACAACCAATGATATGTATTAGTGCGCCTACTGACGTCAGATCCGGTTGAGGCTGTCTGTCCATTTTATTTTCGCTTTTGGATTCCTTTTGTTTCAGAGTCGTTACACTTCTCGCGTATGCGTCCATAATATAAATTATACTTATTTGTCGTAGTTGTAGTTGATTTACGGGTTGAATAAACATTTTTTCCTTAAATTGTGTTATTGGTTTGACTAAAAAGTTTTAAACTACTTAGCGCCATTCAAACTTTTAACCAATCATATCACAGCATTTGAAAAACAGATTCAAAAGGATAACTCAGACTTTCAAACATTACATTGTCTTTGGACATTAAAGCTTGAAACACACTGGTCGTATACATGACATAAACGCTGGAAGAGTAGGTGTGAAGTGAAATAGAAATATAATGGATTTTGAAATATGAACGCTTAAATTTATAAAATCGTAATATAAGAAAGACAACACTTACACAATATTTACGATATTAGCATTGTTTTCGTAGTAAATAATTTTCTACAAAAATAGCGTAATATAGTTATTATTAGTTATTGTTGCTGAAACGCACTTACATAACACTTTTCATATCATGCATAATTTTAAGAAGATTAAACTGAATATAAAAAAATTACCACAAAGCACGCTAAGTAGGTACATACCTACCAACCTAAACGCAGGGGAATCTGAAATCCTCTCCGAGCAAATTAACTTTCATTGCATTTGATTTGGTATATCTACAATGTCTGGCTGGATGCCAAATGATGAGCTTGACGTTGATAATTTATTTCAGCCAATGTAAACATATCAGAACATGCTAAATAAAAAGAACGTAGGTACCACTTAGTAGCAAATAAATATTTATGCTATGGGTTTATCAAGTATCGAGTTGAACCGCGCTCCGCGCCACCTTCGTTGGCCTGCCGCCCATCTGATCGTCTGTTTTTACCTTTAATTCTATACATAGACAATATGTTTTTGTTTACATTTACCGAAAACAAAACATGTCGGTCGCTATAAGTTGTGAAAGTATCCAATAAAAAACCATAGAACATTATGTATTATAACCTAAGTCGATATCTGTGATATTATCAATATTATTATTGTATTGTGCCCGTACTAACAAACTAATTCTACAATGTGATAATGTGTTATAAATGTTATAATGATGTTGAAAGTCAACTTCCATAATAATAAATAATAGAAAACTTCTCATTGCTTTATATAATAATGTATCTGGAATCTATCTTCTAATTGATAGAACGAAGCTCAGTACGGAAAACCAAAAAGCCCGTAAGTTGTGAAGCATCTCTTTAGTACTTAATAATAATAAATGAATACTTCACACTCACTGTTGTTCATTTATAAAATCAATCATATTGACATTTATCTATTGATCTATTACCAAGTAATCTCCGTATGTACATACCTAAGTCAAAAAAACAAGGTACCTTTAGATACATCTACTTTAGTAGGTATAGATTACTTCAAAATTTCAATAAATAATGAGGTAGCTGTTTTCTGCTGTATCATTTAATTTTCTTGATTAGTTCTTCTTTGGCACCTACTTTTTGATTACATTGCGAGAATCGGGAAGGATACTGAATCGGGACACATATGAAATCAGATTTTGTATTTATAAAACATAATATATAAAATAACATAAAATGTTTAGGTAGATTATCTAAGTTGATTGGTAGTACCTAAATGTTTGTCAATATAATTTTTCAGTCACAAAAGTAATAGAATTTCCCATCTTCCATTTGTGACTACCTGAAAAAGAATAAAAAAATATTAATTTAGCTTTCTGCCTTATATGACAACTGGTACCTATCAATGGTTTGTATTTTTGTTATTAAATTGGAAGAACTGAAGATTAGTATGATATCGACTGGAGTCAGGTCGTCTTTTCGAAGTACGATGAGAAAGGATTGTGTGCATTTTTTATATCTATACTAATATTATAAAGAGGAAAGATTTGATTGTTTGTTTGTTTGTATGTTTGTTTGTTTGTTTGTTTGAATTGAATAGGCTCCGAAACTACTGGACCGAGTTAAAAAATTCTTTCAACATTAGAATCCTTAATTTTCCGTGATGAACATAGGCTATATAATATTTTCAAAAAAGTTAGGGATCCGCATGATAAATTCAATAATTGAACCGTGGGCTGTATATTCAACCTCTTTTTCTATTATGGCGCGTCAGAATAGAAAAAGAGGTTGTATAGCGCACGGTGCTTGCTTTTTCTCTACGGCCAGTGTCAGTTTTGGAATGTCGAGTCAATGTCAAAAACCCCAATGCTGTTAAAAAAAGTAAAGATCCGTATGAAAACTGTGAAACCCATCGTTTTAGTGTGTATAATTTCTGAAATTTTTGTTTAATACCCGTGCGAAGCCGGGGCGGGCCGCTAGTCTTAAATCAACTTGTAAATGACGACTGCTGATCATGCCATATTCTTATAACATTTGCGAGCTCTGTAGGAAAAATCGGTACTTACACCACTAATATCGTCTCAATAAAGTAATATTCTATTTCTTTCTCCGTTAATTAAAGTATGATCGAATAGATGATTAGAAAAACAGATTTGATATATAGTAATTGATTAAAGTACGTTTACAGATTACAATTAAATTTTATATTAGTGCTTCTTAATTAATTTTATTTTCTTTAGACAAAGGAAATATAATGATAACAAATTAATTCTTTACGATAATATGAATAAGTTAGGTATTTAATTTATTGAGTATAGCAAGCGCAGAATTAACAAAAAAAGTCACTCAAACAGACGCAACAAATCCAATATCCCACTAAAATCGAGACACTGCGTGACACACGTAATAATAACAAATATTGATAAATATCTCTACTTAAATATATTAATTAAGTAGGTTACTTTCCATAGTATTTAATATTATAAAGTCCTTTGATTAAACCCCCGCAGCCGCCGCCGCCGCGCCCCTTCACCCGCCGTCCAACTCGTCCAAGATCGCCATTGAAACTAATATGAACTAATAACCATTGGTTTATTCATAGTGCAGTAACTCGCCTACTCAAAAAGTTGTGAACCGAAGTTATGATTCGAAGCGTTTTTTTTTTACCGGATAGAACGATTCAAGAGGAAGGTTTTCGTATAAAACGCTCGCGGGTGGGCAGCCGATTGAGGCCGCTATTCACTCGACAACCGGGATTTCGTCTCTTCCAGTTAATTTTTTTATATGAGTATATAAAAAATATTACCTTTTGTTTGGAGTTGTACATTATACGCCGCGTCGTCAGTCAAGGCAGTGTAGGTACGCTGGTAACCGCGTCTTGTTTTTGTTACGTGGTATACTCCTCAGTCGACCGACTTCGCCATGATTCACGTTCAGTTTCTAAAAAATCAAAATGGTATTAATTTAACTTACTACAAAATTTTCGCATAATTACAAACACTTTTATTCGAAATGTTTTATATCCCAGGGAGTAAACATAAAATATTATGTTGAAGTTATAATATAAAGATTAGTCAGCCACGTAGGAGGATGCGGATTCAATTCCCGCCTTGGCACAAATGTATGTATTATATTCATTCCAGGTTATCTATCAAAAAAATAGATTATATTTCAAAATTTTCAAGCCTCGCAAGCAATGCGGTAATAATATAATATTAAAGAATTGTGTAAAAAAAACCAGTTTTACATACCTTTGCATTGATAGTTTCATAAGATTCTTGTAAGTAGCGATTAGTGGTAAAGATGAGTTGTGTGGAATTCTGAAGTTGATGGTTCTGCCAAACCCTGAAATAAAAGTTATGTTTTAATATTTCAAAAGCCTATTATTAACATGGCGCGCCCTTCAGGTAGCACCACAAAGAATGAGCAGTGTGAGGAATTTACAGTTATATAATAAGAAAGTGTAAATGTACCTTTTCAAATTAGTCTTCATTGTCACGTAAATTGTCTATTTTCTGTGACACTTTTTATCGCTGAGTCTATAAATATACTTTCGTCAAGAAAATCAAGATAAACATCTGAAATCAAGCTTTTGAGTGTGATTCTGAGCGTTATTTGGTGTCATTTCGTTGTATTTTATTTATTTATTGAATATATTGTACAGCTATCATTACAGGCATACCGAAAAATTGAATTCATCAACATATTGCTAATATACTATATAATTAATCCACATTTTCTTATATTCCTATTAAATAAATTTATGTAAGAGGTTTCCAAATATTGGTCCGAATACATAAATTTTAGATAAAATAATGTGCATTTGAAATTTAGAGCACATGTAATTTGGTACATCATTACATATTCACGGCCTCTGTGGCGCGGTGAACCAAGGTCCGTCTGCGATACCGGAGGTTACGGGTTCGATTCCCGCCTCGGGACAAGTGTTTGTATGATCTGCAGATGGTTGTTTCAAATTTCTGGTTAATTAATTTTTGTTGGTAGTATTATGTCTTAATATTTCCATGTAGCTGTTTTGTTGAATTGATTCATTTAAAAAGTTATGATGATGAGTGAATGATTATATTTACCATTGTTTCGAATCTTGAAGTGCATGTTAGAGTCCGTCCGTCGTCACCCCTTGCTTTTCATTACACAATCAGTTAGTTGTTAGGTGAGCTGTAAATGTTACTGGTGGTACTTCAAGTCCTGAAATTGTCAATTATCTAATATAGAACACATATTTGCCATTTAAGATACAGTTAGTATTAAGATTGTGCATAATTGTAAACTTTTGACTGTATTGATGGTGCAATAAAGTAATATTCTATTCCATTCTCTGTTATTTAAAGTTTGACCGACTAAATCATTAGTAAAACAGATTTGATAGATGGTAATTGATTTAGAAAATCTAAGTCATCTGGAAGAGATAACTATTTTCTTATATTGCTTCATTTATAGTTTTTTATAGATTGTTGTCTATATCTCAAATCAAACTGTAATATGATGACTGCTGATCATGACATATTCTTATAACATTTGCAAGCTCTCAGTAGGAAGTCTGTAAAAGTGTTTATATCATCCATCGTCACTGTATAAAGGTTCAATTTCATAAAAATCAACATGTTATTAATGTAATTTCATTACACTTTTATTGGAAATGTTTTTATCAGGGAGGATATATTAAATATTATGTTCAAGTTACAATATTAGGATATAGTTGAAGACCGATGAGGCACAACCGAAGGTCAGCCACGTAGGAGGATGCTTATTCAATTGCGGCCTCTTAAAGAAATAAATGATATTTGGAGGGACGATTAAATGTTATTTTATATTCATATTATGCCGTGTGTTGCTGGCATAGAATTTCAACACCCCAACTCATCCCGTGGGTGTCGTAAGAGGCGACCAAGGGAAACACAGCGGGGGGCGGGCAGCAGAGCCTTCTGCAGAACAACTACACCAAACTGCGATCCCCTGCGTCCCTGCGACAATAACCCCCACATAATGATGCCATCTATGGCGTTCATTAGGGGAGGCCTATGTCCAGCAGTGGACTATTATAGGCTGGTGATGTTGTTGTTGATTCATATTCAACATTTTGACGACTCACAAGTAGTTAGGTATTAAAATAATGTAAGATAATGTGTATGAAAAACTCGTTTACTTACCTTAAATGGATAGTTTCAAAGCTGGGTTCTGAAGCTGGTTAGAAATCTGAAGTAGACACTGCGAATTACTGCATATAATTCTTCAAAAATTATTGACCATGCAGCCGAACCAATCTGAAAGAAATGAGAATTTATTAGGTTAGGTAAGCAGTATTATGATTTAATATTTAAATGTCAATAGTAACATAGACGTCATCGACTTCTGCGGTGGAATGTGGCAGTGAAAAGGGTAATTTACTAATAGGTAAGACTACTGTCCTAGGATATTCAAAACCAATTTCGGTCTGCTAAGTGACTTCTTCGATATGGCAAAATGAGTCTGATTTATCGTAGTAAAGTACCACTACTACTCTATATTAAGATAACTCTAATAGCTAAATCGAAAGAATAAGAAAATCAAAATCAAAATTCTGAATACAACGACGACGCATTTACGAAGACATAATAAACGGTTTGAACTGGTTTTTAGTACATAGTCAAAATAAAAATTCACTTACCAGATAAGGCGCACGATAAATTGAGTTATTTATACACACAATACACTTATTATCACCAAAAATAGAAAAATAACACAAATTTTCTCTAACGGTCCAGAACTTTTACAAAAGTTTGGAACAGTGTTGTGTTGCCAACTGAGCTACTACGAAATATGCTAAATCGATGTTAAAAAAAAATGCCAAAATTATGCTAATTTTTTTAAAATATGCTAAAAAAAATATGCCAAATTAATTAAAGTTAATAAAAAACATACAGATGTTTTGTTCGTAGCATTATTCCAATTAGTTTCGAATCTTCTTAATCTTGTGACTTGATTGGCTCTATTGCTTATACAGACAGATTGATGTAATAAGTTGCTTTGAATAATATTATTCAGCAATAATGTCGCACTTACAGAGCGTAAGTACCTACTGTAAGTGCCTATTGTAAAATAAATATTTGTCGTATCTTTTTCAACGGGCTGTAACCACTCTTTGAACTCGGGCATTTGCTTCCAGGTTCACACTGTTTCTGCTTCCACTTTCAATTATTGTTTTAGATAAGTAATGAGTGATTGAGGATGTTTTTTCTCACTCATTTCTACAGAGAAGAGGGAGAGAAGAAATATTGTTTGTTTATGGTATCCATCTCACAAAACTAAACAGTTTTATTGGAGAATCCCCCAGAAATAACAAAAAAAGATTGTTCGTTTCGTGTTTAAATTTTAATAAATGTTTGTACGTTTCATGTTTTTTTAAAAAATATGCCAAAAAATATGCTATTAGCATAAACGACAAAATAATGTTCTAGACAGAAAGAAAATATGCCAAATTTAGCTTGAAAAATTCTAAATCAGCAACACTGGGAAACAATGAGAATGAAGGAATTGAATGTAGTGTAGTGAGGGGACAACATTCCAAGGTTTGATTCGTGTGAAAATAAAAACGATTATCGATTATTTCAACGTAATATTATTGCATATTTCATTACATGTTAGTAACGTTATCTGAAGGGGTTAGTAGATGAAAATGATGTTAAAGTTTTCCTTTATTTGCTTGGTAATTATAAGTTTGCTTTAAAAATGACGGTCCTGACATCACGAGACAAAGATCGACCCATCTATGGATCTTTATCTCGTGTGCGTCTGACATTGACAGTCCGGTAGAAAACTACCTACCCAACGGCCGCGCCGTGCGCTCGCATACCTCAGGCGTGGTACAGAGGCGGTCAAGTTTCGGTCAAACTATAAAATGAATGAATTACATTTAATCATTTTGCCCTTCAATGTTTATAATTTAGAAGAGAAATGCTCATTGTATGAATCAACAAACATAAGTGGAAGTAACTCAATACTCATTTATAAAATAAAATAGAATACTCAATTGAACACTGTACCTACTTCCTTGTTTATATTTACCAAAATAAATGCCAACGATTTTTTTGTAATCGATTTTATTACCTACATTCATTCTTTTTTCTAACCATCACATCACTATTGAAAACAATGGGATGACGTCGGACGGACCCAGCGCGATTGCTGTCCTACTCTAACATATGTAAATGCCTACGTTGAAAACAAAGACAGAAAATAAAGCGGATGACGTCACATGAAACACCCACTTGGCAACGTAGCATGCCATTCTATATTGAACCTTATTCTGTATGCGTTTGAATCTTTTACTGCATGGCTGTTGTAGCTGTTTGCACTGTTTTTCAAGGTCAACCGCGGCACGCGCCGGCTCGCCTTTGATCCGCTAAATTCTTTCGCCCCTTTGCATGCTTATATCTCGAAAATTTGTGAACCAATTTCAAAGAACTTTTTTTTAATGAATAGAGCAATTCAAGAGGAAGATTTTCGTATGAAACTCGCACGAGCGCGCGGCCGATTGTGGCCGCTATTCCCTCGACGAACCGCAGTCACGTTTTCCGTGGCCACGTCCAGGGGGTGCACCCTGGAGGAATTTTTTTTACTGAAGCGGATGGCGCTTGGCACGACTAAACTGGCTTCCACCACCGAACGATGCGGCGCGGCTCGGTTCGGCGGCCAGGGGGCGAAAACCCTCGCGGAGAAGCTGCTTTCCCTCACCACGTCGAGGTGGTGCACCCTGGAGGGGGCGGATGAACAGCACTCGATGCGGAATCGCTTCCTCTACAGGATGACGAAAAAAAAAATTCAAATTTCTCAAAAAAGACCTCGAAATCGACCCTTTTTGAAATCGTCTTTTCGAGTACAAGAAGTTGAAAAATCGGAAAAGTCGGAATTTTCCCCAGGTCCCATTGAATGACTCTTTAAAGTTTAGCAATAAAAACCATACCTCCCCATCCACCATCAGGGAGAACAATTATGTCAATCAGTGAGTGAGTCAGTCAGTGGTAATCGACGCTTATATATTTAAACTAGAGGGTATATGTGCCCGAGCTGCAAGCAGCTCGGGGGGAGTGCTTCGCCTTAGGCGGCCTTATCGTCGTAGGAGTTGTAACTTTTCATAACCTAAAACGTCTTTGATTTGATGGAAATCGATATCCATGTGTAAAATCTGCGATAGTAAACTGTCAGCCATCTTGGATTTGAAAATAGACATCTTTTTCGTAATCTACGTGTTTGATTTAGTTGAAAACGATACCCATATGTGTGGGTGTTTGGTCACACAGCAAGGCTCGCTTCGCTCGCCTTGCAATGTGACAGTTGTCGACCCACCTCATAGAAGAGAGTGGGGGTCACAGCACGGCTCGCTTCGCTCGCCGTGCTGTTCCCTTTAGTCGCATTGCAGCTCGCTTCGCTCGCCGCAATGCTCCCTGCCTGCTGGAAGAGGGTGGTGGTCACAGCACGGCTCGCTTCGCTCGCCGTGCTGTTACCCTTGGTCGCATTGCAGCTCGCTTCGCTCGCCGCAATGCTCCCCGCCTGCTGGAAGAAGGTGGTGGTCACAGCACGGCTCGCTTCGCTCACCGTGCTGTTCCATTAGTCGCATTGCAACTCGCTTCGCTCGCCGCAATGCTCCCTGCCTGCTGGAAGAGGGTGGTGGTCACAGCACGGCTCGCTTCGCTCGCCGTGCTGTTACCCTTGGTCGCATTGCAGCTCGCTTCGCTCGCCGCAATGCTCCCCGCCTGCTGGAAGAAGGTGGTGGTCACAGCACGGCTCGCTTCGCTCGCCGTGCTGTTCCCCTTGGTCGCATTGCAGCTCGCTTCGCTCGCCGCAATGCTCCCCGCCTGCTGGAAGAGAGTGGGGGTCACAGCACGGCTCGCTTCGCTCGCCGTGCTGTTCCCTTTAGTGGCATTGCAGCTCGCTTCGCTCGCCGCAATGCTCCCCGCCTGCTGGAAGAGAGTGGGGGTCACAGCACGGCTCGCTTCGCTCGCCGTGCTGTTCCCTTTAGTCGCATTGCAGCTCGCTTCGCTCGCCGCAATGCTCCCCGCCTGCTGGAAGAGGGTGGTGGTCACAGCACGGCTCGCTTCGCTCGCCGTGCTGTTCCCCGTAGTCGCATTGCAGCTCGCTTCGCTCGTCGCAATGCTCCATCCGCTTGCTGGGGGGGGGGGGTCATGTGAGGGTCATGGGGGGTCACAGCACAGCTCGCTTCGCTCGCCGTGCTGTTCCCCTTAGTCGCATTGCAGCTCGCTTCGCTCGCCGCAATGCTCCCCTGCCTCCTGGGAGAGGGGGTTTTTGGGGGGTCGTAGGGGGTCATAGGGGGTCACAGCACGGCTCGCTTCGCTCGCCTTACTATTCCCCTTAGTCGCATTGCAGCTCGCTTCGCTCGCCGCAATGCTCCCCGCCTGCTGGAAGAGAGTGGGGGTCACAGCACGGCTCGCTTCGCTCGCCGTGCTGTTCCCTTTAGTCGCATTGCAGCTCGCTTCGCTCGCCGCAATGCTCCCCGCCTGCTGGAAGAAGGTGGTGGTCACAGCACGGCTCGCTTCGCTCGCCGTGCTGTTCCCCGTAGTCGCATTGCAGCTCGCTTCGCTCGCCGCAATGCTCCACCCGCTTGCTGGGAGTGGGGGTACGTGGGGGTCACAGCACGGCTCGCTTCGCTCGCCTTGCTGTTCCCCTTAGTCGCATTGCAGCTCGCTTCGCTCGCCGCAATGCTCCCCTGCCTCCTGGGAGAGGGGGTTTTTGGGGGGTCGTAGGGGGTCATAGGGGGTCACAGCACAGCTCGCTTCGCTCGCCTTGCTGTTCCCCGTAGTCGCATTGCAGCTCGCTTCGCTCGCCACAATGCTCCACCCGAAAAAAAAGCTCAAAATTTGGTCAATTTTCAGTTTTTTATTAAAAAAGGGGGTCAGGGGGGTCAAACTTTTTTTGGCGTTCAAAATGACTTTTTCTCCTCTACATGACTGTGAAAAAAATTTTCTTCTAGGTCGATCCGTTTGGGAGATACAAAAAGGGGGGGTGAAAATGGGCATGGAGGGGGGGTATTTTTTTTTATTTATCAACACAAGAAGAAACTTTCTATACGACACTGCAATCCAAATTTTTCTATTTCGATTCTTTCCGGTAGCAACTTCAAAAGGGGGGGTCCGGGGGCAAAGGGGGGGAAATTTTCTAATGCCTTTAAAACCATTTGACCCCCTCTATACAACCCCACAAAAAAGAACATTCAGTATGGCTCTGTTTGGGAGCCCCCCTGAAGGGGGGCGAGAAGGGGGGGCAAATTTGGAAAAGTCGGAATTTTCCCTAGGTCCCCCCGACACCCTCTATACGATTCCGTAAAAAAAACCATACCTCCCCCTCCACCATCAAGGAGAACAATTATGTCAGTCAGTGGTAATTAAGCTTTATATATATAAACTAGAGGGTATATGTGCCCGAGCTGCAAGCAGCTCGGGGGTTGTGCTTCGCCTTAGGCGGCCTTATCGCATTGGAGTTTTTACTTTTCATAACCTAAAACGTCTTTGATTTGATGGAAATCGATATCCATGTGTAAAATCTGCGATAGTAAACTGTCAGCCATCTTGGATTTGAAAATGGACATCTTTTTCGTAATCTACGTGTTTGATTTAGTCGAAAACGATACCCATATAAGTGGGTGTTTGGTCACACAGCAAGGCTCGCTTCGCTCGCCTTGCAGTGTGACAGTTGTCGAATTGCGGTTCGCTTCGCTCACCGCAATCCGACCCTCCTCATGGGGAGTCGTGGGGGTCACAGCACGGCTCGCTTCGCTCGCCGTGCTGTTCCCCGTAGTCGCATTGCAGCTCGCTTCGCTCGCCGCAATGCTCCACGCCTGCTGGAAGAGGGGGGTCACAGCACGGCTCGCTTCGCTCGCCATGCTGTTCCTCTTAGTCGCATTGCAGCTCGCTTCGCTCGCCGCAATGCTCCATCCGCTTGCTGGGAGTGGGGGTTCGTGGGGGTCACAGCACGGCTCGCTTCGCTCGCCATGCTGTTCCCCTTGGTCGCATTGCAGCTCGCTTCGCTCGCCGCAATGCTCCCCGCCTGTTGGAAGAGGATGGTCGTGGGAGGTCACAGCACGGCTCGCTTCGCTCGCCGTGCTGTTCCCCTTAGTCGCATTGCAGCTCGCTTCGCTCGCCGCAATGCTCCACGCCTGCTGGAAGAGGGGGGTCACAGCACGGCTCGCTTCGCTCGCCATGCTGTTCCTCTTAGTCGCATTGCAGCTCGCTTCGCTCGCCGCAATGCTCCCCCGCCTCCTAGGAGAGGGGGTTTTTGGGGGGTCGTAGAGGGTCATGGGGGGGTCACAGCACAGCTCGCTACGCTCGCCGTGCTGTTCCCCGTAGTCGCATTGCAGCTCGCTTCGCTCGCCGCAATGGCTCCACCCGAAAAAAAGGTCAAAATTTGGCCAATTTTCGGTTTTTTATAAAAAAAGGGGGTCTAGGGGGTCAAAGGGTTCAAACTTTTTTTGGCGTTCAAAATGACTTTTTCTCCTCTACATGACTGTGAAAAAATTTTTCTTCTAGGTCGATCCGTTTGGGAGATACAAAAAGGGGGGGTGAAAATGGGCGTGGAGGGGGGGTGTTTTTTTTTTTATTTTTCAACACAAAACGTAACTCTCTATACGACCCCGCAATCCAAATTTTTCTATAACGACTCTTTCCGGTAGCAACTTCAAAAGGGGGGGTCTGGGGGCAAAGGGGGGAAAAATAATTTACCTGCCTTTGAACCATTTGACCCCCTCTATACAACCCCACAAAAAAGAACATTCAGTATGGCTCTGTTTGGGAGCCCCCCTAAAGGGGGGGAGAAGGGGGGGCAAATTTGGAAAAGTCGGAATTTTCCCTAGGTTTCCCCGACACCCTCTATACGTTTCCGTAAAAAAAACCATACCTCCCCATCCACCATCAAGGAGAACAATTATGTCAGTCAGTGGTAATTAAGCTTTATATATATAAACTAGTTTTGTATAAGTGCCCGAGCTGCAAGCAGCTCGGGAGTAGTGCTTTGCCTTAGAGAGCCTTTTTGCCATAGGAGTTGTTACTTTTCATAACCTAAAACGTCTTTGATTTGATGGAAATCGATAGGCATCACGAGTGTGTGAATTTTGCGATAAAAAAAAATGTCAGCCATCTTGGATTGGAAAATGGACATCTTTTTCGTAATCTACGAGTTTGAGTTAGTCGAAAACGATACCCATATAAGTATGTAGGCGTAGTGAATTACCTAACTAAAATGTACCTAATTGAAATAATTGACAGGTATTACAATATTGCATTGTGACAGTTTGGTAGCGTCACTGTCATGGGTGCAGAGAAAATCACGTTGAGGAAAAGCGCCATCTCCAATAGGTCATCGAAACTATATACCTAATTAGTGCGAAGAATTCGATTTATCTCATACGCTTATAAAGTTCTAAGGGTCGATAGATGGCAATTATCAAAAACATACTTTCTTATTACACTTACTTATCAAATTATCAAAAACATTGGTACTAATTTATTGTATAGATGTTTGAAATTTACCTACTTAAAGGTGCCAGTACATACCTATTTACCTGTTACAGCATGTAATAAACCAAGTGTTAACTTGGCAGACGTCACCTTCGTGCTATCAAATCGATCAAATTGACCTTTTATCAATTGATCTGTTACCAAATAATCTCCGTATGTACCTAAGTCAAAAACTATAACCAAAAAACGTAAAGATTAGCAAGGTACCTATCGATACATCTCACACTATATACCTTGGTATAATATATAACTTCAAAATTTCAATAAGTAAATAATTAGGTAGCTTTTTTCTGCTGTATCATTTCTTGTGTAGTTCTTTGGCACCTACTTTTTTATTACATTGCGAGAATCGGACATGATACTGAATCGAGACATATGAAATCAAATTTTGTATATAAGTGAATAAAACAACATAAAATGTTTAGGTAGATTATCTAAGTTGATTGATAGTACTTAAAATGTTTGTCAATATAATTTAAAAGAATTTCCCATCTTCCATGAGAAATGCTCAATGGTGGCTTGAAGAAAATAATGTTTCTAAATGAATGACACTATGTACTTATATGTACCAAAAAATATTTATTTATTTTAGTATGAAAGAAAACCTAATATTTTAGTAACCTATTTATTTATGCTGAAAATGCATCGCATTTCTCATTCGTTATTTACCTAATGAAAAATACATAACACAGTTATTCTAAGCATAACACTACGTCTTGGTAATTTTTTTTTCGTTAGTAGGCCTTTTTTCAATGTAATCCACTTCAATCTGTTTCAAACCTTACTTACTGCATATGCATTTAAACACTATTACTGTATGGCTATGGTACTGTTCGTTTTGTACATTAGTCTTTTTATAGATATAATGTTTACATATTGCGTCACAATCACTGATGATGTCATCAGAAATACCTACTACTTGATTCTACTATCCGTTCGCCGGGCCCGCCTGCCACAGATTGAAATTGAGTATGAGTACGTAAGGCACGTCTTAATAAAATCGATATATATTTTTAAAAGTGCAAAAAGTGCCACAGCGCTTTGTGACTCGAACTCGCATACACTCGCATCAAAAGCGTACATTATACGCCTACACCGCGGAGCCGTTAGGATAAGGGACGAAAATAAAAATTCCATCATAGCATGTCGCAAGAAATACTACTTGGCAACTTAGCAGGCCAATGTGTATTAACCTTATTATAATTGAACATAATATCTTAGAGACACAATGTTTACATATCACGTTTGTCGCGCTACCTTCCTTTATACTTTAGGGTTGTTTGTGATATGATAACAAAGTCCTTTGAACCCCCGCCGCCGCCGCCGCCGCGCCCCGTCGTCGGTCGCGCCCCTCCCCGCCGCGCGCCGTCCAAGATCGCCATCGAAACCACTTATTTTTTTGGTGGTTGTGGTTGCGTACATACAACCACCAAAGATCTCAAATTTATTTACGTTCTACACAATCTTCTCTTTCGAGCGTACATCATTCCAGCAGTCTTTCGCTTGGTGTCCATCTCGTTTACTAAGTCGCGGTCTCCACTCAAAAACACTTTTACCCCAGCGGTTGTCGGTTCTTCGCGAAATACATACTAAGAGTCAAAGCAGATAAAATAGGTAGATCCCTACCACAAGATGTTTCGAATAATCTTACAGCGTTACATCTCATGAAGCGGGCATGATACGCCTACACCACGAACACAGTACACATATTATGGACAGTATAGAAACTAAGGCATAATCAATTACCTAACTAAAATGTACCTAATTGAAATAATTGACAGATATATACAATACTACATTGTGAGTTTGGTAGCGTCACTATCATGGGTGCAGTGCAGAGAAAGTCATGTTGAGGAAAAGCGCCATCTCCAATAGGTCATCAAAACTACCTAATTAGTGCGGAGAATTCGATTTATCTCATACGCTTATAAAGTTCTCCTAAGGGTCGATAGATGGCAATTATCAAAAACATACTTTCTTATTACACTTACTTATCTCTCAGTTCTCTCACTATCAAATTATCAAAAACATAATGTAGGTACCTTACTTACTTATTGTATAGATGTTTGAAATTTCATCATCATCATCATCATCATCATCAGCCTATGTTAGTCCACTGTTGGACATAGGCCTCCCCTAATGAGCGCCATAGCGCCCTGTCTTCGGCTTGTCGCATCCAGCATCTGCCAGCAGTCTTTCGCCGATCGTCATCCCACCTGGTCGGAGGGCGTCCTACACTACGTTTACCGAGTCGCGGTCTCCACTCAAGAACACGTTTACCCCAGGCGGCCGGCCCACTGCCACTTCAGTTGGCTAATTCTCTGAGCTATGTCGATGACTTTAGTTCTCTGTCGGATGTATTCGTTACGAATCCTATCCTTCAGAGAAACTCCGAGCATAGCTCTTTCCATAGCGCGCTGAGCGACTTTGAACTGGTGGACCAACCCTATCGTGAGTGTCCACGTCTCAGCTCCGTAGGTCATGACTGGTAGGACGCACTGATTAAAAACTTTCGTTTTCAAACATTGCGGTATGGATGACGAGAAGACTCGACGTAGTTTTCCGAACGCTGCCCAGCCTAGCTGGATCCTCCTCTTGGCTTCCTTCTCGAAATTGTTTTTACCCAACTGCAAAATCTGCCCGAGGTAAGTGTACTCAGAAACAATTTCGAGAAGGTGGCCATGTACGATCACCGGTCTTGGATCAATGTGGGCATTGATCATGACTTTGGTTTTATCCAAATTCATGCCAAGACCGATACATCGGGAGGCTGAAGCTAGACTGTCCAGCATCCGCTCGTCAGCTCCTCTAGCGACTCCGCCATTAAGACTATGTCATCAGCGAATCGCAGGTGTGAGATGTAGTCGCCGTTTATGTTGATGCCCTTGTCTTTCCAGTCCAGCGTCTTAAACATATCTTCCAACGCGCTCGTGAACAGTTTCGGGGATATGACATCCCCCTGCCTCACTCCTCTGCGCAGTTGGATCGGTTTAGTCTGCTGGTCCTGTACTCGGACACTCATCGTAGCGGCTTCGTAGAGACATCTCAGCACCTCGATATAACGATAGTCTACTTGGCATCGCTGTAAGGATTGTAGAACAGCCCAGGTTTCAACGGAGTCAAAGGCCTTCTCATAGTCCACAAAAGCCAGACACAGGGGCTGATTATACTCTTCGGACTTCTGTATAATCTGCCTCACTGTGTGAATGTGGTCTATGGTACCATATCCTCCGCGAAACCCAGCCTGCTCCGGTGGCTGAAACTCGTCGAGTCTCCTGGCGAGACGGTTCGATATAACTCGTGAGAAAAGCTTATAGACGTGACTTAGGAGCGAGATGGGTCTATAATTTTTAAGAAGGGTTTTATCTCCCTTCTTAAAAAAGAGCACCACCAAACTCCCACTCCACGCCTTTGGAGTTCTCCCACTGTGAAGGACGGCGTTGAAGAGGCTCTGTAACTCCTGTATAACAGGGTATCCTCCAGCTTTCAAAAGCTCTGATGTTATTCCGTCCTCACCGGGGGCTTTTCCATTTTTAAGCTGCCTCAGAGCTAACACGATCTCGTCTTGACTGATGTCTGGCAGTTCGTCGGTATAGTGGCGTATCAAGGTGGCTCTAGAATCGTGGTCGTCTCGTTGGGAACGGGGAGCATGTGCAGCGTATAAACGGCCATAAAAGTCCTCTATCTCGGCCGATATCTCCGGCTTCGACAAAACGGTCCTTCCGTCGTGCGTTGAAAGCTTCGTCAGGTGGCTCCTTCCAAGCTGCTGAGTGAATACTTTGGACCCTCGGTTTCGCTCTATCGCCTCTTCAATGAGGCGTGTATTAGAGCTCCGAAGGTCGCGTCGTACCATCTTCGCAATTCGCTTGTTCAGGTCTGACCTCTCTGACGAAGTCGCTTGGGTGGTTTCCCGTCTCTTTGTCATCAGCCCAAGAGTCTCATCCGAGAGTTTGGACTTCTTACCAGTACGCTGCTTTTTGCAAAACTTGATGCCCTCGTCCCTCAGCGTTTCTACCAGATTGTGTAGGGTCTCGTCAGCGTCATCAGTGGGTTCCAAGGCAGCGAATCTATCCCCGAGAAGCTGCTGAAACTTCTCGGTGCCCGCCATGATTTGGATTGGGTTCGGTCGGAGCGTGGACTTCACCAGACGGTTTCTTTCAAGCTTCAAATTTATATTCAGAGAGCCTCGAAGGAGTCGGTGATCAGATCCGGTATTGAACCTGTTGATCACTGAGACATCTCTGAATATATGCTTGCTATCCGTCATGATGAAGTCGATCTCATTTTTAGTCACAGAATCGGGACTCCGCCATGTCCACTTCCTTTGGGGCTGTTTCTTAAAGAAAGAGTTCATTAAGAACAGCCCCTCTTTCTCAAGGAAGTTGACGAGCATTTGTCCCCTGTGATTTCGAACACCAAAACCATGCGGGCCTATTCGGGATTCGTTGCCAGTCTGGGTTCCCACCTTGCCGTTAAAGTCCCCCATAACAACGTTGAAGTATGTTTGAAATTTACCGACATAAAAAATAAGGTTTCATTCCATGCCTATTCCAGACGTCACCTTTATGCTATAAAATCAATCATATTGACATAATATTATCTATTGATCTATTACCAAGTAATCTCCGTATGTACCTAAGTCAAAAAACAAGGTACCTTTAGATACATCTACTTTAGTATAGATTACTTTAAAATTTCAATAAATAATTACGTAGCTGTTTTCTGCTGTATCATTTAATTTTCTTGATTAGTTCTTCTTTGGCACCTACTTTTTGATTACATATTGCGAGAATCGGGAAGGATACTGAATCGGGACACATATGAAATCAGATTTTGTATTTAAGTGAATAAAACAACATAAAATGTTTAGGTAGATTATCTAAGTTGATTGATAGTACCTAAATGTTTGTCAATATAATTTTTCAGTTACAAAAGTAATAGAATTTCCCATCTTCCATTTGTGACTACCTGAAAAAGAATAAAAAATATTAATTTAGCTTTCTGCCTTATATGACAACTGGTACCTATCTATGGTTTGTATTTTTGTTATTAAATTGGAAGAACTGAAGATTAGTATGATATCAACTGGAGTCAGGTCGTCTTTTCGGAATACGATGAGAAAGGATTGTGTGCATTTTTTATATCTTAAATCAACTTGTAAATGACGACTGCTGATCATGCCATATTCTTATAACATTTGCGAGCTCTGTAGGAAAAATCGGTACTTACACCACTAATATCTTCTCAATAAAGTAATATTCTATTTCTTTCTCCGTTAATTAAAGTATGATCGAATACATGATTAGTAAAACAGATTTGATATATGTATAGTAATTGATTAAAGTACGTTTACAGATTACAATTATATTTTATATTAGTGCTTCTTAATTAATTTTATTTTCTTTAGACAAAGGAAATATACCTAATGATAACAAACGAATTCTTTACAATAATATGAATAAGTTAGGTATTTAATTTATTGAGTATAGCAAGCGCAGAATTAACAAAAAAAGTCACTCGAACAGACGCAACAAATCCAATATCCCACTAAAATCGAGACACTGCGTGACACACGTAATAATAACAAATACTGATAAATATCTCTACTTAAATATATTAATTAAGTAGGTTACTTTCCATGGTATTTAATATTATAAAGTTCTTTGATTGAACCCCCGCAGCCGCCGCCGCCGCGCCCCGCCACCCGCCGTCCAACTCGTCCAAGATCGCCATTGAAACTAATATGAACTAATAACCATTGGTTTATTCATAGTGCAGTGTACTCGCCTTCTCAAAAAGTTGTGAACCGATTTCGAAGCGCTTTTTTTTTACCGGATAGAACGATTCAAGAGGATGGTTTTCGTATAAAACGCTCGCGGGTGGGTCGATTGAGGCCGCTATTCAATCGACAACCGGGATTTCGTCTCTTAATGTACCCAGTTAATTATTTTATATGAGTATATAAAAAATATTACCTTTTGTTTGGAGTTGTACTAAATCATTATACGCCGCGTCGTCAGTGAAGGCAATGTAGGTACGCTGGTAACCGCGTCTTGTTTTTGTTACGTGGTATAGTACTCCTCAGTCGACCGACTTCGCCATGATTCACGTTCAGTTTCTAAAAAATCAACATGGTATTAATTTAACTTACTACAAAATTTTCGCATAATTACAAACACTTTTATTCAAAATGTTTTATATCCCAGGGAGTAAACATAAAATATTATGTTGAAGTTATAATATAAAGATTAGTCAGCCACGTAGGAGGATGCGGATTCAATTCCCGCCTTGGCACAAATGTATGTATTATATTAGTTCCAGGTTATCTATCAAAGAAATAGATTATATTTCAAAATTTTCAAGCCTCGCAAGCAATGCGGTTATAAAATAATATTAAAGAATGTGTAAAAAAAACCAGTTTTACATACCTTTGCATTGATAGTTTCATAAGATTCTTGTAAGTAGCGATTAGTGGTGAAGATGAGGTGTGTGGAATTCTGAAGTTGATGGTTCTGCCAAACCCTGAAATAAAAGTTATGTTTTAATATTTCAAAAGCCTATTATTAACATGGCGCGCCCTTCATGTAGCAGCACAAAGAATGAGCAGTGTGAGGAATTTACAGTTATATAATAAGAAAGTGTAAATGTACCTTTTCAAATTATTCTGTGACACTTTTTATCGCTGAGCTTGTCTACGTAATAGAAGCCAGTCTATAAATATATTTTCGTCAAGAAAATCAAGATAAACACCTGAAATCAAGCTTTTGAGCGTGATTCTGAGCATTATTTGGTGTCATTTCGTTGTATTTTATTTATTTATTGAATATATTTTACAGCTATCATTACAGGCATACCGAAAAATTGAATTCATCAACATATTGCTAACATACTATATAATTAATCCATATTTTCTTATATTCCTATTAAATAAATGTATGTAAGAGGTTTCCAAATATTGGTCCGAATACATAAATTTTAGATAAAATAATGTGCATTTGAAATTTGGAGCACATATAATTTGGTACATTACATATGTGTGGCGCGCGGCTCTGTGGCGCGGTGAACCAAGGTCCGTCTGCGATACCGGAGGTTACCGGTTTGATTCCCGCCTCGGGACAAGTGTTTGTATATACTTAATTTTTGTTGGTAGTATTATGTCTTAATATTTCCATGTGGCTGTTTTGTTGAATTCATTCATTTAAAAAGTTATTATTGAATGATTATATTTACCATTATTTCGAATCTTGAAGTGCATGTTAGAGTCCGTCCGTCGTCACCCCTTGCTTTTCATTACACAATCAGTTAGTTATTAGGTGACCTGGTGTTACTGGTGGTACTTTGAGTCCTGAAATTGCCAATTATCTAATATAGAACACATATTTGCCATTTAAGATACAGTTAGTATTAAGATTGTGTATAATTGTAAACTTTTGACTGTATTGATGGTGCAATAAAGTAATATTCTATTCCATTCTCTGTTATTTAAAGTTTCACTGAATAAATCATTAGTAAGACAGATTTGATAGATGGTAATTGATTTAGAAAATCTAAGTCATCTGGAAGAGATAACTATTTTCTTATATTGCTTCATTTATAGTTTTTTATAGATTGTTGTCTATATCTCAAATCAAACTGTAATATGATGACTGCTGATCATGACATATTCTTATAACATTTGCAAGCTCTCAGTAGGAAGTCTGTAAAAGTGTTTATATCATCCATCGTCATTGTCGCCATGATAAAGGTTCAATTTCATAAAAATCAACATGTTATTAATGTAATTTCATTACACTTTTATTGGAAATGTTTTTATCAGGGAGGATATATTAAATATTATGTTCAAGTTACAATATTAGGATATAGTTGAAGACCGATGAGGCACAACCAAAGGTCAACCACGTAGGAGGATGCTTATTCAATTGCGGCCTCTTAAAGAAATAAATGATATTTGGAGGGACGATTAAATGTTATTTTATATTCATATTATGCCGTGTGTTGCTGGCATAGAATTTCAACACCCCAACTCATCCCGTGGGTGTCGTAAGAGGCGACCAAGGGAAACACAGCGGGGGGCGGGCAGCAGAGCCTTCTGCAGAACAACTACACCGAACTGCGATCCCCTGCGTCCCTGCGGCAATAACCCCCACATAATGATGCCATCTATGGCGTTCATTATGGGAGGCCTATGTCCAGCAGTGGACTATTATAGGCTGGTGATGTTGTTGTTGATTCATATTCAACATTTTAAAGACTCACAAGTAGGTAGGTATTAAAAAAATGTAAGATAATGTGTATGAAAAACTCGTTTACTTACCTTAAATGGATAGTTTCAAAGCTGGGTTCTGAAGCTGGTTAGAAATCTGAAGTTGACAATGCGAATTACTGCAAAAATTATTGACCATGCAGCCGAACCAATCTGAAAGAAATGAGAATTTATTAGGTTAGGTAAGCAGTATTATGATTTAATATTTAAATGTCAATAGTAACATGGACGTCTTCGACTTCTGCGGTGGAATGTGGCAGTGAAAAGGGTAATTTACTAATAGGTAAGACTACTGTCCTAGGATATTCAAAACCAATTTCGGTCTGCTAAGTGACTTCTTCGATATGGCAAAATGAGTCTGATTTATCGTAGTAAAGTACCACTACTACTCTATATTAAGATAACTCTAATAGCTAAATCGAAAGAATAAGAAAATCAAAATTCTGAATACAACGACGACGCATTTACGAAGACATAATAAACGGTTTGAACTGGTTTTTAGTACATAGTCAAAATAAAAATTCACTTACCAGATAAGGCGCACGATAAATTGAGTTATTTATACACACAATACACTTATTATCACCAAAAATAGAAAAATAACACAAATTTTCTCTAACGGTCCAGAACTTTTACAAAAGTTTGGAACAGTGTTGTGTTGCCAACTGAGCTACTACGAAATATGCTAAATCGATGTTAAAAAAAAAATGCCAAAATTATGCTAATTTTTTTAAAATATGCTAAAAAAAATATGCCAAATTAATTAAAGTTAATAAAAAACATACAGATGTTTTGTTCGTAGCATTATTCCAATTAGTTTCGAATCTTCTTGATCTTGTGACTTGATTGGCTCTATTGCTTATACAGACAGATTGATGTAATAAGTTGCTTTGAATAATATTATTCAGCAATAATGTCGCACTTACAGAGCGTAAGTACCTACTGTAAGTGCCTATTGTAAAATAAATATTTGTCGTATCTTTTTCAACGGGCTGTAACCACTCTTTGAACACGGGCATTTGCTTCCAGGTTCACACTGTTTCTGCTTCCACTTTCAATTATTGTTTTAGATAAGTAATGAGTGATTGAGGATGTTTTTTCTCACTCATTTCTACAGAGAAGAATGGTATCCATCTCACAAAACTAAACAGTTTTATTGGAGAATCCCCCAGAAATCACAAAAAAGATTGTTCGTTTCCTGTTTAAATTTTAATAAATGTTTGTACGTTTCATGTTTTTTTAAAAAATATGCCAAAAAATATGCTATTAGCATAAACGACAAAATAATGTGCTAGACAGAAAGAAAATATGCCAAATTTAGCTTGAAAAATTCTAAATCAGCAACACTGGGAAACAATGAGAATGAAGGAATTGAATGTAGTGTAGTGAGGGGACAACATTCCAAGGTTTGATTCGTGTGAAAATAAAAACGATTATCGATTATTTCAACGTAATATTATTGCATAATATTTCATTACATGTTAGTAACGTTATCTGAAGGGGTTAGTAGATGAAAATGATGTTAAAGTTTTCCTTTATTTGCTTGGTAATTATAAGTTTGCTTTAAAAATGACGGTCCTGACATCACGAGACAAAGATCGACCCATCTATGGATCTTTATCTCGTGTGCGTCTGACATTGACAGTCCGGTAGAAAACTACCTACCCAACGGCCGCGCCGTACGCTCGCATACCTCAGGCGTGGTACAGAGGCGGTCAAGTTTCGGACAAACTATAAAATGAATGAATTACATTTAATCATTTTGCCCTTCAATGTTTATAATTTAGAAGAGAAATGCTCATTGTATGAATCAACAAACATATGTGGAAGTAACTCAATACTCATTTATAAAATAAAATAGAATACTCAATTGAACACTGTACCTACTTCCTTGTTTATATTTACCAAAATAAATGCCAACGATTTTTTTGTAATCGATTTTATTACATTCATTCTTTTTTCTAACCATCACATCACTATTGAAAACAATGGGATGACGTCGGACGGACCCAGCGCGATTGCTGTCCTACTCTAACATATGTAAATGCCTACGTTGAAAACAAAGACAGAAAAATAAAGCAGATGACGTCACATGAAACACACACTTGGCAAGTAGCAGGCCACTCTATATTGAACCTTATTCTGTATGCGTTTGAATCTTTTACTGCATGGCTGTTGTAGCTGTTTGCACTGTTTTTCAAGGTCAACCGCGGCACGCGCCGGCTCGCCTTTGATCCGCTAAATTCTTTCGCCCCTTTGCATGCTTATATCTCGAAAATTTGTGAACCAATTTCAAAGAACTTTTTTTTAATGAATAGAGCAATTCAAGAGGAAGATTTTCGTATGAAACTCGCACGAGCCCGCGGCCGATTGGGGCCGCTATTCACTCGACGAACCGCAGTCACGTTTTCGGTCGCCACGTCCAGGGGGTGCACCCTGGAGGAATTTTTTTTATTGAAACGGATGGCGCTTGGCACGAGTAAACTGACTTCCACCACCGCACGATGCGGCGCGGCTCGGTTCGGCGGCCAGGGGGCTAAAACCCTCGCGGAGAAGCTGCTTTCCCTCACCACGTCGAGGTGGTGCACCCTGGAGGGGGCGGATGAGAAGCACTCGATGCGGAATCGCTTCTTCTACGGGATGACGAAAAAAAAAATCAAATTTCTCAAAAAAGACCTCGAAATCGACCCTTTTTGAAATCGTCTTTTCGGGTACAAGAAGTTGAAAAATCGGAAAAGTCGGAATTTTTCCCTGGTTCCATTAAATGACTCTTTAAAGTTTAGCAATAAAAAACATACCTCCCCATCCACCATCAGGGAGAACAATTATGTCAATCAGTGAGTGAGTCAGTGAGTGGTTATCCGTCTTTATATAATTAATTAAAAACTAGAGTGCATAATATGTGCCCGAGCTGCAAGCAGCTCGGGGGTTGTACTTTGCCTTAGGCGGCCTTATCGCATTGGAGTTTTTACTTTTCATAACTTAAAACGTCTTTGATTTGATAGAAATCGATACCCATGTGTAAAATCTGCGATAGTAAACTGTCAGCCATCTTGGATTTGAAAATGGACATCTTTTTCGTAATCTACGTGTTTGATTTAGTCGAAAACGATACCCATATAAGTGGGTGTTAGGACAGTTGTCAAATTGCAATCCGACCCTCCTCATGGGGGTTCGTGGGGGTCACTCAGTTCCCCTTGGTCGCATTGCAGCTCGCTTCGCTCGCCGCAATGCTCCCCGCCTGCTGAATGAGGGTGGTGGTGGGGGTCACAGCACGGCTCGCTTCGCTCACCGTGCTGTTTCCCTTAGTCGCATTGCAGCTCGCTTCGCTCGCCGCAATGCTCCATCCGCTTGCTGGGAGTGGGGGTTCGTGGGGGTCACAGCACGGCTCGCTTCGCTCGCCGTGCTGTTTCCCTTCCCTTGGTCGCATTGCAGCTCGCTTCGCTCGCCGCAATGCTCCATCCGCTTGCTGGGTGGTCATGAGGGGGTCGTGGGGTTTTTTTTATTTTTATTACGAAAATAAACCCTCTATACGGTCCCGCAAAAAAGAACATTCAATATGGCTCTGTTTGGGAGCCCCCCTAAAGGGGGGGGGGGGAGAAGGGGGGCAAATTTGGAAAAGTCGGAATTTTCCCTAGGTCCCCTCGACACCCTCTATACGATTCTGTAAAAAAAACCATACCTCCCCCTCCACCATCAAGGAGAACAATTATGTCAATCAGTGAGTGAGTGAGTGATTGAGTGAGTGGTAATTAAGCTTTATATATATAGAACTAGAGGGTATATGTGCCCGAGCTGCAAGCAGCTCGGGGGCTGTGCTTTGCCTTTGGCGGCCTTATCGCATTGGAGTTTTTACTTTTCATAACCTAAAACGTCTTTGATTTGATGGAAATCGATATCCATGTGTAAAATCTGCGATAGTAAGCTGTCAGCCATCTTGGATTTGAAAATGGACATCTTTTTCGTAATCTACGTGTTTGATTTAGTCGAAAACGATACCCATATGTAGGGGTGTTGGGTCACACAGCAAGGCTCGCTTCGCTCGCCTTGCAGTGTGACAAATGTCGAATTGCGGTTCGCTTCGCTCACCGCAATCCGACCCTCCTCATGGGGAGTCGTGGGGGTCACAGCACGGCTCGCTTCGCTCGCCGTGCTGTTCCCCTTAGTCGCATTGCAGCTCGCTTCGCTCGCCGCAATGCTCCATCCGCTTGCTGGGGGGTCATGGGGGGTCGTGGGGGTCACAGCACGGCTCGCTTCGCTCGCCTTGCTGTTCCCCTTAGCCGCATTGCAGCTCGCTTCGCTCGCCGCAATGCTCCCCGCCTGCTGAAAGAGAGTGGTGGTCACAGCACAGCTCGCTTCGCTCACCGTGCTGTTCCCCTTGGTCGCATTGCAGCTCGCTTCGCTCGCCGCAATGCTCCCCGCCTGCTGGAAGAGGGTGGGGTTAACAGCACGGCTCGCTTCGCTCGCCGTGCTGTTCCCTTAGTCGCATTGCAGCTCGCTTCGCTCGCCGCAATGCTCCATCCGCTTGCTGGGGGGGTCATGGGGGGTCGTGGGGGTCACAGCACGGCTCGCTTCGCTCGCCTTGCTGTTCCCCTTAGTCGCATTGCAGCTCGCTTCGCTCGCCGCAATGCTCCCCCGCCTGATGGGAGAGGGGGTTTTTAGGGGGTCGTGGGGGGTCATGGGGGGTCACAGCACTCCCCGTACTCGCATTGCAGTTCGCTTCGCTCGCCGCAATGCTCCCCCGCCTCCTGGGAGAGGGGGTTTTCGGGGGGTCGTAGGGGGTCATGGGGGGTCGTAGGGGGTCATCTTTGATTTGATGGAAATCGATATCCATGTGTAAAATCTGCGATAGTAAACTGTCAGCCATCTTGGATTTGAAAATGGACATCTTTTTCGTAATCTACGAATCTTACGAATCATCTTTTTCGAAAACGATACCCATATGTAGGGGTGTTGGGTCACACAGCAAGGCTCGCTTCGCTCGCCTTGCAGTGTGACAGTTGTCGAATTGCGGTTCGCTTCGCTCACCGCAATCCGACCCTCCTCATGGGGAGTCGTGGGGGTCACAGCACGGCTCGCTTCGCTCGCCGTGCTGTTCCCCGTAGTCGCATTGCAGCTCGCTTCGCTCGCCGCAATGCTCCATCCGCTTGCTGGGGGGGTCATGGGGGGTCGTGGGGGTCACAGCACGGCTCGCTTCGCTCACCGTGCTGTTCCCCTTGGTCGCATTGCAGCTCGCTTCGCTCGCCGCAATGCTCCCCGCCTGCTGGAAGAGGGTGGGGTTAACAGCACGGCTCGCTTCGCTCGCCGTGCTGTTCCCTTAGTCGCATTGCAGCTCGCTTCGCTCGCCGCAATGCTCCATCCGCTTGCTGGGGGGGTCATGGGGGGTCGTGGGGGGTCACAGCACGGCTCGCTTCGCTCGCCTTGCTGTTCCCCTTAGTCGCATTGCAGCTCGCTTCGCTCGCTGCAATGCTCCCCCGCCTGATGGGAGAGGGGGTTTTTAGGGGGTCGTGGGGGGTCATGGGGGGTCACAGCACAGCTCGCTTCGCTCGCCGTGCTGTTCCCCGTACTCGCATTGCAGTTCGCTTCGCTCGCCGCAATGCTCCCCCGCCTCCTGGGAGAGGGGGTTTTCGGGGGGTCGTAGGGGGTCATGGGGGGTCACAGCACAGCTCGCTTCGCTCGCCGTGCTGTTCCCCGTAGTCGCATTGCAGCTCGCTTCGCTCGCCGCAATGCTCCACCCGAAAAAAAAGGTCAAAATTTGGCCAATTTTCGGTTTTTTATAAAAAAAGGGGGTCTGGGGGGTCAGGGGGTTCAAACTTTTTTTGGCGTTCAAAACGACTTTTTCTCCTCTACATGACTGTGAAAAAATTTTTCTTCTAGGTCGACCCGTTTGGGAGATACAAAAAGGGGGGGTGAAAATGGGCATGGAGGGGGGATATTTTTTTTTTATTTTTCAACACGAGAAGGAATCCTCTATACGGTTATGCCATCAAAATTTTTCTATTTGAACTATTTCCGGTAGCAACTTTAAAAGGGGGGGGTCTGGGGGCAAAGGGGGGGGAAAAATTTTACCTGCCTTTGAACCATTTGACCCCCTCTATACAATTCCACAAAAAAGAACATTCAGTATGGCTCTGTTCGGGAGCCCCCCTAAAGGGGGGGGAGAAGGGGGGGCAAATTTGGAAAAGTCGGAATTTTCCCTAGGTCCCCCCGACACCTAGTATATGATTCTGTAAAAAAAACCATACCTCCCCCTCCACCATCAAGGAGAACAATTATGTCAGTCAGTGAGTGGTTTTTAAGCTTTATATAATATAACTAGAGGGTATATGTGCCCGAGCTGCAAGCAGCTCGGGGGTTGTGCTTCGCCTTAGGCGGCCTTATCGTCGTAGGAGTTGTAACTTTTCATAACCTAAAACGTCTTTGATTTGATGGAAATCGATATCCATGTGTAAAATCTGCGATGGTAAACTGTCAGCCATCTTGGATTTGAAAATGGACATCTTTTTCGTAATCTACGTGTTTGATTTAGTCGAAAACGATACCCATATAAGTGGGTGTTAAGTCACACAGCAAGGCTCGCTTCGCTCGCCTTGCAGTGTGACAGTTGTCGAATTGCGGTTCGCTTCGCTCACCGCAATCCGACCCTCCTCATGGGGAGTCGTGGGGGTCACAGCACGGCTCGCTTCGCTCGCCATGCTGTTCCCCTTAGTCGCATTGCAGCTCGCTTCGCTCGCCGCAATGCTCCCCGCCTGCTAGAAGAGGGGAGTCACAGCACGGCTCGCTTCGCTCGCCATGCTGTTCCTCTTAGTCGCATTGCAGCTCGCTTCGCTCGCCGCAATGCTCCATCCGCTTGCTGGGAGTGGGGGTTCGTGGGGGTCACAGCACGGCTCGCTTCGCTCGCCGTGCTGTTCCCCTTGGTCGCATTGCAGCTCGCTTCGCTCGCCGCAATGCTCCCCGCCTACTGGAACAGAGTGGTCGTGGGGGTCACAGCACGGCTCGCTTCGCTCGCCTTGCTGTTCCCCTTAGTCGCATTGCAGCTCGCTTCGCTCGCCGCAATGCTCCCCGCCTACTGGAACAGAGTGGTCGTGGGGGTCACAGCACGGCTCGCTTCGCTCGCCGTGCTGTTCCCCTTAGTCGCATTGCAGCTCGCTTCGCTCGCCGCAATGCTCCATCCGCTTGCTGGGGGGGTCATGGGGGTCGTAAGGGTCACAGCACGGCTCGCTTCGCTCGCCTTGCTGTTCCCCTTAGTCGCATTGCAGCTCGCTTCGCTCGCCGCAATGCTCCATCCGCTTGCTGGGGGGGTCATGAGGGGGTCGTGGGGGTCACAGCACGGCTCGCTTCGCTCGCCTTGCTGTTCCCCTTAGTCGCATTGCAGCTCGCTTCGCTCGCCGCAATGCTCCCCCGCCTGCTGAGAGAGGGGGTTTTTGGGGGGTCGTGGGGGGTCATGGGGGGTCACAGCACAGCTCGCTTCGCTCGCCTTGCTGTTCCCCTTAGTCGCAATGCTCCCCGCCTACTGGAACAGAGTGGTCGTGGGGGTCACAGCACGGCTCGCTTCGCTCGCCGTGCTGTTCCCCTTAGTCGCATTGCAGCTCGCTTCGCTCGCCGCAATGCTCCATCCGCTTGCTGGGGGGGTCATGGGGGTCGTAAGGGTCACAGCACGGCTCGCTTCGCTCGCCTTGCTGTTCCCCTTAGTCGCATTGCAGCTCGCTTCGCTCGCCGCAATGCTCCATCCGCTTGCTGGGGGGGTCATGAGGGGGTCGTGGGGGTCACAGCACGGCTCGCTTCGCTCGCCTTGCTGTTCCCCTTAGTCGCATTGCAGCTCGCTTCGCTCGCCGCAATGCTCCCCCGCCTGCTGAGAGAGGGGGTTTTTGGGGGGTCGTGGGGGGTCATGGGGGGTCACAGCACAGCTCGCTTCGCTCGCCTTGCTGTTCCCCTTAGTCGCATTGCAGCTCGCTTCGCTCGCCGCAATGCTCCCCCGCCTGCTGAGAGAGGGGGTTTTTGGGGGGTCGTGGGGGGTCATGGGGGGTCACAGCACAGCTCGCTTCGCTCGCCGTGCTGTTCCCCGTAGTCGCATTGCAGCTCGCTTCGCTCGCCGCAATGCTCCAGCCGAAAAAAAAGGTCAAAATTTGGCCAATTTTCGGTTTTTTATTAAAAAAGGGGGTCTGGGGGGTCAAAGGGTTCAAACTTTTTTTGGCATTCAAAATGACTTTTTCCGCTCTACATGACTGTGAAAAAATTTTTCTTCTAGGTCGATCCGTTTGGGAGATACAAAAAGGGGGGGTGAAAATGGGCATGGAGGGGGGGTGTTTTTTTTTTATTTTTCAACACGAGAAAGAACCCTCTATACGGTGCTGCAATCAATTTTTTTCTATTTCGACTCTTTTCGGTAGCAACTTCAAAAGGGGGGGTCAGGGGGCAAAGGGGGGGGGGAAATTTTTACCTGCCTTAAAACCATTTGACCCCCTCTATACAACCCCATAAAAAAGAACATTCAGTATGGCTCTGTTTGGGAGCCCCCCTAAAGGGGGGGGAGAAGGGGGGGCAAATTTGGAAAAGTCGGAATTTTCCCTAGGTCCCCCCGATACCCTCTATACGATTCCGTAAAAAAAAACATACCTCCCCCTCCACCATCAAGGAGAACAATTATGTCAGTCAGTCAGTGAGTGGTAATTAAGCTATATATAATATAATGATGTCGGTGGTCTGTCTGCTAGGGCTTGATAGTTTTTTACCTGAGAAAAAGGCGGAATCATAATTTTATAAAGAAATCGCAGTAGGTACTTATGCAAGCAAATAAAGAAGATGTATGGATTGTACAGAATTATTTATTATTAAATAGTCTGATTTGGACACAACTTTAATCGGTTACATGAAAAAGATAGGCTTTTATTAAAATAATTGTTTACAATGATTCTGTAAAAAAAAACAGTAAGTCAGAGTAGCATTTTATTAATTCATAAATACGAATTCCACCAAATAATTTTTGCTATAATTAAACTTTGGATATCATGAAAAAATATTTGCGTGTTGTTGCTAAAGGGCAGCTACTCCGAAGGTACGCTACTTAGCAACAAATTGGTGTAGCTTGCTAAGAGACCGCTACGGCGTAGCGGTCCCTACAGGAGAGCTAATCCCAAGGTTCGCTACCGTAGCAACTGAATGATGTAGCTTGCCACGGGTCAAACAGAATGGTGTAAATGTCGTAGCCATATCGTAGATTTGCCCACTTCATGAAATGCTCGAGAATTTCATGAAATGGTCGCATATCATGAAATATTCCACTGTCTATTGGCCACATCATGATGTGATTTGGGCAGATCAATGATAAGAAATCGTTTCTCGATATGGGCAACTAAACGCGCGGCTTCTTATCATATCGTAAAGTAGTTACATTAATTACCGGTAGAGACGCTGCAAGCGCTTGATATATGTGAGAAGATGGCGGCCGCTGTTGTTTCTCGCAGTGAAAAATTGAATAAATCGTTATTAAATGAGGAAATAAGTGATAACAAAATAGTTTACGACGAAAAAGTTCTCGATTATTATGCAAGTCACGAAAAAACTGAACAAAATGTAAAATGTTTTTTTTTTTAGGTTATGAAACAAATTATGGAGTTAAGGGTGACTACGCAAAAGAAATCCATGGACTTTACTGGATGTCAAAATATGACATTTTGGAAACTGCGGATGAGGAATATCTTATATTCAAGAAAAAATGCGTCGACGGTCCTACTAGGTACATATTCGTATAATTCCGACGGAGAAGTATTTTGAAATATTAAAGGAAGTTCATAAAACCGTAGGACATGGTGGACTATTTTAATTCGTATATTGTGCATTCCATGTGCATTCTTATATTACTTTTGTAACTATGTACCAAAGAACCTACTTATTTTTAAATAATTGTTTACTATCTAAAAAGGAAAGCGTAACTTTAAGTTTTTGATGTTTAATTTTGTTACAAAAATTTGATTCATTTTGTTTGTGTCAGTTGGATTTAATTATTACAATAAACAAGTTCTTAACATATTCTGGATTTTTATAAAATATTTTATGGACACCCTATTTATACGATCCGACCAAATGTGAATGACAAAATCGAGAAATGTTGACGATTAAATGATTTGATCAAATTAAGTTGCCCACATCATGAAATGCCACCATTTCATGAAATTCTCGAGCATTTCATGAAGTGAGCAAATCTACGATATGGCTACGACATAAACAGCATGCTACGAGGCTGCTACGGCGTAGCGGTCGCTACAGGACAGCTTCACCCTTGGTAATCTACGAAGTAACAATGCCGTGTCAAGCGTAGGTCCGTTATCTTAGGTTACATGAGTTGCGCGTAAAAGGTGCAAATCGTTTGTTAATGATATTATAAACCTTGGAGTATATTCCTTTAAAGTCTATTCTTGTATAATTCGTTGAAAAAAGCTGTCACCCTATCTCATGCAACTATGATTTTGCCGTTCTCTGTCATGGCAATGTCAAGTATTTTTACATACACTAAATAGGCGTGACAATAATTTTACTATCTCAGTTTACTCTTGCTAGTTACATGATATAGGCGCGACAGGCGCCCAAAGATACAGGAGTTAGCCGTGACGGAGTCGTGTGTCTCCAGGTAAAAATGAAAGCTTTCTGTATCGTTTGGCATGAAGGCGATAGTGGACGCAAAGCCTACAATATTGCTTCGTCATTATGTGCACATTATTGTCTTCTTTAATGGCAAGGTGGGAACCCAGACTGGCAACGAATCCCGGATAGGCCCGCATGGTTTTGGTATTCGAAATCACAGGTGACAAATGCTCGTCAACTACCTTAAGAAAGAGGGGTTCTGTTCTTATTGAACTCTTTCTTTAAGAAACAACCCCAAAGGAAGTGGACATGGCGGAGTCCCGATTCTGTGACAAAAATGAGATCGACTTCATCATGACGGATAGCAAGCATATATTCAGAGATGTCTCAGTGATCATCAGGTTCAATACCGGATCTAATCACCGACTCCTTCGAGGCCAAGGCTCTCTGAATATCAATCTGAAGCTTGAAAGAAACCGTCTGATGAAGTCCACGCTCCGACCGAACCCAATCAGAATCATGGCGGGCACCGAGAAGTTTCAGCAGCTTCTCGGGAATAGATTCGCTGCCTTGGAACCCACTGATGACGGTGACGAGACCCTACACAATCTGGTCGAAACTTTGAGGGACGAGGGCATCAAGTTTTGCAAAAAGCAGCGTACTGGTAAGAAGTCCAAACTCTCGGATGAGACTCTTGGGCTGATGACAAAAAGACGGAAAACCACCCAAGGAACTTCGTCGGAAAGGTCAGACCAGAACAAGCGAATTGCGAAGATCTGAACAAGCGGCGCGACCTTCGGAGCTCCAATACACGCCTCATTGAAGAGGCGATATAGCGAAACCGAGGGTCCAAAGTATTCACTCAGCAGCTTGGCAGGAGCCACCTGACGAAGCTTACAATGCACGACGGAAGGACCGTATTGTCGAAGCCGGAGATATCGGCCGAGATAGAGGACTTTTATAAAAGCCGGAGATATCGGCCGAGATAGAGGACTCCGGATTGGAGCTCCGAAGGTCGCGCCGTACCATCTTCGCAATTCGCTGGCCGTTTATACGCTGCTCATGCTCCCCGTTCCCGACGAGACGGCCACGATTCTAGAGCCACCTTGATACGCCACTATACCGACGAACTGCCAGACATCAGTCAACAAAACGTAACGAATACATCCGACAGAGAACTAAAGTCATCGACATAGCTCAGAGAATTAGCAAACTGAAGTGGGAGTGGGCCGGCCATATATCGCGAAGAACCGATAACCGCTGGGGTAAATGTGTTTTTGAGTGGAGACCGCGAGTCGGTAAGCGTAGTGTAGGACGCCCTCCGGCCAGGTGGGATAACGATCTGCGAAAGACTGCTGGCAGATGCTGGATGCGACAAGCCGAAGACAGGGCGCTATGGCGCTCATCAGGGGAGGCCTATGTCCAACAGTGGACTAACATAGGCTGATGATGATTGTAGGTTTCCGTCCTGGCGGCTTATTCCGAGCTAAGTGGTTTTTCCATGGGAAGAAGATATTTGTGGCTAAGTATATTTGTTTCCATGATTCAAACTATTTCATGTTCAAAATATAATCAAAATTAGTTTACTATGATATTGATAACAGAATATTATACGCATTTACAGTATTCGTAGGGGGTAATAGTATAATAATAGCAAACATTTTATGAAAAAATACTTGTTGGTAGGTAAGCTAATTCTTCAAAAGTTTTATTATCATAGAAACTGTTGCCACAAATGATCACTTTCTGTCAGACCTATTTATGGTAACTCATAGTTAACTGACATAGGCAAAACCTAACGAATTTAGTCAGTTTGGCACAAGTAGTGTATTTTAAGTTACAGAGCGCGTAAATCAAGCTTTGTATGGAGACCTTGTTATGCCTATCTTAGTTATCGCTAATAACTCGTAGAATAATTAAGATTTCAATATTTTAATACCTTCCCGGTGTTTAGAAGCTTGCGACTAGTTATATTATGGAAAAATAGTCCAATAATATTATCATATTTTTTCAAAAAAGGCAAATAACTAAAAAAAACTTTGAACGGCGATTACTCAAAACAAGGTTTTTCAAGATACATGAAATAGGTGTGATACGGCATGGAGTAGCTTGCAACGGGTCAAAGCAACGGGTCGGGTTTGGTTGCTACGAGACCGCTACCTTGTAGTTGTAGCGTACCTTGCCCCTTACTCTTAACTTAGGTACGCTACGTAGCAACAGATTGGTGTAGATCGATACGAATACCTGTTTGGGGTAGAAACCATAGATCTTTGCGGTCCGGGGGCACATGCTATAAAAAAATAATAATGTAAAGACCTCACAAAACGACTCATAGAGTCCACAGGTGATCGGAATGCTGTCTTTTATTTCGGTCAACGGATTAGCATCGCCATCCAACGTGGCAATGCTGCAGTATCTAGGCACTCTAGCCTCCTGGTGACGGTTTAGATTTTTTGTAAATAGATATAAGTGTAAATACTAGTTGTAATTGTTTTATATACGAACCGTAATTTTCCTTGTTTGTAAAACGGCTAACAGAGTCGGACTTTTCCCACCCCGTTTGGGGATTTAGTTTCGAGTTGTTTTGAAAGGGGCGATCTCAATCATCCGTGCCAATAAGCAAATATTATTGTTGAGAGAAAGGTAGCTGGTATTCATCGTTTACTATTTCATGGTATTTGTTAATAGTAGGTTTTGTCTGTGGAGTATAATTGTCATAGGTAATAGTTCAGAAAACTGATATTATATAGGTCCAGCAGTGGACTATTATAGGCTGACGATGTACAATTAAATTAGGACCTGCATGCCATACTATCTAATTATTTTGCACGCCAATGTATATTGGTCAAACATGTTGAATCATTAATAACTATTTGTCACCTTTTTACACGTGTTTTGCTAAAAAATGTCTTTTATTTTTACACTACAAACAATTATCTACGCTTATCAGATCTGACCTATAAAATCTTTTAAAAATTTATCTGGTATCAAACCGACTTGAAAATCAAATTTAAGTATGAAAATTTCGACCCTGAAACCTTTTTCCACCCCAAGGTGAGGTTTGAAACGCGGTGATGGTGGCGAGTCTCGAATAGCCCGAGGGCTGTATCAAGTTCAAGTTTACTAAAACTGAGACCCGTCTCGGTTCTGGAGCTAGCGTTTATTTGTATAAGGCCTTGGCGTTTGCTTAACAATATAATGAAATGGGGGAGGTCTCATGGTGCAGTTAGTTTGGAACTATTGTAGTTGATACCAAAACAGGTCTATGTCTAATTAGCAGTTAAGGCGCATACAGCACCTAAACTAGCGCCACCACCTACTTTATGTTATTATTCTGTTTAACAAAGGAATTTTCAAAAATCCATCGTCCAGTTTGTGATAAAATAGATTTTGGTGGCCACCAAGGGCAAATAGTTTTATTCTATTTAGTTTAGGCAGAGATACGAAGTTGCCCTTGGTGGCCACCAAAATCTATTTTCGTATCTCTTCCTAAACTAAATAGAATAAAACTATTACAGAAGCATTAAAAAAAAGCTTATGATAGGTATCACAAACTGGACGATGGATTTTTGAAAATTCCTTTGTTAAACAGAATAATAACATAAAGTAGGTGGTGGCGCTAGTTTAGGTGCTGTATGCGCCTTAATGCTTTGTCACGACAAAGACCGTCAGATGGAATATCAATATATAGATTTTAACTCGCAATGAATGCATCGGGTATCACATTGCGCATAAACATGAAAAAACTATTACTTAATACTAGAAAATAGGGATAAACTCGAGATTTCAACTACTGTACAAGGTATTTGCCAACTATCGACTATTGTCGATAGGTAATAAAATGGGTAAATATACACTTCCCGCATTCTTAACACATTTATTTAAATCGTACTGTGAATTTGACGACCTATGTGGCGCAGTTCATTCCGCTTCGGCCGCTTGTGGAGTGCAGACGTGTATCATTTTGTTTCTCTGTTCGCGCCACTATTGGTTGAAACCATTTCTCGCTCTATCTCGTGGACTCTAGACGGCTTGGCACCTCCCAGTGGGCGGCGGGAAGAGGACACACTGCTACACGTGAGTGACGTTTGATGTTCTATTGGTCTGGGTTTTGCCCTTCCATCCCGGAGGCCCGATCCTGCGACCGGCGGCGCGCGAGTCGACCATCGATGCCACCGCGCTACGGAACAAGTTAGACTGACGCGCGAAATTCGCGAGCCGCTCACTGCATGAATTGAGGTACGCCACTTGCGCCTGCGCTAGCTGAGTCATAGAGCCTACACAAACAAAACCACATTTTCAACGCCTTATAAATTGCTGAAAGCAAACCACATCTTAGCTTTGCTCTACGTCGACGGCATTTTAATCTTATTTGCTACTACTAACTCTGTCCACCTGTTATCAAAGCACAAGACTGCTTCTACAGCAATTATGCAGCGTACACCACCTAAAAACGATGGCGAAGAAAAGTCGCAGTCAGACCTGCCGATAACTGACCAAGATACAGACACCAATAAAGTTTCCCGCCGGCGTGTAGCCAAGACAAAGCGAAACCCTGAGGAAGACATTAATGCTACGATTACGTTTAAGATGAACTCCTTTAAGCATGACTTAACGGAACACATGACTAACCTTTTCACTACGTTTCAAGAAAAACAGGATGTGAAACTCACCGCTCTACTTTCTACAATAGGTGAAGTAAGAAAGGAAGTCTTGGAGCTCAAAAAATTCAGCACAGAGCTAGAGCAAAAGGTAAATATCCTTACAGCCCACCACGAAACTTGCACGGTAAAAATTGCGGATCTTGTAGATAACCAAGAGGCTTACTGTGCCAAAATCAAACAACTAGAAGGCATTATCGAAGAAATTAATCGTTCCTCTTGTGCCTATAAAATTGAAATAAGAAACGTACCAATAAAAGCTCAAGAAAAAATGGAGGACATTCTACAAATTTCTAAAAATCTGTTCCAAACTCTACAGGTTGACTTGGAGCCAACATCGATCCGCAATGTACGTAGACTTCCCGGAAAGCCGGGTACTGCAAGACCAATAGTGGTGGAGCTGGCTTCTATGATGTTGAAAAATAGAGTCATCCGTGAAGCAAGTATCTTCAATAAAAAAAATAGCACATCAAAACTAAACACCACACATCTATCCATCTATGGTCCAGCAAGGCCTATATACATAGGCGAAAATCTGTCGTACAACGCAAAAAGTCTGTTTTTTAAGGCACGGGAATATGCAAAGAAGCACACCTTTGCTTTTTGCTGGACCAAGCATGGCCAGGTATATCTGCGCAAAGATGAAGGCTCTAAAAGCATCTGTATAAGGAATGAAGACCAGCTCAAGCAATTACAATACTGACTAGCATTTAGGGTACGCTTTAGTTTTAAGTCTTTTTACCACACGTTTAAGATATGTAGCATTATGTATAACTTTAAGTATAACTTTATTAATTCATGTTCATATACCACTAAATTTTCTGTAAATGTATGCCAGATTTCAGCCATAACAACACTTTATCACACAAAACATACACAAACACATTTATCTATTATTAAAACACATACACAGGATCAAACCAAGCTAAAAATAGTCACAAAATTCCTATTCAAATGTTCAATTCGTAAAGTAGTCCTCGCGACAATTCAAACTGCAACTAATTACTATGCTATCATGTTTCAAAAACACTTTTCTAAGCACTGCTTGCTAATGCGCAGTGTATTTCAAAATTCTCTTCATTATATTAAATGATTAATACAATAGAAACACTCCACGATAGCATAGATAATGTTGCAGTATCCGAAGCGCATACCTGTAAGCCCGAAGATTGTCTGTCATTTGTAGGAAATCCAAGAAAAAGCTTAAGTATTATAACTGAAAACATCAGAAGTATATCTAAGAACCTAGACGAATTTAATATTTTCATAAAACGTACTAATATACAACCAGACATTATAGTCCTGACTGAATGTTGGCTATCTAAATGCTACAATATACCGGATATTGATGGCTATGAGGCGGTCTCTACAAAATCCAATTACGGGCAAAACGATGGTGTAGTAGTATACACCAAAAATAGTTTGCAATGTCACTTCCATGAACCATCATTTAGTAATGCTAACTGTATCGTATCAATAATCAATAACGATGTAGCAATGATTGCAATATATCGCTCTCCCTCTCATAGACAACTAGATGATTTTATTACCTCACTAGAAAGAGTCCTCAATAGTCTTGCTAAATATAAAAATATCATCGTGATCGGCGACATGAATATCAATATTCGAGAAGAGGTAGCCACGCAAAATACATCAGATTATATGAATGTTCTGGCATATCATGGATTGTTACCGTCACATACTCTACCTACAAGAAACGATAACTGTTTGGACCATGTATTTATAAAAACTAATTTAGAGGCAAATACTCTAGTTATACAAAATAGTATTACGGACCATCAACCGGTATTACTTTTACTTAAAAGGAAAACTGAAGTTCAAGAAAAATTTAAATGTTATACTAAGATTGACTATCCAGCTATTAAGCAAGACATTAACTCTACAGATTTCTCGAATATCTTGGACCTAACTGATTGTGATCAAGCCACGGAGCTTTTCCTAGAGAAAATGATGGCGATAGTAAACAAACATTCACACCAAATTACACTCTCGCGTCGCAAAACGCCGATAAAACCATGGATTACTCCGGGTCTTATACGTTGTATAAGGCACCGAGATAAACTTCACATTCAAGTCCGTAAATCACCTTTTAATGAAACGCTAAAGACCATATACAAAAGATATCGAAATTTTTGCACTACTCTGCTGCGGAATCTCAAAACAGAATTTGGAAAAATCGCTTTTGGAAGAAGCCGGATCTGACATAAAAAAAACATGGAACGCTATTAATAAAATATCAAACTTTAAGACAAAAAAGTCACTACCTCAAAACCTTCTCGAAGGAAAAAAACCATTGGTAGTTGTCAACAACGCTAATGATTTCTTTGCCAATGTAGGAAGGAACCTAGCAGAGAAATTCACAGCGAGAAATCTCGCAACTCCTTTTTCCACTCAAACGCTGACTAAAGTTCCGATGAACACGTTTGCTCTCTTTGACATTGACTCAACAGAAGTTTATAATCTGATTATGACCTTAAAGAATAACTGCTCTACAGGATGGGACAACCTCTCCTCGCAGATCATCAAGGAAAGCGTGGATCAGCTGGTAGAGCCTATAACACACATTTGTAAATTAAGTTTCTCTACATCAATCTTTCCAAAAGCTTTTAAAAGAGCAGTAATCTTACCTATTTACAAAGCAGGGGATAAGAATGAAATAACAAACTATAGGCCCATATCAATTCTGCCCACGCTCTCTAAAATTCTAGAAAGAGCACTGAACTCGCGTCTCGTTAATTACCTGGAAAGTAATAATCTTCTTTCAAGCAACCAATATGGTTTTCGCAAAAAACGCTCAACATCTGACGCCGTATCGGAACTTAATAACTACATTGTCAAATGCCTTGATAATGGCAATAAATGCGTAGCTATATTTCTAGACTTGGCAAAAGCGTTCGATACGGTGTCAATCCCGTTGCTGTTAAACAAGTTAGAATTGCTGGGTATACGTGGTAAACAACTGGATCTCTTCCGCAGTTATCTGAGTGAAAGAACCCAATTGGTCAAAATCGGTGATCATAAAAGCTCAGAACTAAATGTAACTTACGGTATACCGCAGGGGTCCATAATTGGCCCGACTCTATTTTTGGCTTACATGAACGTAATTTGTGAGCAAAGGCTGATAAGTGGCAAGTTATTAGCCTTTGCTGATGATACAGTTTCGCTTTTCCAGGGAAAGAGTTGGGAAGAAACGTTTCGAAATGCCCAAATAGGTTTTGACAAAGTCTCTAGAACACTCTACCATAACATCCTTACCCTTAATGCAACTAAAACTAAATATATGGCATTTTCGCTGCGTAATCTAGGACTTCCAGACAGTGAAAAATATCTATTAAGAGCTCACGCGCCACAATGTCTAACCTCTAGTCCAAATACTTGTAAATGTCCTGTCTTAGAATCCTCCAAAGCAATCAAATATTTAGGTGTTACGATTGATGTTAATCTGTCTTATGCACCGCATATCAGCCTTCTTACATCTAGACTAAGAAAATTAATAGCCATTTTTAAAACCATCAGACATGCAGCATCTGAATCTCAAATCAATATCACATATACGGCTCTCTGCGAATCGTTGCTTCTCTACTGCATTACAACATGGGGCGGAGCTGCAGTTACCCACATGCTCCCATTAGAGCGGGCACAAAGAGCAGTGCTGAAAGTTGCACGCTCGCTCCCGTTCAGGTATCCCACTACACAATTATACCTCGATTTTAAAGTGCTTTCCGTGCGCAAAATTTTTATTTTAAATATTTTATTAAAACAGCACAAGGTTACCCCAGACATCGATTCTATTAATAAAAGAAGGACAAATAAAGTTTATTATACTACCCAATGTAAGACTGCATTCGCTCATAAACACGCATACTTTCTCTCTCCATTTATTTATAACAAAATAAACGATCTTTTATCCATCAGCAATTTACCCGGCCCAAAATGCAAAACTAAAATCAAGGAATTTCTACTACTTAAAAACTATAATGAAACAGAAGCTCTACTTAAGGTCCTGTCTTGATCACATTCAATAATCACTATACATACAATAACACAAACACACACTCAATACACTCTACACTCGCGCCATCTACTGTTGCCTAGACTCTCACGAGACTGGTGTCCTCGGTAGATCAAATACACACACCATTGAATTACTATTACTAACACACACACACACTCACTTTCATACACATTTACACAGAACACCTCTTTCTCTGGCTGACTAATTAAAATTTTACATTATAAATATCATGTATAAGAATGTAAAATCTTAAGATTTTATCTATAAGTTCAACTATACTATGTACCTTAATTTTAAGCCTCTAAAGAAACATTGGAACTCGTCCGAAGTTGGGATCCCTCGCATCTTCATACAAGATTTATCTTAGTAAGAGCGAGGATTTCGTAAACTTACTTTTATATCAATACCTCTACATACATGTAATAACTCCTTAAAAATTTTATAAGTACGTAAAAGTTTAAATGTAAGTTTTTTTTTTGTTGGTGTCTCTATTTAGTAAATAAATGATTTTTATTTATTTATTTATTTAGTTGCCACCTGTGACGTAGGAGGTTGGTTGTTCGATTCCCGCCTCGGAATCTGCAGATATTTGTTCCAGATGTTTTGGTTGTTTTCTATGTATAGGTATGATACAAAAAAATCTATCGGAAGTATAATACGAGACGAGTTGATCTTTCGGTGTTGGCGCGAGATTTCATTAATTAATAAAAAAATGTTTTACGATTAGCGGCAAACTACTTTTTGCAATTTTTATTAATTGCCTCCAAAGAAAGATTATTAAGATGCCGCGAGATGCCACGCATTAGAATGCAGAAAAGACCAAAAAAATAACTTGAGTCTCATGGCAATTCAAAACGATCTACCCTAATGTTTTAACATCCTAAGAACGTAAAGGTTTCTTGTTCGCTTGTTTACTTTAAAAAGATTGAAGTGAACAAAAAATCAAAGTGATCACTTTCTTTCCTAGTTTTACTCATGTAATTAATATCTTGTGAAGTGTTCTTATCAGGTCAAGGAAATAAAGAACTTTGATATTTAGTTCCGATTTATCTATTCCACAAAAACAAAAAAAAAAAAAACACTACAAAGTACAGATAGGTTGAAAACACGCTGGTTAAATAACACTATTTAATGTTTCCCGGGATGTACTCTGTACAAAGTAAAAACCCGCAGGCCCCCGGCAAAATATTCAGAATATTATAAAACAGAAGATAGTCAATATTTACATTAGAGTCCAGCTCAAAGCCATACGATATTGACACGGGTGAAGCTGGGTGCAACAGAGATTATTAATATGAACCGTTTACACTTTTCCAGTTATTTAGTTAAGCACAGGTGTGTGTAGGTAATTCGATCTGATGATGATGATGATGTGCAGGTTTTAGGTTGAGAAAGAGAAGATTTCCTAGCAGAAATTTTAGTTTATTTCAATTAACACACGCCAGTTGAACCTAAGATCTTGAACAATGGTTTTATAAAACATAAGAATATGCAGGTTAAGATGCAGGTTTTCTTACATCGAGAGGTTCCTTTCGAAGGTTCCGTCCAAAAGTAAACATTGCAAAATAGTAGCTCCGCAATAATTAATTAAAATTAAAAGTGAGTCTTTAACTCAAAAAGTTTTGAATCATATAACCCAATGTGAAGAAGTTAAAATTTACCTTATTCATCTCATTTCGAGGGCTGCAAACTGGAAAAAAACATCCGAAATAACACGGGCCACAGGAAATAACGGCTTATTTTGATTTCAAGAACTTCTTTGAATAATTTCATAGCGAAAACCGTGAGTACAATTTTGGGAAATACACTCAAAGAACAACACTGCAATAAAGACTACATTCCTGAATCAGCTGTTTATGACAGCCCAGTGACGCCCTTGACAGTGACAATCTAGAATTTAGAACCATAGACAAACTGAATTATTACAAACGGAAGAAAGTGCTGGCATCTAGCGGGGAGAATCCACGTATGAGGTGGCTTGGCTACAAGGCATTATAGTTAATTATTTCTAGAGATCGAATTATAATAGATCGAATATATTTTGTTTCCTTTCCTTTCAATTTAATTAACTTGTAAAATGGCCGATAACACTCAAAAAAATACTACAACAAGGCGGGCACTTACACAATTAAATATAAACCTTGGGAACGATTCGGATGCGAGCTTTGACGATGAACGGGATATTACTACAAATAGCCTTCCTAGCATGTCTACTGACATCACAGAAGAATTAAAAGATCTACAACAAAAAATTGATCAATTGACTATACAGTTAAAAAGCGCCCACAGCGAAGTTGAAAAATTATCGCTGGAGAATAAAAGTCTACGGAAATCAAATAATGACCTACAGAAAAAAATGAACTATACAAGAAGGTCGGACAAAGCCCTCCTACTACCAGAAAAAATGCAAAGACACAACAGATACAAAAAATTAGCAAAAAAACTCACATTGATGGGAAAGAAGAGATCCAAATCTCCTTACTGAAAAAACACAAAGAGACCCAAACAACAACTATAACTACACTGACAGAAAATGATGATACGAAGAAAAATGACCAACAAACACAAACAAATATACCAAAGGTTAAACAAATTAGCACACAAACAAATTTTAGTGGAGACACAAAAAAAACAAATAGTAAAGACGTAAACACACACAAAAATCATCAAACTACGGCAGAAGACGCAGAAAATACAAGTCAAACAATAACCAAAAAACAAAAACCAAAAATATGTATACTTAGTTCAAACAGGCATAATAACATTCTGGGGGCTGCAGAGAAGACACTCTATTACTCTAATATATGTCATTATCTAAAATCGAACAGCAATGTAACAGAATTGTTGAAAATTTTAAAACTACTCAAGACTATTTTAGCACAATCAAAGACATTCGAAATGCTCTGATAAACTTATATCATACAAACATTATTATATGTTTACCCACATATAAATATGGTAAATTTATGAACATGCACAACTGGAGAGTTGAAACATTCAACAACCTTCTCTATCTAGATGTGTTGACACATGAACATGCTTACCTTCTGGACTCAAATGCGAACTTACAGTATGATTCTACCATGTTTGATAAATATTATGGAAAGCTTAATGACTATGGTGTAAAGACCATTTTCAAAGACCTTGGAGACGTTATCAACAACATCGAAGAACAAGAATATCCAGAAACTCAAGATTCTACGTTTTTTCGTGCCCAACATAAATAAACACGTAATTCTGCATCAAAAAATCGCTGGCGCTTTAAACAAACTTGATGCGATAGAAGTTGCACTAAGTTTACTAAAAGATAAACATACTCTAGTTGACATTATATGCTTAAGTGAGACATTTATAAGAGATGGTGACGAAGATAACATGAAACTAATGTCTTACGAAATGGCAAGTAGCTTTTCTAGAAAAAGCCAAAGACGAGGTGGTGTTTGTATTTTGATAAAACAAAACATTGAATTTGAACGCATATATTGGTTAGACAGTATAGCAATTGAAAAACATTTTGAAATATGTGGTATAAAACTTAAAAATAAAAATATAAATATATTTTGTGTATACCGCACACCAGATTCCGACATAAATATATTTTTTACACATTTACAGATTTTACTAGATAGATTTGACATAAAACACAAACATCGTAATATAATCTGTGGAGATTTTAACATTGATATTCTTAATACAACAAAAATTAAAAATGAATTTGTAAATATATTAAATAATTATCAAATGAAACCACATATAAACGTACCTACCAGGCAAAACACATGCATTGATAACATTATTAGTAATATAAAGGATGCCAAATGTGATGTACATGAATTGGGTCTATCAGATCACAATACAGGTCAAACAATACAGGTTAAAACTGATCCTCATACGGTTAAACAATGGTTCTTATATAGGAGGGATATATGTTTTGAAAATATGGAGAAGTTTAGTTACTGCTTGAGCCAGCTATCATATTCGGATGTGATGATGGAAACAGATACTAATGTGGCTTTCTCCATACTTCACGACTGGATTTGTTTAGCGTATAAATTATGTTTTCCAATAATTAAAGTAAAAATGAATAAAAACTCTTTTAATCCAAAATGGATAACAAAAGGCTTAAAACGATCATTTGATAAAAAAAGAAAACTACAGTATACATTTTACAAAACTAAATCAGAAAGTGATAAGCACATATATAGGAACTACAGTAAAATATTAAAACGATGTGCAGTCAACTTACAAAAAGACAGGAACAAGAAATATATTTCAGGTGCAGAAAATAAATGCAAAGCCACATGGAATATAATTAATGATAGACTTAAAGATAAATGTACAAAAAATGAAATAAAAGAAATAATTGATGGAGACAACATTATTACTAACGGTGCTGACATAGCGGCCTGTTTTAATAGGCACTTTATAAATATAGCAAAGAACGAAAATCCTATAAAGGATAGACACAATATTAGCAAAAGTAGAATAGTTAACTCAATTTACATTGAACCTGTGACTTGTTTACAAGTACTTAAAATAATACGGAGTTTACGTAATACAAACTCTGCAGGTTATGACGAGATAACAACCAAGCTACTCAAACAAAATGCTGGTCATATCCTAGAGCCTCTTACACACGTAATCAACCTTTCCCTCGAAAACGGTGTATTCCCTGAAGCTCTAAAACTATCTGTGGTCAAACCTCTTTTCAAAAAGGGTTCTAGAGCTGATACTGGGAATTATCGACCCATCACCCTAGTACCAATAATCTCAAAAATATTTGAAAAGATAATGAGTCAGAAATTAGTAAATTTTTTAGAAAAAAACAAAGTGTTTTGCTAACAACAAAATGGTTTTATCACTAGGAAATCGACAACTCTAGCATGTTTTAAACTTGTCAAAGAAATTTTAGACTCAATAAATCGTAAAGAAATACCACTTGCTATCTTTTTAGACATGAGTAAAGCTTTTGATATGATTTGCCACGATCTTATGCTTCATAAACTAGAATGCTTTGGTATTAGAGGTCCTGCATACTCCTGGTTCGAAAGTTATTTAAGGGAACGTAAGCAATGTACTGAAATAACGAAAATGTCTTCACAATCGAATACACAAGAAAGTTTCAGATCTGTATATTCCTATTAATACTATAAGTGTAAGCAATAAATCTTTAAATGACGTAATTAGATGGCTAGATGATAACAATCTAAAAATCAACACAACAAAAACTAAATTTATGATTCCAACTAGGTACATATAAAAATAATAATAATGATAAAATCTTTATAAGTCACAATAAAAATGATATTGAGCAAGTGTCTGACATAAAATTTCTAGGAATTACCATTGATAGCTATTTAAACTGGAAAATACAAATAGATAATGTGTGTAAGAAAATTAATAAGTTTATTTTTGCACTGAGAAGAATAAAAGATCTCTCTAATAATGAAACAGCACTCACAGTTTACCATAGCCATGTTTGCTCTGTTTTGAGATATGGCATTATAATATGGGGAAACTCAACTGATGCTCATAAAGCTTTTGTTGCACAGAAAAAGTGTATTCGGGCCATATTTGGCATTAAACGCAGAGAATCTTGATGAGAAGAGAATTATATGTATGTATATTATATGTATGTATATTTTATATTAGAAGGACATGAACAATATTTTACTATTCCTAATTATACATTGACTTCCTATTTTTGTCGCAAAAATGCCAAAAGAGCTCGAGGAGTATGGTATGGTATGGTAACAACCCAACCCATGTCACTGTTTGCAGACGATAGCGCCGTAACTATATCATGCAATAATATTAATACCTACGAAGAAGACATAAATTCAACTCTAGCATCAATTATAGCATGGCTAGACAACAATAACTTAAAAATTAATATAACTAAAACCAAACTTATACATTATAGACAACGCGATACTGCTGCACCTATCAAACTTGACATTCATTATAATCAAAATAAAATCGATGAAATTTACTCTACAAAATTTTTAGGACTTCACATTGACCAAAAACTTAACTGGAAACCACATATTGAACATTTAATGTAAAAAAATTAATAGTCTAGTCTATATTTTATACAAACTTTCCCATGTTGTTAACACAGATACGCTTCTAGTAACGTACCACGGGTTAATTGCGTCAAATATACGTTACGCTATCATATTTTGGGGCAATTCGACTAACGTTGACACAATATTTAAATATCAGAAACGCTGTATACGAGCTATGTTTCGTCTCAAAGTAACAGATTCATGTAAGCCTTATTTTTCAGAACATAACATCTTAACTCTACCTTCGCTGTATATTTACGAAACTGCAATGTTTGTTAAAAATAACCCTAGTTTGTATTGTCAGCTATCCGATGTCGTCTCTCGAAATCGACGAGATCAAAGCAAGGTCTGCAGGCCAAACTCAAAGACGGCTTTGATGCGCAAAAGTATCTTTTGCATGGCACCCTCCATTTATAATAAATTGCCTAAATCTCTAAGAGAATTACCGCGTTCACAGTTTCATAAAAAATTCAAAGCAATTTTGGAACGTAAATGTTATTATACTATAAGTGATTTTATGGCAGACAAACAATTCATTGATAATACCAAATAGGCTTGAAATATTATTGATAATTAAAATTATTATGCAATCTCTTTTCTATTTCTAATTTTAAGTTTCATTATTATTTAATCTTAATTTTAATTTAATTTTAATTGCATATTGACATTGTAAAAATATTGCACGCCGGACCGGTAGAAATACATTGTATCTTATATAAACATACAACACCTATGTACCTGACTCACATGTATTTGATGCAATAAAATATTACTTTACTTTACTTTACTTTACATACGAGTAACTTAACCTTCATGATATCCGCGCGCTATGAGAATGGTATTGAAACTTTACAAAGTAAGTGTCCAACCTTTACTTAGAAAACTTCCAACTCATTTTGCTGTTCACTTAATCACTATTACGACCACAAATTGGTTAATATTATTAATTATCAGAATGCGTAAGAATAAAGTTACAATTATTGTATTATACTAGAATAATTGTAACATTCCCTGCCTAAAGTTGCATTCTAGTACAATATATACATAGCTATGTTCTCGGTATTGGTTTGCATTCGAACATCAAATCGGAAGGGAAATCGTCAAAGGGATGATATCCCAAGCAGCAACCAAGCGTAATGAACACCTAAAAAGCAGCCAATATAGCACTTAACGCTGTTTTACAGCTGTATAAGAACGTTGAAAAGATATTGTAGTGTTATAATTTCGGTTTAGGAGCAAGTATTCAGCTCTAACTGTATTAAGTCTGTATTAAGGAGTCAAAGTTCGCTTAAAGTTTTAAATCAGTGTATGATAACTTTCATGTACAGCTTTAAGTTTCCTGTAACGCTTTAATCTCATTTTAGCATTAAAGCTGTACAATAGCTGCATTTTGCACGCCATCACTTACTTAATACAGCTTAAAGCTGTATTATGGTGGTCCTCAAATCTTATTTCTGTATTATGAAGTAGGCACACTCTCTTCTACAGCTTATTTTTATGGTGTAATTGTACACCCTTTTACAGACAATATTTTTATTGCTACACTAATAAACAGCAATAAAAATAAATGACGCCTATAGTACAGCCTTAATCTGTATAAGTGACAGAGTCGTTTTTTGAATTATTGTGCATTTGAAGCAGTATTTAAGCGAAAAAGATTTGGTTTTATTAGAAGAAAGATTGAACAGGAATATGTAAATATTACAACATGAAATTACTGCCGAGGAACATGGAGATATTGCAACAGATCAGATCACCTACAGTCAAGCGTCAATACCGTCGACATCTAATGAAAGTGGTTCCGTAGAAAATATTGTGATTGATCATAGTTATATCAGGTGTAATTTATTAGCTTTTTTACCTTCTGCAAATGATGACGACATTTTGTCATGCAGCAGTTCTGATGAAAGTGAGAGAAAAATAAAAATATGCACTTTTATAATTACAGACTTATCAGAAGTTTTTGAATCACCAATAAAATCGTCAATTCTAATTTATATATTTTTTTTTATTTTTATCAGTTTTTTTTTGTTTTATTTGGGAAATAAACAGTACATATTACTTAAAGTTACAGAGCTTAAAATAAACATAAACCAATATAATTTCCTCCATTAAGTAACACATGTAGAGCTAAATGAACACAGTAGGTAATATGAAAAAGAAAATGTAGAGTTCTCACAAAACATAATTATATACAAAAAAAAGGTAAGGAAATAATTTTCGCTAATAGAGTCATACAAATACAATTGCAATACTCATTGCAAAATAATTTTCGACATATTATCTATAAACCGTGAAATTTAAGTATTAGGTTCCGTTTGTCAGGAGAACCATGAATATAAACAACTTTCACAAAGGGGCCTACTTACTATCTTGAAATATAAATACATAGCTGGTATCACTTAATATTACGTATCCCTAAAAAGAGTTACAGGTTATGTTCGAAACACTGCTATGCAGCATTAATAGTAAATTTATTCGTTTATACAGCCCATCAACCGCTTAAAGCTGAATACTAGTATCCATTACGTACATAGTACAGCTAATAGCTGTATAAGACCATCAAAATAGAATTTAGGCTGCTTAGCAAGTTGTCGCCATTTTATCAATTACAAATCGAAGATTACGAACATGATTACATAAAAATTTGACTAATGTTTTTATGTTTGTCAATATTTTCAGTTTGTCCAATAACCTACTATGCACCAATGAGGCTCTACGTCCATTAATTCAAACATTTTTAAATTCTAACCTATAAAAACCATATTTACTTATATTATTTAATAACTCTTCCCTGGTTATTTTGCTGGCGCGTTTATTTTTTTATCACAAAACATATATATGTCCACAATAAATTTATTTTTGCACGATAATGCACTGTATCCTGCGCTTATTGAATCTCCAAATCTTTAAACACAAAGCGTTTATAATAAATGTCACTTTGATCAAATAGTGTTATAATTGAACGCCATTATTAAAATATATCTTCTGTTTCGTTTTAATTCTTTTGTAACTCTGTTCAACAGACTTTTTACGACATAAAGCTGAACAAGTGAGTTACAATGTAGTAATTGGAGTGTATTGGTTTCCTCTTACACCATAGTACAGCCACAATACAGCTATTATGCAGCCTATTTTATGCTTATACAGCTACTGTACAGCTAATATAACGCAAAACGCTGTATAAGTTGTGCCCATTTAAGGGGTATAAGGGCTGTATAAGCGCTTATACAGCCTTTATGCAGCCAAGATATACAGCATTAAGAGTATAAACGAACTTTAATACAGCTGTTATACAGCTTGTGATGCAATTAACAGCGAAACAGATTGGTTTCCACGTACAGTCGCCGGTGGAGGCTTTGTAAAGTAATATTTTATTGACTTTAATGTGTATTATGTATTGTATAAAGAGTAAAAATATAAAATATAAAACAAACTACCTAGTATAAAACAAAGTCGCTTCCCGCAGTCTGTCTGTTTGTCCCTTTGTATGCTTAGGTGTTCCTCTATAGGAAATATACAACAATAAAATACAACCTATCCTACCCCTATTCTATAAAATTTTAAGAAAAATAGGTTATACGTAATTTTTTTGAAGAAATTAATCACGCTCGATTGATGTAATGTTAGAAGGTACTTTTTGACTATTTATTTACCTACTTGATGCTGGATGCAAAGCCTTATTAAGGGTTCACTTTTTCTTTTAGTGCCTCTTTATTACAGAAGGTCAGCGGCCATCAAATCAAATCAAATCATTTATTTGCCGATCATCCGTCATCCTCTTGAAATTTTCCTTATGGGCTAGTCTGAATAGGTCTACTGTCAGTTCATTGCCTTATGCTGCGCAGTCAGGAAGTTTCCTACGGCGAACTGCTCTTTCAACCTGTATCTTTTATACAATGCCCCTCATGGACCGCTTGTTGCAGGAAATTTAAGTAGCCATATGTGGTTAGTGTTGTTAACCATAGGAACACGTCAAATATTTTTTTAGAGTAAACTGCTGCCCTGTGTGTTTATACAATTTTAAGTAATTATGTTCGGAATTCGGCCTCTCGCGATACAGGTTCTGAACTTAGTGCGGGGACCACTAGTAAAATGTATGTACAGTGCGCGTCAGAATTAAGTACCCTCCTTGTGTACTGTTACAATTTTTCACATGCAAAAATTTATCAGGACGCCGCTCAGGATCGAACTGCCCTTCCATGATACTCAAAGTCTGAAATTTCCAAAAATAACAACTTTTGAGTCTCACATACATTGAGATAGGGGGGGGGGGGTAATTATATGTGACGCGCACTGTACATATAAGTTTATTGTATAAAATAAATAAATTTTCTATTGTAAATCTTTTAAATTTTAGATAAGAAACCTTATGCAAGTGGAGAATAGTAATTGTGGTTCCGAGGGACAAATTATCACAGAGTTTTACACGTAAAACCCCTCAAAAACATCACAACCTAACACCACGAAACGAACGATCACCAGCCATAAACTTGAAACTTCTATTCACGACTGTATCCTTCAAAATCCTTATATTTTGACTGCACCATACATAGGTACCTGTCTAATCCTCGTTCGATGAATCTGTCGGCAAACTCGTTCGTCATCTGACTAAAACTCTGAACACGCCGAGCCGCGAAATTGGACCCTAATTGCAGCTCACTAATGCAGCTTTATTGTAATGCTAATGGTACAGAGTTTAACTAAATCATTAGGGATGCTTTTGGCGGAAAAACAACATAATTCAAAGCACTATTTGCAATATAATTTCAAATTTTGACTGCTGTTATATCGTGTATCGTGTATGTATCTTCACATAATACAGTGTCCTATTTTATAACTTTTAAAAAAATATAAACTATAAATTTTTGATTTCATATTTGTACACGTGAAAAACAATTTTAAGTTCATTGAAGTTGTGTTATTACTTATTCAGAGTATGTATCGGTGTTCGTCGTGTTCATTAAAATATTTTCCGGCCCGTTAGTGAACGCCGAGTTTTAATTTGAAACTTACGGTTAATGAACACTGCAATTAAAAATGATATGCATGATATTAAAATTATATGCATGAAATAGTTTACTTAAAGTTAAACGAATGAACCCATAATTAATATTAAAATGGAATTTTATCAACAGTATTTAAATGGGTTTGAATGTAATGGTACTTATTTTTATATGATCTCTGTGACTTAGGCCTATTGTAATCGCCAAGCCATATCAAGGTCATATTATGCCGCTAGTACTAATAAGTAAATAAAAAAATATTTTTTTGCACAAAAATCAAATAGAAGTAGTAATTTAGGCTAGGTTTTATAAACGATTCCGTACCATAAAATGGATCTAACCTCGATTACTGATAATAATAAATCTAACAGTTACGAATTTTCCTGCACAAGTTTTTGGATTGGTAAATACAACATTAATTGTCCCGCTCTTCACCTAAACTGATTAAGTTACATTAACCTAATCAATAGTTGGAGACTACATTCTGAAATTCTTAATATATATCAATAATTTACCAAAATTTATAAAAACTAAATGTGTCCTTTTTGCAGACGACGTTTCTCTGCTGTTCAAAACTAGCCAAAATATTGACATAAAGTTTATAACAGAAACTTTTAAAAATACCAAACAATGGCTCAGCGATTATAATTTGGAAATTAACCTAAAAAGACTAAAGTTATGCAATTCAGAACCAGACAAAGATCCCCCTTAGACCTATGTAATTTGACTAGAATTTTGGACATAGAACAATGCAACGAATTTAAATTATTAGGCGTTTTATTAGATACCCATTTAAACTGGAAGAGTTATATTGACACGCTAAAGACTAAACTTGCGAGATTTACCTATGCCCTTAGTATTTTTATGCCGTGTGGTGCCGGCATAGAATTTCACTACCCCAACTCTTCCCGTGGGTGTCGTAAGAGGCGACTAAGGGAGACACAGCGGGGGGCGGGCAGCAGCGCCTTCTGCATAACAACTACACCGAACTGCGATCCCCAACCCGCATGCCCAGCGTGGGGATTATGGGCAATAACCCCCAAATAATGATGCCATCTATGGCGCTCATTAGGGGAGGCCTATGTCCAGCAGTGGACAATTATAGGCTGGTGATGTTAGTATTTTAAAACGTAATACTGATTATAAAACCGCCTTATCAGCATATTACGCTAATGCTTATTCTTGGTTTAACTATTCAATTGTACTGTGGGGAAATAGTGTTGACTTCAACGATATCTTTATAAAACAAAAAAAACTGATAAGAATATTAGCTAACATAAAACAACGACAAAGCTGTAGGCCGCACTTCAAAACATTAAAAATACTAACCTTGCCCTGTATATACATATTGCAAATGACCTTATTCGTAAAAAAATATCGACATTTGTTTAAATCTAAATCCGAATTCTTTACTAAATACAATAGACGAAATAAAGATAAACTAATTCTACCTACGACTACCCTTAAACAATTCAGCAAAGGTCCTTACTCACGATTAATAAACATTTATAATAAAATACCAAGCTCCATAAAAGATATTAAAACTGAGTCGGTTTTTCGTAATCAACTAAAGGAATACCTTATCTGTAGATGTTATTATTCCGTTGACGAATTTTTAAATGATAAAATATCTAAATCATAACATATACCTTACAATATCTGCATGTCCCCAAGTCTTTGTATAAATTGATTATTGTTGTTGTTGCAATTACTTATTTCGAATTATAATTTATAAATTAATATTGCTGCGCCCTTACAGGGTACATGTACTTACTTCTAAGCTAGTTACAACCTAAGCTAAATCTTTGTTATAATGTATGTATGCAATGAATAAATGAATAAATAAATGAATAAATCTACGAACTACGTAGCACATCTACGAACTACGTAGCACATCTACGAACTACGTAGCACATCTACAAACTTCGTAGATCATCTACGAAGTTTCGTAGCCCGTCTACGTTTGTAGATGTGCTACGCAGCGTAACTTGTATGAGTATGGTGAAAGTTTCTACGTATCCTGCAAATGGGGATATCAGAGGGAAACGTTGTTTACAAACAACAACATTTATTTTGTAAGTATGAAAAGTCTGCGTAGGTACTGTTTATTTAGTCCTTTGACGACGAACGGATATTCATTTTGATAGAGAGATCATACTCAGTATCCATTTACAGAAATGATGAGTCATTTCCGAGATAAATACTAATGGCAGGTACATTTTATGGTATAGTGTATATGGATTATTTATTCTGATATATGAAAAAGAAGAAGTGCAAGTCAAACCTGAATTTCTCATACATAATGTAAATAAAATAAAAGAAACTTATTTTAAAGTATCTACATAATGTAGATAGATATTTTTATTTTACGGTTCTTCGCCCGCCAAGCCACAAAGGTTGTCATAAAATACCTAATGTGGGCAAATAAAAAACACATTTTGTTAAACATATTTATTTCATTCCTCATTCTCATCTCGCAACTCTCGGGTCAAGTACTAAGACTTGATATCGGCGCAGTGTGTTCACGCATAGATTGCAGTTTAGGTACACATAAAATAGTGTGCTACGATGACCTCTATAATAATTACGATTGTCCCGGGTTTACAACAAAAGTCCAATTCACTAGGCAAAATCAGAGAACAGTAAGATTGGCTTATGATCACGCAAAGCAATATCGGAGTCCTAAGGGCACGCACTAGTCACACAGGGCAGTATCAAGCAGTCCATAAACACTCCAGGTCGGGTAGAAATATATAGAAAGCCAAAATATAAACACAAAACTCAGCAGAGATTAATACGCTACAGAATCCTTCCGAGACTCGCTTTTTTTAACAGACAACCACAGACAACATGACACTGTCAAAGACAAAAGATAAAATAGTAACCGCACCACTAATAAAATGGTAACATTTCGAATGTTCCTCATTCGAATATCATTTGATACGCTTTTAAATAACATAAAATAACTCCGGCCTTTACGAGAAGGAGTAAATAATTGAAAAATCGTAGAAAATTAATTAAATTTGATTCATATACATCAAATCCATGGACGCGAAAAAAAGTCCAGACCAAATTCTGCCATTGTTCTTTGTCCACGCAATAAAAAAAACATAAAGAATATTAAAAAAAAAGTTTCTTTATTCAGACATTAAATTAGTCGATACATTACATTACATAATTAAAAACACAATCAATACACAAAATCAAGCAATTAAATTAAATTTAAAGCAGCCATTCAACAGAATCCTAACCTAAAGAGTCTAAAGAGTTAGGACCCTGTTGAAAGACTGCATGAAGGTGGAAAATAAAGCCGGATTCTGTGGAATTATTCAGTGGAATATTGGAAGCTGGGACTTTTCAGCAATATTTGGAACTGCTTTTTAACTTTGAACTGTGGATTGCGAAATCCACATGTTTAAAAGGAAAATTGCATCTTGAAACTTCATCTGAAGCACACTCAAAAAGAACCTGAATTCTACGGAAAAATCTCTTTGAGCCTCGTTACAGGAAATTCTAGGGAGAGCCTTTACAAAAAATTCTGTGTATTTCGTAATGCTGTTGTGCTCGGTTCTAGAGCCCAAGATATTTTTTGGGAACAAAGACTTTACGAAACAAAAAAGACACTGGGTGCTATATTTTCCAATACGAATTTGCGTATTTTGTTTACCTTTAGTCCGTTTTTGTTGTTACATGAAGGGAAAGTACCTTAAATTCACAAAATCTTCACCTTGTTTTTGATCTAACTTCATTAATATTCATTTGTTTTATAAGTCAGCCTTAAGTTTATTGTTCTTTGTAATGTAATGTATGAAATGCAAAATGGTTTGTTATGTAATGATTATGTTGTGTACAAGAAGCATTCGACGTTCGTGACGTGACACGACCCCTCTGGTCGTCACTGAAAATCAGCGCTGGGTGGACACATTAGTGTGCACCCAGCATAACGCTGAGTGACGACCATATTTGCCTTATTAAATAACCTACTTTACAACTTAATTTTAAGATTGCTGTGTACCTATATCATTGTGTTGTTTGATTATGGTAAATAAAAATATTTTCTTTCTTTCTTCTTTCTTTCTTTCTTTCTAAATATTGTGCATAGGAATCATTGAAATATATTTATGGTGAAAGGAGCCGGACTTATTTTATTTTTAAAATATCTGGTTTGGTGTTACTAAGTTGTAACTAAATCCCTATGCTTCAATTAAATAACTAATTCAATAATTATGCAAACACAACAATTGGAATTAAATGAAATATTCAGCTGTAAACCAATAGTGAATGAAAAATGTATTTTAATTTACATGAATATGTTCTGTTGGAATTTAGCAAAGGAATTTTATTTGCGAAATGCTGTACTGCAAATATTATTCGAAAACAAACACAAAGGATCGCTCAAAATTAAATTCTCCTGGAATAAGGACAGTGAAATATTCGAACTCTATTTAAAATCCCATACCAATGAAGCGGATAGAACGCAGCGGATTTCCGCTAAATGAGGCGTTTATTAAATGGTCCGCTCCGGCTTCGGATACTGAATAAAAACACCGAAAATTGAACATTTTTACACACAGCCTTACATTATTGTTTTTATACGGAACCCTAAATTTTTTAAATATTCTATAGTCTATAGATCCAGTAGTTTAGGAGCCTATTCAATTCAAACAAAAAAGTATGTATACGTTAGTATGTATATGTATACGAAACGTATGTATACGTTTTGTGTTTGATCTACAAAATCTTTATCACATCTCGGAGTTCCGCACAAAACTCAAATGGCTTCACGTCCGTCGTCGCCGTCGTCGACATTGGCCATATCCATCATACCATCCATATCCATTAGATTTGTATCACTGTTCTTAAAGTTTCCGTTCCAGTTTTAATGTAATGTCTTTTGTTATGTTATATTTCTGGTGTGCAATAAAGCATTTTTATGTAGTATTGTAATGAAGTAATATTTCATACACCCATAATCTGTCGATAAATTTTCGAAGATCGGTTTAGTTCCGATACTTTGCGAGCAGATAGATTAGTATCACTATTCTTAAAAAGAAACAGTCTATTAAAAATATTTTCGATATTTCAGTTACAATACAATACAGCAAATAACTACGCTGAAGAAGCATAGGTACATTTTCACCTCACCATCCCCATCTGGTTCTGGTCGTTTTCTATGTATAATAAAAAATGTCTATCTATTTAATAATATTGTATTATGTATATCAGTCATCTAGTACCCATAACACAAGCTCTGCTTAGCTTGGGGCTAGATGATGCTGTGTGGATTGTCCAGCATTATTATTATTATTATCTCATGAGTCCGTTTTGCATTATTTTCCGCTGACCGTCCGCTAAATATGCATAAAGACCTTCTATTGTGTTAGTGAAAGTCCAAAGAGCTTATATGTGTGCAATGTTATACTCAGACAAAAGACAGGTGAAGCTTATTGTCTGATATTGCAGAATATTTAATTCTGCAAAAACTCGTTGTAAATTTTCCCTTTCCTGCAGTAATCTGATATTGGAAATTGCTTTTCACATCGCTCTATTGTTTGCATGTCAGGATAATATAAAGGAGAACTTAAAAGCTTTTCCAGGCTTTCATATTGTATTAAACTTTGGTAATGGAGAAGGCTTTGATAGGACATCGAATACCCAAAACTTACCACAAAAGCTCAAACGACGTTTATATAATGCAAATGGATTTTATTTTACTTAAAATATAGCTAATAGGTTGGTTTCTACCGAACTTTCACAATGCACCCAATTTAAAGTTTGAAATCCGTGGAAACCTGTTCACACCTTCTCACCAGTCAAAAAAGACATTTACCGATTCTTAGAGGAGAATATCAATCATCGCTGTTAAAGTAATTCAAGCCTTATTTTCATGAACATAAAACTCGAAACCATCAATATCAAACCTGACCTTACACACACATCGATATCCCTTTGCAGATTCACCCTGTGCCACACATCCTCAAACCACACTTGTAGTATGCAACGCCTATTTACAACCAACCTACACAGGCATAAAATTCAACTGACCTCACGCACACATTGCCCTTTACAATCTGCCGGACGCAGCCACACATACGCAAGCTATCCAACGACATTATGTTTGTCCTTCCTATTTTAAACAGGACACACACATCCACATTAGATTATGAACAACCTATACAATAGACATCTCAATGCATACAAGGGTCGTGTAACTGTACGGAGTAGTTGTAGGTTGTTGATATGCACACAGCTTGTAACTCCCGCCCACTCACACGTGGAGACAATGTTCCGATGCAAATTAATATGAAATTCATTTTAAATGAAGATACAGGAAGATACATTTTAATGTTATGTACAGAAGAGAGCTAAAAAAGATGATAGATACTCCTATGAATTTTCTATTACTCACAGACTTGCCTACATAATGTAGAAATGTAGAAAGAGAAGGTAGTAATAAGAACAACAAATGCTTATTGAAGAATATTTTATCGGGTATGTATCGCGTTTCTTTTGTTTCATTTTCCCTAAGTTTATTTAGGAAAATAAAACAAATGCTTATATGCACACTTCCCTTCATCTTTTCACGGTGGATTGAACACCTTTATTTATTGCGAATTAATTAATTATTTTAGGAAATATTTATTACGCTTAGCTTTTAATATCTAGTTCTTAATAACGATCTACAATCTTGGCTAGAAATTGGTCATGTCAATGTATTCGTAACTCTATACTTGGAACTGAATAACGCACACATATGAAGCTGCTTGTAACCTACGTTTTGTGAGCTAGGTCACTCACACAGGTTCATAAGTGCTAATAGGGTAATGATATAATGGAAGGTGAGAACGATGCTAGTCTGTCAAGGTATAACAAACGGTCTATCAATGCCCAAACTCTTAAATAGAAAGATAATCTGCAATCTTGTCAAATAAGAAATAAGGTTTTATAGATTGTCTCCTCACTTCAAACGCTTTTTAAACTGTCCACTTGTGAAAACGTTTAAAAAGAAACAACCACTATATTTATCCGTATCACTTTGTGGACTTTAATTCAAATTATCAAAATCCTCACAGTCATTACCCTCACTTATTAGTTATTACATTATCCCCATTAGAAAATCACTGATTGATATTGAACTTAGACGATTACGAATGCTAACATTTCGATTCGACGCTAAGTATCAAAATTTCATTCTCTTCACGTGAGACTGGAGTTGAATTCACAACGAATTCAATCTCCAGTCTCACTTTCTTTACACTTTCCCTACACTCAACAGTTGTGTTAGATTACAGCCAAACCTGTGAACTATCTGTTCGTACCAAGGCTGAGCCCGGATGCGCCCTGGACCCTAGATATTTCCAGTAAATAGCTGCATCGATCACCACCCAGCCCCCCTCAAAACAAAACACCCAACCCCTTCAAACCACCCAGATCCAGTTCAAACTGGCACAAATCAGATAGAACCACGTCACTCATGCACAGAATAAACCTAGCCGGAGGCACTAGCAAATAACCTGCATATGTTTGCGATGCAGGGTGGGTATTGTAGAAGTTCATACGGTGATTGTCTATGGTCTATTACAAATGCAAATAATATTCAGTTATTTTAACAAAAGCCGTCATTTATGTCGATATTCAGGTATTCAATGTTAGTGAAGAATGGCGAATGTAAAGATAATACGTGTTTTTAACAGACATCAGACAGACTGTGATCACAAAATCTTTCTATGCAAAAAAAGTTTACTAAGAAAGAACGAATGAAACTCGCGGCGATAGAGCCCACTATTACGACGAGGTCTAATCAATTAATGTACATATGTGCCTTTGAGTGAGTTTAGCTTACCTTTACATAGCTATTTCTGATCTGGTTTACTTGATACAGGCTCATCCTAGTGCCAGAAAAGTGGCCCGTAAATTTCAGTAAATACAAAATGTAAAATTGTATTTTAGGTTACCGCTTCTTTTGTTTTAGTTAAGAAGTTATAGTTTAAGGCGCATACAGCACCTAAACTAAAATAGATTTTGGTGGCCACCAAGGGCAAATTCGTATCTCTTCCTAAACTAAATAGAATAAAACTATTACAGAGGCATTAAAAAAAAGCTTATGATAGGTATCACAAACTGGACGATGGATTTTTGAAAATTCCTTTGTTAAACAGAATAATAACATAAAGTAGGTGGTGGCGCTAGTTTAGGTGCTGTATCGCCTGCGCCTTAAGTAAAATTTTGTATTTGCTGCAAAAAATACTTTTTACTTTAATTTTTTAACTAGATACTTCCCTGTAAGTGCCGTATGGAGGCCATAACAGCGATGGCGGCCGCACCAACACAAGCGCGCCTGCTACCCACACGCAGCATCCGCTATCTCTGTGTGCATAGCACCTGCTGTGTAATCTGCGACCTGAAGCAATAGACTAATTGCTTCAAGTTGCAGAATTCTGGAAAACGAAACCCAATATTGTTAAATTCACTCGGTATTCCCGTAGTTCGTGAATATTCACACCACCTATTGTTGTGAATGGCAGCGAACTTTGAGATTTCCTAGAGCTGAAACGTTGCACAATTAATTGAGATGGGTATTCATTGCGATGTCAAAGGACTGTGATTTCTATAGAGCTATGTTCTAAGCATAAGGTTAATTAAGATATCTTGGTAGGGTTTCAGATAGCTTGAATCAGAGTCAGTCTGGCTTAGAGTCGAGATTCCTGTGACAAAGTTGCGTTGTGGATGGCATAAACTGGCTGTCGAAGATAGGATTATACTATTAGACGAGAAATAGTTCGAGCATTCCGTTGTGACGGGATGTCCACTTATTAGATTAGCAGGATTCGCACGTACGTCCGGTTTCCTAACAGGGCTACCGAGTTGCCAAATGATAAGCTATTTATAATCCGGATTTCGATCGACACTTATGATAAGGTTCGGTCGGACCGGCTAAAAGAGCCTTCAAGCTTTTGGCGATACTCGTTTAATTTTTTTGTCTGATTGTCGGCTTAGATGGCTATGGACAGGAGGCGTAGGCGATTTTGTGTAGTTACAAACAAAAGCCTTTGTACAAAACCTTCACCAGCTAATCAGCTATAAGGTAAATATATCAGTCAATAATTAAACATCTTTATTGTTTCACAAATTGACGCCCTTAGGTACTTCGTTTTAGAATGTATATTTAAATAGGTACTATGTATAATTATTTATCTTATGTCATAAGAAACTTGTTTGGATTTTTATGCGATCTATTTTAGTTTAGATTAAAGTAGGCACCTACATGCCCATATAGCGTGCGTTAATAGCTTAGGTTAATATCTCTAAGGTTAATAGGGATTTAGGACTGTTTTGACATATTCGCTCTACTGACGCCGACCGTCACTCTATCGACGTGAATAGGAATGTGTGACGTCGACACTCATTGAATTCCGGATGCTAAGCCGGGACACTATTGAAATCCAGCTCTGTTCATTCAATTAGGGATTCGCATGTGCTTTGCGGGCTTTTGTTCTCGTTTGATTTTAGTTTTTGACAGTCGGAGTTTTAAATCCTACGAAATATCAGACGGGTAAATTTTATGTGTATTATTTTAATAAACTTTGTTTTAAGAGCGTTGTTTTAGACGCGTCCCACACGTCTTGTATGTCTGAAATCTTAATAATGAATAATAATGAGCAGATATGTTTTAAGTAACTTTATTCTTTGAGTGTATGTATTTCAGTACTGATTTTTTTTTTAATATTCATTATTTTTATATGTACCTACTACGACCAAAACGTTACCTAAATTCTGGATAATGTAATAAGAAAGAGCGAAAACTCTTAGTACAAGTATTCAATACTTAAAAGGAGGCTTCCAAATATTGTCTATGATATTCTTGTGTTTTTTTTAATTTAAAACATGTATTTTTCTTGTTGTATGTTACAAAGAGAATTAAACCACTTGGTATGTATTTGTATTGAGTATTTACATACAATGTTAAAAGCATGTTACAGATTAATACGATTCTTGAAAGCAGCTTTCTATGCAAAATCAACTATATATTATATATAGTTGATTTTCTAGTATTTTTTCTAGTATTTTGCTTGAAAATACGTGCTACCTGCAACTTATAAATTAAAGTGGTACAATATTCCCGGGTAATTGCTGCATTTCTCCAAACCATGTAAAAAAGGTGGAATCTCGTAGAAGCTGTACCTAATTTTCCAGGAAATTGGAAAAATCGAGCACCTCGTTCTTCAGGAATAAATTGAGTTTTTGAAACTGGTTTTACGCTCCACTTTATATTAACTGATCTTGAGAGTAAAGTTTATTTTGTGGAAACTTGTTGACGTGACAGTTATATGCTGCCGCAGATTTGGCTGAGATTCTCAAGAGGTGCAAATAATGCAAGCCTGCGTATGCTGCCCTTGAAGTGGAGACCCTAATTCCGTGGGGTACAGAGACTTTCCCGGATTTAAAAACATATCTGAGCGTCTGGTCGGAGTGATGTGTGACCCGAGAGCTGGTTGATATCTGCATTGCCATACAGCGAGGCAATGCAGCCAGCATCTCCGGGAAACTTCCGATTGGTGATATGGATCAATTGAGCTACGCGTAGTTTATTTGCAGCAGTCTGCCGTTAGCTCAATTGTAAATACTACTTCTAATTCGGTAATTTTAAAATTACAAGAAATTATGATTTTTTCAGATTTATCATTCAGTAGTAAAGTGAATATATTTAGACATTTTATGTTATTCAGGGGGTATCTGCAAATGAAAAAAAGGAAGGCCTTAAGGAGCTTGTGATCCCTATCGTTAAGGCCGTCATACAGCAGCGAATCGAGCACCACGCTGAGGCTCACAAGCAAGTAGTACTTAACGGCCTAGAATACTTAAGGCCACCAACCTGACAGCGACAACTGCTGTACACCTAGTCCAAACACTGCCCGGCACGAATGAGTGATACTACATATAGAAGAGTATTCCAGAGTGCTTAACAAAGTAGCGCAGCCTGTAAGTATGAGAGATGTATCGTCGTTTCGTTTTCATCTTGTAATCTTCAGTAAATATACATATTTCAGTTATACCAAGCTGAAGACAAGGCTCTCATAAGAGCAGGCCTATGTCCACCAGTGGTCTACAATGGGCTGATGATGATGATATCTAGCATTGTTATTTTACTCTCATTTTATTAGGTTACTTCTTAAAGGTTAGTAAACTAAACTACATACGACAAGCTTTATGAAAAAATTAATAGTTACTGATTTTAATAACTTAATTTGGCTACAAATAAATTTATCAAATTATCTTCAAAAGGCCCCATTTACGAAAAATTTTGTTTGGTTTCCATAAATTCAATCATTATTTTTTCGAAGAACTTTATTAAAGCTGATTTTATCATTCAGAAGTAACATTGGTTCCGTTTCAACTATTGCAAGCATAAAAAATAACAAGAGGGCGCAAACCAATAGAAAAACCAGACAGCAATTAAAAGTTTTCAACAGTCCAAATCTTTTGTAACGTAAAAATATACGAGTTCGTCAACTTTGTTTATATGAAATTACATCACCTGTCAGTAATGTAATGACATTCATTTTAGAATGTTGCCAATATGAAAAATCATTCGGGATTTTTTTTATACTGGCAGCATTCTTAATTTTTTATAGTATGTTCTAGGACTCCAGGTAATGTTTTTGTTATTCTTCGGGATTAGTGTTGCCGCAATATCGATAGTTTGCCTATCGATAGTTGACCTTGAAAATCAGTAACACTATCGATTGGTCTATCGATAGTATCGATACTATCGTTAGAGCTTCGTACGGTAATTATATTGACTTTTTATGATAACATCGATTAGTATCGATAGTATCATGACAAAACTATCGATAACATCGACAATATCGATAGTATTGTATAAAAGCTATTGATACTACCGATACTATCTTTATGTTGATAGTATTTAACTATCGATAGTGGCATATATTTCAATAGTATCAATAGAAAGTGAAGGTAACATGAGTACTAGGTACTAAAAATGGCAATTGTTATATTATGACATAACAGTATTCAAATATATTTAACTTGCAAGATAAAGTACCCAAACTAAAAATTGCAGAAATGGATCCCCAAGGTAAGACTTCTTCTTATTATTGAAAGATTTTTTATTTATTTTATATTACCTACCAACTATTAGTTTGAAACTATTTTAATATTATGTCGAGGTTGAAGCTTAGCCTATATTTAATGAATTTAGGGCCTTCTACCAATATCGAAGCTAACTTTTTGTTTAAGATGGCAAAAAGAACACAGTAACACACTATCGATATTCGATAGTATCGATACTATGGATAATAACGATACTATCGATAGGCCAATCGATACTATCAATTTTTCGTGACTATCGATAGGCTATCGATAGGCTATCGATAGACTATCGATATTCGACTATTGATCGGCAACACTATTCGGGATCTTCGTGAGCATAACTTTAAACACCAACATAGTAAAAACCAATCTAATGTTGTTAAAAAAAATATGTGAACACCTTGTTTTTGATCCCAGTGTACTTTTGCCATACTTTCGCTGATTATCGCTTGTTTTATTCTGAGTGGGTTGAAATGACAACAATTAATATTATTTTTCGATTATGGGATAAAAATATGGGTTAAAATAAAATTTCAAGCAATTTACGGCTGCCACATGACATCGATACGAATGAATGAACGGTTCTCAATAATAAAAATAATAAAACAAAGCGCAGAATGAGCACATTATAATATGCTATACAATTCGTGACTTGGTTGGCTTGTGTTACTGCTATAGTACTGTAGGCCAAGCACGGGGATTGTTTTCTAGGGTAGAATAGACAATAATGGCATCGCATCGCCATACATTGCGCACATAATTGAAGTTGTAGAAATTAATTTCAAATAATTTACGCATTCGATGACAAAGTGACGTAATTTTTCTCTATTCTACCTTAGACAAGAAAGCCTGTGCTTGCCCTACTGGTGGTAAAGGTAACTGACTTAACTTTTATTTATAACATATTCCATGGATAAATTTTTACTTAGTTGCTTATTTTTCTTCCAATCTTTAAGAAGCACAAAAGCAACGTGTCAACCTTACTCGACATGTTTTCGATCAACTTGTTATTGTTTTTTGCTAACAAAGGATTTCTCTTTGTAATCAACAAGTAAACAAAGGTATCAAGTGAAGTCGCGATACAAAAAGCCCATTAACAGCTTATGTTACTTGATAGTAACTTCGAACAATAACTTTCTTTGTTATTATCCTTCGCTAATGGAAAATAAAAGTGGAATTTTGTCTTTCATAACAGAAAAATAGAAGTGGAAAGTAAAATGACCTTCGTGTAACCTCTAAACTCTAAAGGTATCATGTCTAGTGTCTTGAGATTCATTGATTTACTAAGAGGTAACGCCCACGTGATGTCTGGTCTGTTGCTAGATTGCTAATTAAGTTTTTATAAACGAAGACTTTTTAATATTCACAATTCATTGGAAAGGAGTCGAGATGAGCTTAATTTCAAAGTTTGATTTTCCTGTCATCGCCTAGCAACCATTTCAACAAAATTTACAGCCGTTTGTTACAACTTACGAAATAAAGTGTTAACTACTTTGGATTTCCAGTTTTCGATAACTTTATTTCTTTAGGCTTACAAAATAATCACTTAGACAAGTTACATTTCATACAATAGGTAAATTATTATAAAATAAGAAGTAGGTAAGGTGTAAGATCTTCACTTAAGTTTTTTGTCCACTAGTGGAAGAAGTGAAAAAGAAATCACTAGTACATTTACATATCTATCACTTATGTCTAATATATGTTTCTAGTATAGGGATGCGCCTCAATTTTAAAGTCTTTGATTTTCCTGTCGCCTAACAACCAATTCAATAAAATTTACAGGCGTTCATTGCAATTCATGGAATGTGTTCCGATTGCAAGTTCCATAGTTTTATTCAAAACATCAAATAGACACGTGAACGACACTAACAATATTGTTTCGAGAGTTAATAAATGCAGGGTTAGGGTAGCTCCCTTCCGAAGTAGGGTAGAATTTTGATTTCGAAGGGCACGGAGAGGGACTCATCGATTTTAGACTCCACTTTCCGAGGAAATTAGGTCAACAATAATCGATATTTGTATAGATGTGATTTTACAAGAATTTAGACTGACTAATCGTCTCTGTGTAGATTTTTTGGAAGATTTTGAATTTTCCGGGTGTTCTGGTCGTTTCCTATGTACAGTAACAAGTTATGTATGTAATTCAGTCATCTAGTACGTATAACACAAGCTCAGCTTAACTTGGGGCTGGATGATGCTTTGTTAATGTTTGATAGTTACGAATGAAGGGAAACGAGGTACAGAACGAATTAATAATATCTCCTTCAGCCTTCTTCAAGTAACAATTTATTAGCCATATTGGGTATACACTCAGGTACTATACTTACTACGTCTACAGGCTACTTGGTTGAGACACCAAAGGAGATTTTTTTTAACAAAAAGCTAACATTAAAAACTACCTATCTTGAAATAAAACATGTAAGGGTTGAATAAAATAGCTATTAGTAGATTTTGAGACTTCTTTTATTTTTCTTTACTAAAAATTTCTAACCCATTATATGAGGTTCTCTAGAAAGCAGGTTGTTAAAGAATCTCATATTCTTAAACTTGTAACTAAAGTGACCTTTCTTCTTCAGCCGCCCCATGTGTTGTAAGGTCCTGATGAGAGGCAGGAAACGGAAGAGGCCGTTCATCTCGTCTCCAAGGCAGAAGAGAAACGAGGATTCTATGTAATCTGTAAAAAGAGAGACATAAGTCATTGTGGAGGTCCGAGCTCTACTGGTAGGGTTCTCCTCCACGTTCTTTAGGCGTAGTGAAACAACTTGTGGACTGTATTACTAGGTTTATTCTTCTTAACTTGATTGTTTATTTATTACTGGCTGACTACAAATTTTCATACAAATTGATACTTAAATTATTAAAATTGTTCTCTAGGGTAGAATAGACAATAATGGCATCGCATCGCCATACGTTGCGTACATTATTGAAGTTGAAGAAATTAATTTAAAATAATTTACGCATTCAAACAAAGTGACGTTATTTTTTTCTATTCTACCTTAGACAACAAAGCCCGTGCTTGCCCTACTGCATTTACTGCAGATAAGCTAACGGCTTTATCAAATAAACGAACTCCATTAAAATTTTAAAAACTACACTTTATGACAATAATTATAGAATTAACTCTATCTTACAAGACAGGCTGGTGATTTTTAAGATTTTCGTAGATTCAATTATTTGATAACGTCAATATTTTTACAAAATATACAAACATGATTTTTTCTGGTCCTTCCCCACCAGGTAAGATTGTTTGTTACACCCTATACAATATTATTATATTACTGAAAAATATTTGCTCAGTAAAGTGAGACGTACAAACAGCATGTACCGGATACAATTTTCCAGCTAAATTGTTTTATAGTGCACCCAGCTAGTTTTACCATTGTAAAATATTTAAGTACCTTTATTATTTTTATTTATTTTTATTACGTTTGTATCATAAACAACATTGTTATCACTATGCCTTTTGTAAGTGATTACTTTAATAAATAATTAGCACTCATGTCGCCTGAAACACAGGATTACCTAGTTGAGGCTATATTGTTATACTTAGCTATATTTATTTATTTTGTGTTCTTATGTTATATCTAAGTTACGAGTTTCTTTGAATAAATTTTATTTTATTATTATTTTTTTTTATCGAAACTAAGGTCGTGACTTAGTTAGTGACATCACCTTATCGTTGCTCGACTCCTGTCAAGCAACTTTACGCTGAGCCAGGACCTTTTTGGTTATATCGCTATATGATTATTTTATAATTATACTTTAAGGTTTATTTGTGTACTATTTTTTATTGTGTGAGCGAAATAAACGAATTTCTTTCTATCTTGTTTTTTATCTGTGTGTTCAAAATTAGTTCCTATTTCAAATAATGAGTTAAAACAAATGGTATCCATTGTTTTAGTTTAGCAGATGGAGATTATATGCACGTTTCCCGGTGCATGTAAAACAAGTACGACAAGTGCGAGTGTAACTCGCGCGCCGAGGGTTTTGAACTTTTGTCGTTTAGGTAGGTACGTATATGACAACCTCTTGGCGCGGTGGGCTTACAACGCAGGAGGTTGAGGTTGCCTCGGGACTAATATTTGTAGGATCTTCAGATTATTTGTTCGGGTGTTCTAGTCCTTTTCAGTACACAAAAATAAATCATCTAAAGTGATACTTATACTTTATTAACTATAACAGCTATCATAGTAATACCAATAACATGGGTAAAATGATACTATGTGGATTATCTAGGACTAGCTGACCACCTCGCAATTTCATTTGCGTGGACTTTAGGGTAAAAAATCTTGACAAAATCAGCTAATACCCTATTTTAAGATACAGAAATTCCCGAAACCCGCTTTAAATATCATGTATTCCGTAATCCCGTTATAAGGGTTTTCTTTAAAAAATAACCATTTACTGTATTTTTTTCATAGTGAATTATAATGACACCATGGACTTCAAACATTCTACTTTAGCCCATCTCAAACTTGAATAACTGTTTTTATCCCATTTTCAGGATTGTTTTGAAAAATCCTAAAATACAATTCAATATTTTTGTTTGTGTAGTTTTCTCTGTAAATTTTAAGCCAATTGCGTCAATGGTTGATAAATTTCACCACAGTAACCTCAATAGTTCGACTTCCTTTTCATACTTATATAGTGACATTTTTGAAAAATCCTGAAACACGTATTTTATTTTATTGTTTTTTTTTAGTAAATAATGAAAGTTTCAAGTCATTAGTATGCTATATTAAAAAGTTATAGACATTTCAATACGGAGCTATTCTACGAATCTCAAACTTGAATTACCCATTTCAACATATTTTCAGGAATATTTTGAAAAATCCTGAAACATGTCTTCAATATTTTTGTGTGTTTAGTATTTCCTGTAAATTTCAAGAAAATCGGGCCACCGGTTACAGAGTTAGAAGAAGGACCAAAAAAACTTCCAACCCCCTTTTCAACCCCTAAGGGGTGGAATTTCCAAAAATCCCTTCTTAGCGGGTGGTTGTGTTGTAATAGGAACCTACCTTCCAAATTTCAGCTTTCTAGCTTCAGCGGTTTAGGCTGGGCGTTGTCGCCAGAAAATAGCTTGTTCCTTCATATTTTGATGTTTTTTCAGGAATATTTGAAACAATCCTGAAATACGTGTTCAATATTTTTGTTTGTTTAGTATTCTGAGTAAGTTTCATGTTGGGTCATTTGTTAAAAAAAATCTCAAAAATCTTAAGTAATTCGACTTCCTTTTTATACTTATATAGTAACATTTTTGAAAAATCCTGAAACATGTGGTTTGATTTATAGTTTTTTCAATACATACTGAAAGTTTCAAGTCATTAGTATGCTATATTAAAAAGTTATAGACATTTCAATACGGAGCCATTCTACGAATCTCAAACTTGAATAACCCATTTCACCCTATTTTCAGGAATATTTTGAAAAATGCTGAAACACGTGTTCAATATTTTTGTATGTTTAGTATTTTATGTAAATTTCAAGATAATCGGGCCACCGATTACAGAGTTAGAAAAAGGACCAAAAAACTTCCAACCCCCTTTTCACCCCCTTAGGGGTGGAATTTCCAAAAATCCCTTCTTAACAGGTGCTTGTGTTGTAATAGGAACCTACCTTCCAAATTTCAGCTTTCTAGCTTCAGCGGTTTAGAATGGGCGTTGTCGCCAGAAAATAGCTTGTTCCTTCATATTTTGATGTTTTTTCAGGAATATTTGAAAAAATCCTGAAATACGTGTTCAATATTTTTGTTTGTTTAGTATTCTGAGTAAGTTTCATGTTGGGTCATTTGTTAAAAAAAATCTCAAAAATCTTAAGTAATTCGACTTCCTTTTTATACTTATATAGTAACATTTTTGAAAAATCCTGAAACACGTGGTTTGATTTATAGTTTTTTCAATACAAACTGAAAGTTTTAAGTCATTAATATGCTATATTAAAAAGTTATAGACATTTCAATACGGAGCCATTCTACGAATCTCAAATTTGAATAATCCATTTCACCCTATTTTCAGGAATATTTTGAAAAATCCTGAAATACGTCTTCAATATTTTTGTATGTTTAGTATTTCCTGTAAATTTCAAGAAAATCGGGCCACCGGTTACAGAGTTAGAAAAAGGACCAAAAAAACTTCCAACCCCCTTTTCACCCCCTTAGGGGTAGAATTTCCAAAAATCCCTTCTTAGCAGGTGGTTGTGTTGTAATAGGAACCTACCTTCCAAATTTCAGCTTTCTAGCTTCAGCGGTTTAGGCTGGGCGTTGTCGCCAGAAAATCGCTTGTTCCTTTATATATTAAGATAGGTACATACTTATCTCTTCTCAAAAATTTTGAGAACAACAGTTTTGGTGCGCTGTGGAACTCCTATTACAGTTACTACAGAGATTAGTGGGTATGTAAGTGGGTTGGTACCTACAATTTTTTTCGGCTTTTTTCAACCTATTTCACTAAGTATGAAACTAAGACGATTTTCAAATCCTGTTTTGAATTGTCGAAATCCATACCTTTGATTTGATATTACTCTCAATGAAATAGCTCCCATTGTATGAAAATTAGTTTTTTGACCATATTTCAAAAAGTATTATTTTTACAGACTTCTCTATATTTTTCCTGTAAAATATAGATCCATATCTACAAACACTTGGTACATATCACATCGATCGCTCTGCAATCTTCGGAGATAGGGAGGGGGTACCGGTAAATTTTTCGACTTTTTTCAAAATATTTCGAAAAGTATAAAACTTATCGAAATTTCAAAAACTGTATTGGAATGTACAAACCAATACCTTTCATTTGATATCCAACTCGGTGGGGTAGTCAGCCCTTCAGAAATATTTCCCGCCCTTTTTTGACCATATTTCAAAAACCATTATTTTTACAGATTTCTCTATATTTTTCCTGTAAAATATAGATCCATATCTACAAACACTTGGTACATATCACGTCGATCGCTCTGCAATCTTCGGAGATAGAGGGGGGGAACGGTCATTTTTTTGACCTTTTTCAAAATATTTTAAAAAGTATAAAATCTACCAAAATTTCAAAACTATTTTGGAATCTACAAACGTGTACCTTTCATTTGATACCACTTTTGACTTTGTACGTTCCATTTAAAATTTCGATTTCAAAAGTATGGAAAATCTTAATTTTGATTTTTCATTTATTTTTCTATAAATATGTGCGGGCGCACAAAATGTATTATTATTTTAAATTTCAAGTCAATAGCTGCAGTAGTTTCTGAGATATTAAGGATTCAAAACACAAAACAGACCCAAAGCGATTTCATAAGGGTTTTGCAACCGATGGCAAAACCCTAAAAACCAGATCTAACTCATGAATTCAATCTGGTTTGTTAGGAATTGTTGCATAAGCAGTTTTTAAGCAGGTACACAACAAAATAACATCACGTCCAATATCAGAATATAATTATGTATTATTTTTGTATTTTTTTAGGTAGGTTCATAGTTTCTGTATTTACCGAACTAACGATAAGAAGAACGGGATTTTCTAACACAAGTATATTTCGGATAAAATGAGAACCACAACCCAACATGGGTTGTGGTATACTGTGGTATACTAATATAATGTAACATGCCTCACATTACAAAAATATTTTTTTTTTCATTTAATTTCTTACTGTACAACGCATTCTTTACTGTACAACATGATATCTTTGCCATCGCAAGCTGCATAGTAATTTCCAAGCTGTAATATGGCTAGCAGCTAATATGGTAACCAGCGAAGAATAAATATATGCACAAAGGTAACCTTTGTAGGGACTACATTTTTATTTTATTTTTCGCCGTCACTGGTAAAAGGAGATAACGGGAGGTTCTGTTCAACAGTGGAACAAAGGGATCTTTGATACTGACTTTATAATTTAATCTCCGAGGGAAATACTTGCCTTCAGACCATAATTATTATATTGTAAGCATGGGGCTAGGTGATGCTGTGTGGTCCAGCATTATTAATTTATCACAAACTGCTGGATAGACTTTCTTGGGTCTTTGATTAATTAAATACTAATATTAGTAGATAAAATTGGAAATTTTCAGTTGCATTACGTATGTAGCGATATCGTCGCGCGCTTACACAACGCGCAACTGCAACGCTACATAAAGCTGTAAGTGAAGATAATGTGGACAACTTTAAAACTATGGTAAACAATGCTATTAGCATCGATCAGCTATAAGATCAGATTATGGCATTTGGTGCCTTGCAGCGCCGCTAATGAAGTAATTTTTGTAGTTTGAAAATGGCTGAATCTTGGGTTGAATAGTTTTGTTTTAGTTTTTTTATAGGTTTTCAGATATTTGACTAAGGCTAATTTCACGAATTTTTTTCATTTGTCTGATTTTTATTTGTATGTGTCTAAGCGAGATATAAGTTGAAGTCTAACGAGCTCTCGAAAACTTTTTCGTAAACGGTTCCGGACAAACATCACGAAAACTACCTCACAAAAACCTACCTAGCTAGCTAGCTAGCTAGCTAGGTAGGCCTAGCTCGCGAAAAACTTAATGTTATGTCGAAAAATATCATACGACATGTTTCAACGATAGAGAATCCGGTGCCTTGGATGTAACTGTCTGGTTACTCTGAGTATAGAAATTCAAACTATTTTTTAAATAAAAAAAAATTTCGTGAATATTGAAATACTTCTTAATATAGTCTAAGTAATCACCCGAAGTTTTTAAAAAAACGGGGTTTTTATTAAATTAATTAATTCTAAGTATGGGTTGATTTTTTATTTGAATATATTAGGTAGTGTAGGTATTTGAAAGTTTTTAATATTTCTATCAATGTTTAAGCACGACCAATAAAGGGTCAATCTATCAGTCCATCCATATTCGGACTTTGAGGCGAGATTTGACTTTGATTTCGCCAAATATCGTCAAATTATATGTATTATATATATAGATATCCCCACGGGCACTTAGTTGATCAAACGTGCCATATAGGTAGTAATTATTTGATCCGTTTTCACTTGTTGATCCGGTTAGTATTTGTTGATCCATTGCCACTTCACCGTTAATACGTGGCTCCAAACGGAGCCAACAGTGTCACCGTCAGTAATAATAATAATTACGTGGTTTTTATACAAATCCACCTTTTTGGCATTTTAGCACAAGTTGATCCGATTCAAATGGGCCAATCAGAGCCCGCCGAGCTCTGTCATTGGTTACTTGCAGTCTTAGCCTTTCGTTTTACATAAATCTAACATTTTAACTATTAACACTTTACTTGTCTGCTGATGTTATAATACATCTCAGCAGATTTGTTTGTAACAGTAGGTATGTTTGATAGATTGCAAGCTGAACAATGAAAGCACGCAACCAAGTTCTGATATTTCAAAATAAATTCAAAAGTCAAATCAGTTCAAAGTAAATTTCAATGAGTGTTTAAAAACGTACCAACAACTTTTTTATGCTTAAATTCATTTGTTGGTCGCCTTCTATGATATGATAACTTCAGGAAGCATAAGTAAGGGCGATCTTTTTTTTTAAGACGCCTCAGCATGGCAGCAGTAATTAAGTAGGTAATAAATAAATACACATGTTTTATGCTACAATGCTCCCACATAATAGACGACCGAAGTGGTGCATGGCGTGGTGGGTGACGAAAGACCGCCTGCGATTTAGGAGTTTGCCAATTCGACTCTCGGCCATGGAACAAATATTTGTCCGATATTTGCTCCGTTTGTTCTGGGTGTTCCGGGTGTTCTGCATAGTAAAATATATCCAATTTTTTTTATTTAGTATCTCTGTTTCAATTGTGAATTCCAGCTCTAATTTAGGTAGATAATTGTAATTTTTGTTGAAAAGGAGTTTTTGCCATTTAATAAATAATGTTGTTAAAAAAATTAAACTAATAATTATTAATAATATAAAAAGGATTTTTTTTGGAAACTATTAAACTAATGATTAATAATTAACGGGTATGTATCGCGTTTTTTTTTCGTCACGTCACCTTGTGACCACGGCAGAGTGCAAAACTGTTGAAACGCCGAGAAAAAAAACGCGATAAATACCCGTTAATTACTAATCATGATGTGTTCAGATCGCGTAAGTTCAAAAACATTCAATATTAAATTACGTATGGTTGGTGGTATTTTCTGCTCTTGCTTTTTCTATCTGTTATTTTTTAATAAATAATATTATAGTAAAAATATATAAAAATAAGGAGTTTTTTTGGTAAATTTTAAACTACGTTTAGTTGGTGGTATTTTATGCTGTTGGTTTTTCTATCTATTAAATCTTTTTTAATAAATCTTGTTAAGGCTCCGAGCACGGATGAATTTTGATTTGTAATTTGAGCATAAATTTTCACCGTAATCTGCTATTATTTGTTTTAGAATATTGTTTATCTAGGTTCATAGAACAATTTTATTTTTCAAAACAGTTAATTGTGTTGAAAAAAATGTTTTCAATAAACACTGAATTGAAATTAAAAGAAATCGGATTTAAAAAAATAAAACATGTTTTCTTATTATTTGTGAATTAGACAATTATTTTTAAAAAATCTAGAGAAAATCAGTGTCCGGAGCCTTAATGTGTAAACGCGATAAATACCCGTTAATTACTAATCATTATGTTCAGATCGCGTAAGTTTAAAAACATTCAATATTAAATTACGTTTGGTTGGTGGTTTTTTCTGCTCTTGGTTTTTCTATTTGTAATTTTTTAAATAAATAATGTAGTAAAAAAAATAAAAAAAGGAGTTTTTTTGGTAAATTTTAAATACTTTTATTTAGTGGTATTTTATGCTGTTAGTTTTTCTATCTATTAAATCTTTTTTAATAAATCTTGTTAAGGCTCCGAGCACGGATGAATTTTGATTAGTAATTTGAGCATATTTTCACTGTGATCTGCTATTATTTGTTTTAGAATATTGTTTATCTAGGTTCATAGAATAATTTTCTTTTTCAAAACATTTAATAGTGTTGAAAAAAATTGTTTTCATTAACCACTGAATTGAAATTAAACCAAATCGGATTTTTTCAAAGAAAACATGTTTTCTTATTATTTGTGAGTTAGACAATAATTTTTAAAAAAGCTAGAGAATATCAGTGCCCGGAGCCTTAATGTAAGTATTTATTTGCATCCATGGTCTTCTATGAAGAACTGGTTACTTTCGCGTTCGGTGCCCCGTCCCCCGCCCCCTTCACATTGTGAAGGATGCAGCAATGTATGAAGCACTGCTTATATTAATATATGGAGCCAACAAATACTGAATTGTATTCGAAACATTTACCTACGTTACTTAATATACAATTTCGTTTTGTCGGATCAAACAAAGCTCTAATTTTGATAGTATAAATGGATCAGATCAACATACGACTTTGGATTTGATATATAAAATGGAGCCAACAAGTGATTAAACGTTTCAGAATTTTAGCCGTTACGGAGTCGATTGAGTTCGAGATTGTTACGATAAAAATGTCAAGTACATCACTTTTTCGATGAATACGTTTGGCAACGTCGCTTTCAAAATTGCGCCGTTGCCACTCCGGGCAAGATCTATGCAACCGGAGTCGAGTAATATGGGGGAAAAGGTGGACTCAGTAATGCACGGGAGTCGGGCTGGATCAACATAGTGCCCAAGTTGGTATTTATATATATATATATATATAATAATAATACATATAATTTGACGATATTTGGCGAAATCAAAATTATATGTATTATATATATATAAATACCAACTTGGGCACTAAGTTGATCCAGCCCGACTCCCGTGCATTACTGAGTCCACCTTTTCCCCCATATTACTCGACTCCGGTTGCATAGATCTTGCCCGGAGTGGCAACGGCGCAATTTTGAAAGCGACGTTGCCAAACGTATTCATCGAAAAAGTGATGTACTTGACATTTTTATCGTAACAATCTCGAACTCAATCGACTCCGTAACGGCTAAAATTCTGAAACGTTTAATCACTTGTTGGCTCCATTTTATATATCAAATCCAAAGTCGTATGTTGATCTGATCCATTTACACTATCAAAATTAGAGCTTTGTTTGATCCGACAAAACGAAATTGTATATTAAGTAACTTAGGTAAATGTTTCGAATACAATTCAGTATCTGTTGGCTCCGTATATTAATATAAGCAGTGCTTCATACATTGCTGCATCCTTCACAATGTGAAGGGGGCGGGGGACGGGGCACCGAACGCGAAAGTAACAAGAAGACCATGGATGCAAATAAATACTTACATTAAGGCTCCGGGCTCTGATTTTCTCTAGCTTTTTTAAAAATTATTGTCTAACTCACAAATAACAAGAAAACATGTTTTCTTTGAAAAAATCCGATTTGGTTTAATTTAAATTCAGTGGTTAATGAAAACAATTTTTTCAACACTATTAAATGTTTTGAAAAAGAAAATTGTTCTATGAACCTAGATATTTATTTATTTTATTTATTTATTTATTCATTCACAAATCAGATAACAATCCAACTACTTACATTTTAGTTTCAGCAAATAATAATAAAAATATCTACTACATTGGATTTCGCTACTTCATTATACAATCGACACATTCTTTGTAGGGGAATTTTGTATGAAACATTGTTTATAAAAACTCTTATTGAAAATGTTTCAGGGGAACGGAACCTGTATTTTGTATTCAGATAAACAATATTCTAAAACAAATAATAGCAGATCACAGTGAAAATATGCTCAAATTACAAATCAAAATTCATCCGTGCTCGGAGCCTTAACAAGATTTATTAAAAAAGATTTAATGGATAGAAAAACCAACAGCATAAAATACCACCAAATAAAAGTATTTAAAATTTACCAAAAAAACTCCTTTTTGTAATTTTTTTTTACTACATTATTTATTAAAAAAATTACAGATAGAAAAACCAAGAGCAGAAAAAACCACCAACCAAACGTAATTTAATATTGAATGTTTTTAAACTTACGCGATCTGAACACATAATGATTAGTAATTAACGGGTATTTATCGCGTTTACACATTAAGGCTCCGGGCACTGATTTTTTCTAGCTTTTTTAAAAATAATTGTCTAATTCACAAATAATAAGAAAACATGTTTTTTTTGAAAAAATCCGATTGGTTTTAATTTCAATTCAGTGTTTATTGAAAACATTTTTTTCAACACAATTAACTGTTTTGAAAAATAAAATTGTTCTATGAACCTAGATAAACAATATTCTAAAACAAATAATAGCAGATTACGGTGAAAATTTATGCTCAAATTACAAATCAAAATTCATCCGTGCTCGGAGCCTTAACAAGATTTATTAAAAAAGATTTAATAGATAGAAAAACCAACAGCATAAAATACCACCAACTAAACGTAGTTTAAAATTTACCAAAAAACTCCTTCTTTTTTAATTTTTTATTAATTAAAAAATTAACAGATAGAAAAAGCAAGAGCAGAAAATACCACCAACCATACGTAATTTAATTTTGAATGTTTTTGAACTTACGCGATCTGAACACATAATGATTAGTAATTAACGGGTATTTATCGCGTTTTTTTTTTCTCGGCGTTTCAACAGTTTTGCACTCTGACGCGGTCACAAGGTGACGTGACGAAAAAAAAACGCGATAAATACCCGTTAATTACTAATCATTAGTTTAATAGTTACCAAAAAAAAATCCTTTTTATATTATTAATAATTATTTGTTTAATTTTTTTAACAAAATTATTTATTAAATGGCAAAAACTCCTTTTCAACAAAAATTACAATTATCTACCTAAATTAGAGCTGGAATTCACAATCGAAACAGAGATAATAAATAAAAAAAAATTGGATATATTTTACTATGCAGAACACCCGGAACACCCAGAACAAACGGAGCAAATATCGGACAAATATTTGTTCCATGGCCGAGAGTCGAATTGGCAAACTCCTAAATCGCAGGCGGTCTTTCGTCACCCGCCACGCCATGCACCACTTCGGTCGTCTATTATGTGGGAGCATTGTAGCATAAAACATGTGTATTTATTTATTACCTACTCAATTACTGCTGCCATGCTGAGGCGTCTTAAAAAAAAAGATAGCCCTTACTTATGCTTCCTGAAGTTATCATATCATAGAAGGCGACCAACAAATGAATTTAAGCATAAAAAAGTTGATGGTACAGACAGAAGCATTAATTGGTAACCCCCCTAATAGCTAAAGTTTACATTGCAAATCACTGTACGATTTACAAATCTTTTACTCAAATACTAAGAAACAAAAACGTAACACCCAGTGGGAATCGAACCAGACATCCAATCGCTCACATGACAAGTAATGCACGCACCAACCAACTAAACCAACGAACCAGTTATTAGAGCGTCGAAATTTTATGTTATTAGTGTTCGACAGCGGATTTTTATTTATGAGATCTCTTTACACTGGATAAGAAAAAAAAGAAGTATTTGAGGGTAGATTTAAATATAATCTTGGTGAATAATGAAAAGGTCACTAGCCATACTCAATTCTAGTCTTGACTTACTGGTTTGAATCATAAATGAATTGAAGAATATTGAAGGAAATTATGCAAATTAAGAATTTTGTGAGAACTAAGATTGCGGTGCTATTCGAACAGAAAATTAGTACTCAGGAGATTGCTCGTTTTGAATTACGGTAAGTTATCAACTTATTATTCTTGTGTCATAATCGTTACGAAACAAATACATATTTTTTTTGTAAAACCTTGTTATCTTTAACTTCATTTAAGTATTGATTTGTTGTCTTACAGATAAAAACCGTGCGCTTAAGTGTAATGTGGGGATGTGAATGTAAGAAGCAATGGCAGATAAACAACAGGAGTGTATACAAATCAGTGAAGTCGCTACAATAATATTGTTGACATTCAGACTAGTTCGCCTTTTGCATCCACTCGTTCTACTGCTCAACAATATTTGATATCAACGTCAACAGAAGGCATTTGCATGCAGCTGATATACTTACACAATTATCGAGCAGCAAAAATAGGACTGTCTGCTGAACTCCATCGTAGGGCATGAATAACTTTAGGTAAGTGATAATACTGATAATTCTCAACAAATTCGAACACCTTTATCTATGATTATTTCATCATAATAATGATATTTTTAACAAGTTAGTATTTACACGAACTAAATTAACATTATAACAGTTGACTTTTTTTTTCTTTTTAGGTTTTGGAGATGGATATCCTCTATGGGTCCTGGAGAAATAGTAAAAATAACTGGGCGCATGAATGACGAGCTTGAAAGTGTTGAAGGTTACTACGCGGATCGCGTATCCAGAAGCCCAAATTTATTTTGTCCATGATAATTGTGCAGTGCATCGTACGCGGATGGTTTCTCAAGGGTTGTTCATCTCTACAAGGCATTACTGTTATTTCTTGGACATCTAAAAGTTCGGCCCTAAATCCGATAGAAAATATGTGGGGACAAATGGTTTTAAATTGAGATCCGATCCGTTAGCCCTTAAGCTATTAAGCGATAAGTATCACTAAATATAAAGGACGATAAATATCACTACCTACTAAACCCTAATGTAATTTTACCTTTTAACATTGTCAAAAAAACTCCATTTGACCTCATTTATTTTTAAAACTACCTGATTATTTAGTATTCCATGATTTACACGAGATCCAAATTGTTTAATTCATTAGATTAGCAAAGTAAACGAAAATCTAATGAAAACATGTGTATTCTCGAGCACTAAATCGAAAATGGAATATTATTTTTCAGGATAGGAAGCTATTTGTAAGTAGGCTAAATAATAAAATAAAACATTAATTAAATTTTTTGTGTTGTTGTTTGTGTAGGCAAATTTTTGAAAAAAATAAACGTAATTGTTTACCTGAAATTATTACTATTGTTTTATTTTATTCATACTAATAGACAAAAACTTCACTATTAAACATAAATAAATGTCATTACATTACTAAAATTAAGTAGTAGTTAAAAAACAAAAACATCCACGGCAAGGATTCGATCACGATCGTTACGATGTGCGGTGACAGAATCTCGGTTACACTAACCACTACACCATAGTTACATGTGATACAGGCTCGAAATTTCAGTATCGTTACTCCTGATAAAAGAAATGTAGGTGTTGAAAAAAACATTTGTTTTTTATTTAAACAATTAAACAAACTTTATAAAAAAACAAAAATAAAAAATTATGTAAATTAAAATAAATATATAAATCTTCACGGGTTTGAACCTACATGCTACTGAATGATAACTATGACATATTCTGTGAGGGGGTTACCAATTAATGCTTCTGTCTGTACGTTTTTAAACACTCATTGAAATTTACTTTGAACTGATTTGACTTTTGAATTTATTTTGAAATATCAGAACTTGGTTACGTCCTTTCATTGTTCAGCTTGCAATCTATCAAACATACCTACTGTTACAAACAAATCTGCTGAGATGTATTATAACATCAGCAGACAAGTAAAGTGTTAATAATTAAAATGTTAGATTTATGTAAAACGAAAGGCTAAGACTGCAAGTAACCAATGACAGAGCTCGGTGGGCTCTGATTGGCCCATTTGAATCGGATCAACTTGTGCTAAAATGCCAAAAAGGTGGATTTGTATAAAAAACGCGTAATTATTATTATTACTGACGGTGACACTGTTGGCTCCGTTTGGAGCCACGTATTCACGGTGAAGTGGCAATGGATCAACAAATACTACCCGGATCAACAAGTGAAAACGGATCAAATAATTACTACCTATATGGCACGTTTGATCAACTAAGTGCCCGTGGGGATATCTATATATATATAATAATAATACATATAATTTGACGATATTTGGCGAAATCAAAGTCAAATCTCGCGATATATATATATATATATATTATATATTTGACTTTATTAAAAATCAAAGTCTTTTACTTCCTTTAGACTTTAGAAGAGTCTTGGACACGTCAAAAATTTCAAATTACATAACAAAAACTAAAAAATAAAGTGATCGCTTTGTTTTTTGTTATCTTCAATCTTTAAGGTAAAGTAAGCGAAGCGAACTAGAAACCTCTACTTTGTTTGTTAGTTGAAGCAAAACTCGTCCAAACCTTTTTTATCTAATTTCGATAATCGAATAGATCGTTCGCCAGAATTGCCTCCCTGCCTGTGCAAGTTGGTTGGAACATAAACAAACTTGTTACAAACATGAACCGAACAACCTGGGTAGATACGAGAATATCTAACTGAGTATTACTGGAATGCATTACTTTGATTTGAGTAACATTAGCTGTTGAGGATTAATTAATTATAACTAAAACTTGTCGCTGTCAATGCTTTTTGCACAAGCTGTTTGAATTTTAGCGTATCTAGTTTTGTTTAGTTTTAAAACTGAGAATAAACTTGCATTTAAAGCTAAAATGACCCTACTCAGTTTGTTAAACTGTATTAAAGCTTAGGTTTTAATATAATATTTTGTGACTACCTAATGGAACTAGCTTGTCCGAGGGTACTTATTTGAGCCGTTTGGGGTAGAAACCCTAGTTTCTTTGGATTCTGGGGCATAAAATATAATATATACAGACCTCACTAAGCTACTTATAGAGTCCACAGGTGATCGGAATGCTGGCTTATTTCGGTCAACGAATTAGCATCGCCATCAACGTGGCAATGCTGCCAGCGTTCCGGGCCTTATGGTGACGGCTTAGATACTCGTATTTAGCGAATAGATATGTAAGTGTATGTAACCGTAATTTTTATATTCTCTTAAGTACCTACTGTATTTTTTATTATTATTGGAACATATGTAATTTAAAGAGCTTCTTAAAAGATATTCGAGGTTCGCATGTGGACATAAAATATTGGACATGATAAAATAATTATCAATTTATATATCTACTAGCAGTCCGCCCCGGCTTCGCACGGGTATTAAACAAAAATTTCAGAAATTATACACACTAACACGATGGGTTTCACAGTTTTCTTACGGATCCCTTACTTTTTTTTACAGCATTGGGGTTTTTGACGTTGACTCGACACTCCATAACTGACACTGGCCGTAGAGATAAAAGCAAGCACCGTGTGCTTTATATTCAACCTCTTTTTCTATTACTAGCGGCCCGCCCCGGCTTCGCACGGGTATTAAACAAACATTTCAGAAATTATACACACTAAAACGATGGGTTTTACAGTTTTCATACGGATCTTTACTTTTTTTAACAGCATTGGGGTTTTTGACATTGACTCGACATTCCAAAACTGACACTGGCCGTAGAGAAAAAGCAAGCACCGTGCGCTATACAACCTCTTTTTCTATTCTGACGCGCCATAATAGAAAAAGAGGTTGAATATACAGCCCACGGTTCAATTATTGAATTTTTCATGCGGATCCCTAACTTTTTGAAAATATTATATAGCCTATGTTCATCACGGAAAATTAAGGATTCTAATGGTGAAAGAATTTTTTAACTCGGTTCAGTAGTTTCGGAGCCTATTCAATTCAAACAAACAAACATACAAACAAACAAACAATCAAATCTTTCCTCTTTATAATATTAGTATAGATGACGCGCCATAATAGAAAAAGAGGTTGAATATACAGCGCACGGTTCAATTATTGAATTTTTCATGCGGATCCCTACTTTTTTGAAAATATTATATAGCCTATGTTCATCACGGAAAATTTAGGACTCTAATGGTGAAATAGTTTTTCAAATTGGTCCAGTTGTTTCGGCGCCTATTCAATTCAAACAAACAAACAATCAAATCTTTCCTCTTTATAATATTAGTATAGATATAGATATAGATTCTAATGGTACAATGACAATTTTTCTGAAATGTAGCTAGTGAGTCCACTATTTTTATTTAACTTTATTATATTATTGTCTTACTTTTTTGTCAACATCTAGGTAGGTATAAAATCCAGGAGTTGACCATATTTTTTTTATTCCATGCCAAACAGACCCAGCCCCATTATAGTTGAATTTTCTAATTACTCGAAGAAATTACAGTTAATCCATGCGATCAAGGAGTACAATAAAATGCACAAGGAAGACAGACTCAACACCAACACTCTAGGGTTGCCAGGGAAAAAAGGCATTGTTTATATTAATGATCTCCTCACGAAAAAAGCCAGGCACCTACACTACCTGGCGCGTGAACTGATCAAAAAGTCCACCTGGAAATTTTGCTGGGCCGCGCGGGGAACGGTTTTCATAAAACAAGACGAAGGTCTACCCGCGATTGAAATTAAATCGGAGGATCAAGTATTGGCCTTAGAAAGGCAAATTCAAATGGAAATGTGACTAGAAAGAATACTTATTAATTTACAACTAAATAATAAGCGCTTTGTAAACATTTTAATTTTCTGTTATTTCTTATTTATAAATATTTTTACATTATTTGTCAAAGTGATTTCTATGTACAAAAAAGCACATTATTTGGGTTACACACATTTACATATACACAAAACATACACATTTTCTCACGCATACTAGACACAAAAAGCACAATACTCTGCATAGCCATGGTACGTTATATTATTATGTGGAACGGATTATCTAACCTTATGGCCATTTTCATAGTAGATATACTATGAAAATGGCCATTGGTGCCACAAGTCTAGATTGATATATTATTATGAGTGATCCTAGACAAATTCTGAGTGACATTGACAGTGTCAATGTCTCCGAATCACATTTTATTGAAGTACCAGAGCAATGCAAAAACCGTATTTCGAAAAATCCGAGGCAACAGGTTTAGTCGTCAAGATTGCTCAAGATACCTGTATCTTAGCAATATATAGATCTCCATCTTTCCGTAACATATCTAACTTTTTAGATTCACTCGACAAAATCCTTGTTTCTGTCAAAGTATTTCCGAATATTATTATAACTGGCGACATAAATATTGATATCACAGATGGCATTACAGAGTCACTGATGTGTGAACGATCGAGTGAATATCAAACCTTACTAGCAAGCCATGGTTTATTAACAGGTCACACTCTTGCTACAAGGGAAGAGGCCTGTCTAGACCATTTTATGATTAAATCACCAAACCTTGCGAAAATTCTAGTGCTGCCTCCCGTAATCACAGATCATTCTCCTATACTGTTAGAATTATGTACAAATAAAATTAGAAGGACAAAAAAACTGGCAACCTTAACCAAAATTAATTATGAAGCAGTCTGTAAGGATTTGTCAAACATCGTTTGGGGTAATTTTCTTAATTACTCAGACGTAGATTCAGCTACGGAAATTTTTCTTGAGACAATCAGGACTGTTCTTGCAAAACATACAACTTCTATAAATATTTCAAAAAGAAAAACTAACATGAAGCCGTGGGTTACTCCAAGGCTTATTCGATCTTTAAAACGTAGAGACAAACTACATTTAAAATTTAAAAAAGATCCATTAAATAATGATAGTAAAAATAAATATATAAAATACAGAAACACCTGCACCAAAATACTGAAGAAACTAAAACGAGATTATGAAAGGCGAGAATTAAATAAACATCACAAAAATAGTAAAGAAACTTGGAAAACGATTAAAAATATCTGTAACTTTCCCGTTCAGTCAAATACTAGTGAAACTCTACTTAAAACAGAAAATAATGAAAACGAATCATTGAATCTCGTTAATGAATATTTTGCCAATGTCGGAGTTAACCTTGCTCAAGATATCCTTGATTCACATAGTGAAACAGAACATAATCTGGCCAAAACTGCTTGTGTACACCTTCGAACAGAAATTTCTTCGTTCGGTCTAATAGCAACTGATCCTCAGGAGATATTTAATATAGTGAGCTTGTTAAAAAAAACCAGCGCTCCAGGATGGGATCAAATCACTACAAATTTAATTAAAACCGCTCTACCACATTTGTTGGATCCTATTACCCTCATCTGTCAAGCTAGTTTTGACACTGGTGTTTTTCCAAATGTCCTAAAAAAATCCATTATCTGCCCTATACATAAAGGAGGCACCAAAGATGAAGCGAGCAACTATAGACCAATATCTCTTCTAACTGTGGTCTCAAAAATATTAGAGAAACTTATGAACAAACGCCTAAAACATTACCTGGAACACAAACACATCCTCTCTCCTAATCAATACGGTTTTCGATCTGGTCGCAGTACTGATGATGCGGTACTCGCCGTGACAGAATACGTCAAGAACAACTTGGATGCTAGTCAAAGAACTGTGGGTGTATTCTTGGACTTAGCGAAAGCGTTCGACACGGTTTCGTCAACAATCTTACTATCTAAAATGGAATCGTATGGAATCAGAGGCACACCGCTACGGTGCGGTGGTTTGAAAGCTACTTATCAAATAGAACCCAAAAAACACGTATAGGGGACTTTGTTAGTGATGAAGCTTTAATTAAATTTGGTGTGCCGCAAGGGAGTATACTTGATCCTACACTGTTTTTGCTTTATATAAACGACCTATGTAACATCAATCTAAGTAGCGGAAAGGTAGTGACATACGCTGACGATACGGTAATTTTATTTCAGGCAAAGACGTGGAAGGAAGTGGAAATATTGACCAATCAAGGCTTGGACAAAATCTCAGAATGGCTTAAAACAAACTTGTTGACCATAAATATAACGAAAACAAAATATCTAAATTTCACGATAAACAAAAGGACGCGCCCGAGACAGCAGTTACAACTTAAAATTCATTCTGGTATCTGTAAATATATATATGGATCCAACTGTTACTGTCCCAACCTTCAACCATCAACTAATATTAGATATCTAGGTGTAATCCTAGATGAAAATATGTCTTGGTCATATCACATCCAGAGCTTATCTGGTCGAATAAGGAAACTTATCTACATCTTTAAAAGACTTCGCCACGCACTTAGCCGCAATTATTTAATCGGGGTGTATTACAGCTTAGCGCAATCGATTCTTACATACTGTATAAAAGCCTGGGGATCAGCGGATAAAACACATTTAATAGAACTGGAACGTGCCCAAAGAGCCTTACTTAAAGTCATGTGTTGCAAGCCCCGCCGATTCTCAACAACATCTATAGACAAGTTATGCCCAGTCTTGACAGTCAGACAGCTCTTTTTGAAAGAACTTATTGTTAAACAACATTCTCAAGTCTCGAACACACTCGAATTAGCAAACAGGAAACGTCGCACCGACATAGTTTTTAAATTACATACCGTTAGAACAAAATTTGGTAGGAAATCTCAAAAAATTTTAGGTCCTAATATCTTAATATATAAAGGAACGAGCGATTTTCTGGCGACAACGCCCAGCCTAAACCGCTGAAGTTAGAAAGCTGAAATTTAGAAGGTAGGTTCCTTTTACAACACAAGCACCCGCTAAGAAGGGATTTTTGGAAATTCCACCCCTAAGGGGGTGAAAAGGGGGATGGAAGTTTTTTTGGTCTTTTTTCTAACTCTGTAACCGGTAGCCCGATTTTCTTGAAATTTACAGGAAATACTAAAAATACAAAAATATTGAACACGTGTTTCAGCATTTTTCAAAATATTCCTGAAAATAGGGTGAAATGGGTCATTCAAGTTTGAGATTCGTATTTTGGCTCCATATTGAAATGTCTATAACTTTTTGATATAGCATACTAATGACTTGAAACTTTCAGTATGTATTGAAAAAACTATAAATCAAACCACGTGTTTCAGGATTTTTCAAAAACGTTACTATATAAGTTTTAAAAGGAAGTCGAATTACTTAAGATTTTTGAGATATTTTTTAACAAATGACCCAACATGAAACTTACTCAGAATACTAAACAAACAAAAATATTGAACACGTATTTCAGGATTTTTTCAAATATTCCTGAAAAAACATCAAAATATAAAGAAACAAGCGATTTCCTACCGACAACGCCCAGCCTAAACCGCTGAAGCTAGAAAGCTGAAATTTAGAAGGTAGGTTCCTTTTACAACACAAGCACCCGCTAAGAAGGGATTATCTTAATATATAAAGGAACGAGCGATTTTCTGGCGACAACGCCCAGCCTAAACCGCTGAAGTTAGAAAGCTGAAATTTGGAAGGTAGGTTCCTTTTACAACACAAGCACCCGCTAAGAAGGGATTTTTGGAAATTCCACCCCTAAGGGGGTGAAAAGGGGGATGGAAGTTTTTTTGGTCTTTTTTCTAACTCTGTAACCGGTAGCCCGATTTTCTTGAAATTTACAGGAAATACTAAACATACAAAAATATTGAACACGTGTTTCAGCATTTTTCAAAATATTCCTGAAAATAGGGTGAAATGGGTCATTCAAGTTTGAGATTCGTATTTTGGCTCCATATTGAAATGTCTATAACTTTTTGATATAGCATACTAATGACTTGAAACTTTCAGTATGTATTAAAAAAACTATAAATCAAACCACGTGTTTCAGGATTTTTCAAAAATGTTACTATATAAGTTTAAAAAGGAAGTCGAACTATTGAGGTTATTGTGGTGAAATTTATCAACCATTGACGCTATTGGCTTAAAATTTACAGAGAATACTACACAAACAAAAATATTGAATACGTATTTTAAGATTTTCTAAATAATCCTGAAAATGGGATTAAAACGGTTATTCAAGTTTGAGATTCGTAGTTTGGCTCCGTATTCAAATGTCTAAATCATTTTAATACAGCGTACTAATTACTTTTGCATGTCCTAAAAAAAAACAAAAAAATTTATAATATGTAAAACCATTAAACACATATTATGTGTTTAATGGTTTTTCAACATAAAATAGGTTTTGAAGTTATTCAGGTTTTTTGTAAATTCATAAGGATCATTCTTTAAAAAGAAATGCATAATTGATAATCAAAAGAAAAGGTTATTATTTAAAATTTTGTTTGAATACTCACTCTACTTAGATTCAGGTAATTTATTTATAGTACTTTAATTCAATGGTGTTTTTTCCTCGATAAAATATAAATTCGTAATATTTTTTTTAACTTTGTCCGTGACTCCTTTCACGACTGTTAGCCGCATGGTTTCTGATTTTGCCATCCAATCCCATCTCAGAAAGCCAATCTGTAGATATATTTAAATAAAATAGGATTAGGAAATTTACAAACAAATTGGGCTATAGTAGAATGTCCACCGTGTCATTAGATTCTCTATAAAAAATACAGTAAATGATTATTAAAAAAAAAAACTCATTATAATGGGCTTATACATGATATTAAAAGCGGGTTTCAATTTCCGACTCTTAAAATAGGGTATTAGCTGATTTCGTCAAGAAGTTTTACCCTATAGTCCACGCAAATGAAATTGCGAGCGGGTCAGCTAGTCTATAATAAACTAAACAAGGCACTTTCTATAACCAACTTAAATTATAAGGAACTTAACAACCGAGTTACCAATCACCTCCTTAACCTTACATATAATGAAACAGAGAACTTACTAGCTACGATTAAATAACAATAATAATAAGTGAAAAGAAGTATAAAGACTTGTAAGCTTTCAGAAATACGTACACACTACACACACTACACACTGCACTCTTTCTTTCGTCTACAATAAAACACAAAATTCGCATACACACACTCACACACACCACACACACCACACACACCCATACTCACTCACACACACACACACTACATGGGTAGTGTTCACCCAAAACTTTCTAAAGCGCATTATTTTTAGTACATTATATAATAGTATTAGTGCATTATATAATAGTCGATCGATTCTAGTTTACTTTTATTAGTTCTATTATTTCTAGTTTTTTCTCTTGTAGTGTAGTTATAAACTTAATAAAATTGATCACCTCATAAAAATAGGCTGAGAGAGTCCATTCGCTTTGGACTGTAACCTCGCCACACAGGCTCTACAGAGACCTAGTGCGAGGGACAGAGCTCTGCTTAGGTACATCTGTAATTAATTAAGCCCGAAATAGGTCTCATAATTTGAAATTTTATTTTAAGTTAATATTAACTAAGTAAGTAGTATGTACCTTATACAGTTTTTGTGGTTAAGGCAATAAATACATTTTTATTTTTTTTATTTTTATTTTTTTATTGCCTGTAATTTGTTCAACACAAGCTCTCTAAAGTAATACCATTTGTAATAAATAAAAAAGTATAATGCAGAGCTTTGCTCTCGTTCCAAGAACTCTTCGGCCCTCTCTTACCCTGTAAATAAAACTCCAGTTAATAGAAAATACGTCCTGAGCTCAAAGCATCGTTTCAAATTAAATATAAATGGAACCTTTGAAAATAATATGAAGAACATTTTCTCTACTGAATGAAACGTGAACGGAACGGGTGGGAATCGAAAATTAAAAGTTTTTAAGGTTTCTGCAATTTTTCCTTTGAATAGGTTGAATAGGTATACCTATCCGAATAAGTAAAGTGAACCTAAGATCTTGAGGAAGTATGGTAAAACCTGTATTCACAAAGATAATTACAATTAAATAACCAAATAAGAAGAAGTATTTACAATTTTGAGAGCAAGAAATATATAGGTAGCTCAACTGATCCATATTTATCCATATGTACCAGTCGGAAGCGTCTCCTTTACCTGCGATTCCGCGGTCTGCGGACCTCGCTATATGGCAATGCTGATGCGCAAAGACGAATTAATTGTATAGATAGATAAAAGATAAATAGAATTATGTGAAGATTGAATATGAGCTGATGTTACAGGCGTCTATAGGACCGCACGCCTGCCAGCTTTGCGGTAAAAAAAAGGTTTTATTAGCAGTTTAAAATAAAAGATACTCTTGTCAAATATTGTAGCAGTGACATTAGATAAGACTGTATGGATGGATACAGGCGGACCTTCGACCACCCCACCAGAGAGGTCGTCAGATCGTCAGATAATAAAATCGAGAAATATATTATTACATGCTTCATTCGTCTTGACTGAGTGGAATTTTGTTTCGATCTCAACTATTCCTATTACTGGAATTTATTAAATCGTACTTCTGATATTGTCTTTGAAAGTTTAAAAAAATAATTAGCAGGTTAAGACAGTTTGATGAAAAAACTACCCTAGCTAATGTGAACGTCAGGCCATAATGGATAACATGTACCTGTACTATAATTTTAAAGAAGATTAATAAAGTAAAGTATACTAGATAAAGTTAGTTTGTAGTTCTTGTTTAATTGTAATGTATTGATGGTGAATGGTTTAGTTAATCACAGTTTCCGCGTTTAACAATATATATTCTGGTATTAATGTTTAAATTTCACTGCTAAATCTATCTTTTATTCAATTTGTGTGAATCAAGTTAAAATTGTCTTAAATATTGTGAAAGTGATACATAGCAGAAATAAAAAAAGTTCCCGCGTATTCGTTTTTAAATGTGGATTATCGCGTCGGTACGCGCGTTTCGTATAATTTATTACCGGCCAGGACTATAAATAGAACGTAGTGGTTATATTCTCTTTGACTATAAAGTCCTATTGAAGCGAATCGCGTTCAACTTTTTAATGGAATAGTTTTCTAAATTCAAAAATCATTTCGTCCCTATTATTAAGTGCGCTGGAACGTCCCACTTTGTTAGTACTTTGCCTCTTTTCGAATAGATGGGATGAAGAATAATATTCTATTCTAGTAGTTTCTAAAGCGTAAGTTTGCTTGAATGATTTGAGTGATCCCTAATCTCGTGTCCAGGATTCTTAAAACACTTATAGCAAACGAATTCCATAGCTACACTTTCTTTGAGAAATCTGAACTGTGTTATAAATAAATAAATAAAATAAAAAGTTTCTTTATTCAGACATTAGTCCATACATTACACATTACATAAAAACAAAATCAATACACAAAACACAAAATACAAAATCAATCATTTACCTACTTAATTAAATTTAAAGCAGCCATTCAACAGAATCCTAACCTAGAGTCTAAAGAGTTAGGACCCTGTTGAAAGACTGCATGATGGGCGAAGCAAACTTGCTGCCTACGACCTGTAGGATGGTGTTGGTACTGCCCCATGTTCTGTGAAGCAGCGAGGCTGTCTTCTTGCGTATGATGGCGTGGAAGCCATCAACCTGAGCCTCCGCAAACATTGTGGATGCGCTACAGAAACGGGGCAGCCCCAAAAACATCCTGAAGGCGTTATTATATTGCACACGAAGGGCATTGAGCGATCTTTTGGTAAAGCTAGCCCAAAGGCTCCCCGTGTAGAATGATTGGCAGTAGGCTTTAAAGAGTGTGATTTTAACTTGCCTACTGCAACGAGAGAACCTTCGCGCCAGCATATTACTACGGACCGCCAACGCCCTCCGTTCTCGTTCTATGTCTACCTGGTCGTCAAGGTCGTCGGTAAGGATGTGTCCCAGATATTTGAAATTATAGACCCTGTTAAGCTCAAGGCCATTGAGTCTTAGACTTGGGACTGAAGATGGAACCTTACCTGCGGCCTTGAAAACCAGATATTCACTCTTTTTGCAATTATACACAAGCCCATGCCTGCTGGCGTACTCCTCACAGATTGACAGCAGTTTCCGGAGTGCGCTGATCGTCGGGCACAGCAGCGCCATGTCGTCTGCATAGCTGATATTGTTCATACACACATTATCAACTGAGCAGCCGACACGCGCGCTGCTGAGCCCCACGATCAGCTCGTTAATGTACAGATTGAAAAGTTTAGGTGAGCTTCGCCCCCCCTGCCTCACACCGCACTCCAATCTGTAGGTATCCGATAGATCGCCCGCCCATCTTACACTATTTGTCTGGTTGGCATACCAGTAATGGAAGAGACGCTGCACCTGTGTGTGCACGCCTGTGTCTGCCAGCTTACTCCAGAGGACGTCATAGGACACGAGGTCAAAAGCCTTGGAAAGGTCAAGAAAGCATGCATACACAGGTGTGCGCCTCCTAGTGTAGTATTGCACAGCGTGTTTCAGACTCAGAATTGCACTTTCAGTGGAGAGGCCTTTTCTAAAGCCAAACTGTGCATCGTGAATGTCTAAAAATTTGTCAAGTTCTGAGTCCATCACACTGTCCAACACCTTCGCCACAATGGTAGCCAACGATATTGGTCTGTAATTGCCTTTTTCAGACAAGTCGCCTGTCTTATTCTTTACAATAGGCACAACTATTGCTTTCATTAGGTCCTCGGGTAAGTGAGAGTGAATGAAGCATATACCAAACAACATTGAGAGAAGATGTGGTAAATGAGGTCCTGCATACTTCAAGTGTTCAATGCTAAGGCCATCGTGACCAGGGGACTTCCCTCTTGACATTTTATGTATTATTTTAGTAATCTGCTCGGCAGTAACTTGGTAAGTTTCCCTGGTCACATTGGTCCCAGCATCCACGAACCCTAACGAAGGACCTAGCACCGAGCTTACTCTAAAGTGGTCTTTGAATAAGTTGGCAATACCCTTGCTGTCACTCACACCCTCTACACTCACAGGCAAACCAGGCTGCACATTTAGCTTATTTGTTGACTTCCAAAAATCACTAAAGTTGTTTGATGATCGGTGCTCTGCTATAATATCCATTTTAATTTGATCTTCATTGTTTTGACACCACCTGAGTTTACTTTTGAATAGTTTCCTAGACTCATTCATTTTGTCATAGAAAATACCTGAACGTGGTTTATTTTCCCAAACCCAGTTGGTGAAATGCAACCTGGCTTCCCTGTGCGCCTCTCGGACGTGCCTATTCCAGCCTACTACTACACGGCGGGACCTGCTCACCTTTCTCACTTTACTATATGTAGCTGCGTCACTCAAAATATTAATGATGTCATGATAAAATATGTCAATTTGTTTTTTATGTTCTACATTGTTACATATATTAGAATTACAATACAAAAGTTCACTAGGACAATCTATTTCTTTAAGTTTTCCAATACAATAACTCTGATAAAGGTCAATTTGTTCATCGCTTCTGTTTCCCCATATTACAGAATTTATTTTAGATTCATTATTTTTATTAGATGTCTTACATGGTATTAAATTAAGATTACAATTTATGACTAGTGGAAAATGGTCTGACCAATATGTATCATACTTAATGTTAATATTATTTATTGTTTGAAAGGCAGCAAGGCTCACAACACAGTGATCAAGCCACCTAGTACAGCCGTGTGCATCACTTATGAATGTGTAGCTGCCAGAATTCATACCTAATTTATCAATGTCTGCACATACCCATTTTTGGTCTACACATAGGTTCATCAGTTCATTTCCAAAAGGTTCACCGGGGTGTGCGTTAAAGTCTCCAAGTATATAAATAGCCTGAACAGAACTACTCTCTACTACAGCACAAATCTCGCCACAACAGTCTGTAAAGTCTGCCAGATTATCTTGTGAGTCTGTAGGCATGTAGACGCTACACACTAGAATATCACTATCACTGACTTTGGCTTTGACAATACTAATACGTGGATTTTTGCACTCGACCACAGCTACATCACTAAACACCTGTTTTCGCCACAAAATCGCCACGCCACCATGTGGTCTCCCCTTCAAGAGTCCCGCAGAGGTGTCCACTGCCGATGTCCCTGTGTATGCGAAGTCAGAGTGGATGGTGCCCAGTAGTGGAAGGTCGTGCGGCAGCAACCACGTCTCCTGCAACGCCACGATGTCCGCCGTACTGCATAGGTCTCTCACACAGTTGATGGATCTTTTTATTAATTTGCAGTTGAAACTTATAAATTGGCAGTTGTGATTGTGACCCATTATGTATTGGAAAGATTCAATTTCTTTGCCTTTTCTGGCCTCGATGCATTTGCCCTTTGATGGAAATCTATATATCGACGATAGGAAATGCCCTCAGGCCACAGTTTAGTGTCCATGAAGATATCCACCTTGTGCTTCGGTACATTTAGCCTAAAGGAGTTGTACTCTTTCTCTTGCTTCATAATTACTTTTTCTAATGTAATTTCAATTCCAGTTTTGCTCCTAATGTAGGAACTTATGTCGTGCGATGTTGTTTGTTTGTTTACATTATAAATGTAAAACGGAATTTTGGTGTCGGCGGCTCTAAACTTGCTGTCAGGTTTTCCGTCTCCTTTTTGACCAGTAAATCGGTTTCTGAACCTTTTTCGCTGCACGATTTTCCATTCTTCGGTCGGATCTGGATATTTCCAATCAGTTTCACGACGCAAAATATCGACAAAAGATTTTGCATTTTGTTTTTGTGGGCTCCTTGGCTTTTTCACCGGGCTAGGAACATTCGGCGCCATGGTGTTGCTGCGCTCAGATTGTCTTTTATTTGTCAGCCCTTTTATGTTTTGTGTTCCCAATGTGGCGGGGGTACAGTTGTCAAAATCCGCGTCATGTGTCATCGGCTGAGTTTTCAAAGTAGCAGAGCTGTCAATCTCAGCGTCATGTGTCACGAGTGTCAAAGATTTCGACGACGGAAACGACCGTTGGCGAGATGAGTCATCTCTGTTATTGTCACTCATCATGTCGGCGCCTTGGGTATGACCATCGGCTGATTGTTGGGATGCCTTAGGATGATGTTCTGGCGAAGAGACTAACACAGGGTCGTGTGTCAATCCCATCGGCCCACTATCACAATTGTAGCTATCTAGTAGACACGCTCCTCGCCTTCTAGTGTTTACGTAGGTCTCGGGTGCGAGGTATGACGATGTATTCGCCACCGCCTCCTCTGGTTGCCACGGCGACTGTAGATGTTTCTGGAGGTCCTGTAATTCATGCTTATTGACGTAATTTTCTTTGACCTCTCTTATATCTTTTTGCATCACCAGAATATCTTTTAGCAAACGACTTGGATCGATGTGGTCAAAACTCAATACCGGCAGTTTCTGCAATTCCCGCGCGACGAATATGGGGATGAGCTCTGGATCGGTTTCTTTGATTAGAGTGATAATATCATACAGATCACGCTCTGCTTTGCCAACCTTTTTCCTAGTGATTTTTCGTTTTGAGGTGGTGATGGAGTCAAACAGCAGTGATTTTGCCGTTTCAATTTCCTCCGCCGAGAAAGACGTTACACACAAGCGCATAAGTCCATCTTCTGTCATTACATCTGCCTTATTTTGTATAAAGGCTAACACTTCGGATATCATTAATTTACAGTTATTGCACTTGATGATATTGCACGGCATTTTGCTTCACACAAAATCCACTCTCGATAACGACCGCTCGGAACAACGCGCGAGCGTGGACTGAGTTATCCAAAGCACACTAACCGTAGAGAAAAGCCGTAAACACAAACTGAAAAGGAAACTAGAAAAATCAGTATTATTTTACCCACAATTACAATGTAAAATCAAAATTGAGTGACGTATAAAAATCGTCAGTTTTAAGCCGCGGGCGTGAGGGTGTTTTACAAAGGGATTGCAGTGCAACGTGACGCCTGTTTGTGCTTCGCAAATAAAGCAAAAGCACTATTAGGAACGTACTGGTTTTTATGCTGTGCTATTGGTTTTACGTTTTATTTCATGGCTAAACATATTTAGCCTCAACGCGGTGCTCATTTATATTATGAGTGAAGTAAGTAACAGTATAGAGATACATATTTATTTTGTCAAACGCTAGAAATAAAAACATACATAAACACTAAGAGAAAACTCACAAAATCGGACTAAACTTACTAGTAGTAGTACATACTAAGTGTAGTCCGATGGTAGAGCAAATCATGTAATAGAGTTGATTTTCTGTAGGGGCTGTGAATAAATGAAAAAGATTTTGTTAAATTTATTCTATTTAGTTATATTTATTATATGTAGAGTAGCTAACAAACTTTTTTCGATGCACTATTATAATTGTTAATTTCTGATACAATTAATACACCAATTGTTTATCAGCTGTTCACTTTGGGCCGGCTGGTAGCAGGGTTTTCCTGCACCACTAAAAATTAATAATCTAAGTTGATATCCCATCTATACCCCAATAGTTTTAATAAGATGTATTAAAACAATTTCAAAAGCTCCCAAACATATAAATGTTTGGGAGCTTTTGTTTTCTAGATTGTTAAACGCCGCCGTAGATCTTCCGTAACTTTACAAATTACCTATTTCAGATACCAATGTATTTAATTCTAAGAGGAATTGTTTGTTCTTTTTGAGAATAAATAAAGATCTTTAACCAAAATTCATTTAGAAACGGAACTTTTTAATAAAAGCATGTAATCAAAGGTATGCTTTAATGACTGTATCACCCCCTGGGGTAAAGTCCACCCTAGATTTACTGTGTTGTTTTAAAGGGATAGTTGAAAAGCCCTGCGACCAGCTGGTCCAAAGTAAATACCTATCCATGTTTAATAAAATGTAAAAAAGTGGTATATTAGTCGGGCAAGTGTCCGGTTAATGATTGTCGGAGTGAAGGAACGTAGGGTAGTTTTTAAGGCGATGATGAATTTTTATAACACAAGCGTTACAAAACGGCTTCGCACGAGTTTAAAAAAAATTGAATTTTCACGCTGATCCCTAATTTTATGAAAATATTCTATAGCATAATGTTTAGGATTCTACGTGGTTCCAGCTGAACATAAAACGTAGCCATAACCAACCTTATCTGACGTAGGATAGATAACTACTTAACTCATACTTTACATTTTTAGTACCCAACTACCTGCTAAAGGCGCTGTGTAAGTTTTCATATATTTTTTTAACTACAGTGGTTAGTGAGTGTAGATTGTGAAAACTCATGGTAGACGTAATAGGGCCATATTTGCTATGACATAAGAGATTCCTTGTCCAAACCGTGTGACGTCACAATGTGTTCCACATACGGTTTTGTCGCATTCCACGCCGCTGTTGTCTTATCTGTGTTTGGATTGGCAATAGTGAATAAATGCCCTAGTCTCGTGCATAGGGTTGTCAGTAAATACGTTTGCAAACACATTAGTTCAAAGGGTGGTCGGATTTACCACAATATTTAGTCTTTTGTTTCGTCGATCTTACTTGTGGTGAATTTCGTTCAACGGACGTGTGACGTTAATCATTATATTTGCTTATTTTTGCTGTTGATGGTACCTATAAGGCTTCAGAGGAACGTGCTTGTCCCGTAGACGTGCGTGAGTTGCTTCGTGTTCGCTGTTGCTTTGTGTTTGAACAAACTTCCAGATTTTGTAGGATTTCATAAAAGTTGTAAAAACAAAATATTTTCAATGGACGAAAGTGGATTTTTGGCAGTTTTCGAAATAAATATTTCGTTAAACGTTCTAATATTTTCGATTATAATATTTTAGTTTTTTTACTGTCTCTATATGGGATGTGGTCTCAATCTACCTACCTAGATCAGATTGTTTAGGGAAGGATAGTCCTAGTTGAAAATCGCTGACACCTTATCCTTCGACATGCCCAATATTTCTTCACATGCTATAAACATCTTCACAAACAGGTATCGAAACGGCTACAACACACCTCAACCGACTATGCCAAAACGGTTATCACTCACTAGAGCTGGCAGCTGTATCACTCTTGTCCTCCCAGAACATCTTGCACTGCGCCACGTCCATGAAGCAGTGGTTCTGGAACATGAGACTGGGCTCGCGCGCCACTATGCCGGGGACGCCGCACACTGGCGCGTAGGTGTCTGGGCAGGTCTAGAAAATATAAAACTCTTAAGATCAACAAAACCAAGGGATTTATCAAAGACAATTCCATAAAACAATTAATTACAATTATTATGCTCACTTAATATATCTTTTTCCTTAAGGCGCATACAGCACCTAAACTAGCGCCACCACACCACACCAAAATAGATTTTGGTGGCCACCAAGGGCAACTTCGTATCTCTTCCTAAACGAAATAGAATAAAACTATTACAGAGGCATTAAAAACAAGCTTATTATAGGTATCACAAACTGGACGATGGATTTTTGAAAATTCCTTTGTTAAACAGAATAATAACATAAAGTAGGTGGTGGCGCTAGTTTAGGTGCTGTATGCGCCTTAAAATCTAATCCGTCGCCAAAAGGCAGAGAGCGAATGCTGGCAGCATTTCCACGTTGAATTGTGAATTGTGTGGATTACCTATATGAGAATTTTGGCAAGATCTTTATAAATTGCATATTATTAGTCCAACAATCAAGTGTTTCAATCCAAATCGGCTCAGAAATGATAGCATCGGTCACCATACCGGTATTTTCGCTGTTAGAGGACTCATTAATAAAGTTATTGAATCTGAATCCGAATCATTGATACGGAACCAACTCTTACTGATGCAAGGAATATAACTAATTAAAATAACTTTCCAATTGTACAAAAATATACACACTGTATCAGGAACTTACACCTGTCATTCGTGTTAATCAGTGGGTATTCATCATCATCACCAGCCTATAATAGTCCACTGCTGGACATAGGCCTCCCCTAATGAGCGCCATAGATGGCATCATTATTTGGGGGTTATTGCCCATAATCTTCACGCTGGGCATGCGGGTTGGGGATCGCAGTTCGGTGGAGTTGTTCTGCAGAGGGCGCTGCTGCCCGCCCCCCGCTGTGTTTCCCTTAGTCGCCTCTTACGACACCCACGGGAAGAGTTGGGGTGGTGAAATTCTATGCCGGCACCACACGGCTTGGTATTAGAAGATTTATATTAGACCGGTCCGTGTCCGGACCTAGCCCGAGGCAGTAGTCTACTACCGCGGCCGAAACGTTAGTCTACTACCACTGCCCGTCCAGTGGCTCTATTGTCTCTAACTCAACTGGTAATCGTAATTGGCTTCAGTTTGGCATTTCAAACCTAGCCTGGACTTCGATTGTCACTTTCGTATTGTGTAAATATGTAGCTGAAACAGAAGAGCAGTTGAATACCTTAGACAATACCGATAACATTCTGACTGGGTCTACAAATGGTAATCGGGTTGAAGTTCACTGGTTATGGATTTCAAGTTAGATAATAAGGCTGCGGGTCCATCTACAAACGTAAAGGTCTACCTTACGTCAGTTTATGTGCCCGGTCGGGAAAGGGATCATGCACTATTTAATATAAACTTCTTCAAAAGATCAGTAACGTTTCAAATCCACGGTACACAGTACGCCCGGAAACGGCCCAGTCTAATAAAAACTAGCCTTAGGCCGTTTGCCACATCCTTCCTAACATAAGGCTCCCTTGTTGCATCTACCTTCCACTTCCGTGCAAATATCATTCAATTTGCCGACCATAATTCAACCTATAACCTTTTATAACTGGCTCTTTTCAAACTAAATTAAAATGCCAGACAAATTAGTCTTCCATAAACGACGGAAAGGAACTTTACAAACCCCTTAATAATTTCATAAGTCGTCAAATTTCCCAACAAATATGAGAATCTTGCTGAGTGGGGTTAATACAATGCGAGCGGCTTGAGACGTCAAACAGGTAAGTTTCAGATTACCTTAATTTTTTTTTTAAATAAAGTTTAATATATTTTCTGTTGAAACTGTGTACCAAAAGCCAGAGAGTTTCGCCTTAAAGAGCTCCAATATTTAAAAAAATTTATTTAACTTTTATATCACTTAATTTATTTAAATTTATTAACAAGCACTAGCAATATAGCGAGGCAATTGCAGCCAGGGTCTTGGGTACTCTCCCGACTGATATTGATATGGATCATTTGAGCTATGTGTATTTTGTTTGATAGTCTGCAGTTAATCGTTTCAATTGTAAATACTAGATCTAATTTGGTTTTTTTTTTTTAAATCATTTATTAAGGGTTTGTTCAATTATTTGAACATGCCACCCTTGAAAAATACACAGAAATAATAATCACATAAGAAAAAAAATCAAGAAACAAATTAAGCTAAAATGGTTATGGAAACAGAACAAAACTTCTGATAAAGCTTGCACAGCTTCCCAGCCTCCTCCCCCTATCGGAGGAGGTTAGCTAAGAAGCTGTTACAGCCACCTATCTGCCAAAAACAAGGATCCTTTTCAAATAATTGCTTGCGCAGACCTTCGGTCCGGGCACATTCCATAAGAATGTGATAAACATCCTCAATTTTATTACATAACTCACAATTAGGAGTAGGAGATTTTTTCATTAAATACGCAAATTTGTTGAATGGTACGTGACCAGAACGAAGTCTAAGCATATCTTTTACACTCTTTCTATTCATCCCACATTGGTCAAACCATGGATAACGTAGTAACGCGGGTTGTACTGTTTTATACCAAATTCCTTTCATTAAAGATCTTTCGTCAAAATGTTCTGACCACAGTTTATAATAGTGTCGTTTCAAGATAGGTATTAAATCAGACCAATTAGGTAAACAATCGTACGTTAGACCATCTTGAACTGCTTCTTGGGCCAGACGGTCTACATCCTCGTTCCCCTCCAAACCAATGTGGGATGGGATCCATTGAATCTTGATACATTTATTTTGAGATTTAATTTTAAGAATGCTTCTTAGAATACTATAAGACAATGGAATGCCACGAAAACTAGAACCAGTACCGCAGCGAGACAAATGCTGAATAGCACTCTTTGAATCCGTATAAATAACAAAGTTTTCGGCTGCCATGGATTCGACATAAGATAAGACTTCCGATATTGCGACTAGTTCGGCGTTCATAATAGATATAGTGTTGGTAGGTATGCAAAGTTTTAGGTAAGTATCTGTCTCTGCATCTAAAAAAGCTGCACCTATTCCATTAACAGACTTCGAAGCATCAGTAAACAACTTATAAAAATTATGATATTTGCTCAAATGATAATAAGTACATTTTATTTTCAAATCTAAGGGGTTATAATTACGTTTTCGTTTATTTACAATTTCCAAATGTGGTTCAAGAACATCTCGTAGGTTAATATTACTAACCCAAGTGTCCAAAGTGAACATTTCCAATTTGTTGCTACAGTGAAATGATTCGGTTTTAAAATCTGTATGTACTTTAATGAGCAACGGTTTTTTCTTTTGCCTCCAGTAACTTATTACTCCACACAAATCATTCAATAATTTAACGATAATGTTGTCATATAAAGATTTATTTTTGAGATAGTATTTTCCTCCTAAGTAATATCTACGAAATGCGAGGGGTGGTATATGCAACTCAGATTCCATGGCGTAGATAGGAGTGCTTTTTATAAAACCTCCAATAATTCTCAAAAATTGGTTTTGTAATTTATCCAGTTTGGATATATGGGTTTGGCAACAGTTATCATAAAGGTAGCTACCGAAATCAAGACGGCTTCGTGTAATTGCAATATACAATTGTCTCAGGTGGCAGGGGTGAATACCCCAGTTGGAGCCTGCCAACATTTAAAAGATGTTTAGGAAACTTTGACATTTTTGTTTAATTTCGTTTGTATGTTTTTTCCACCTTAAGTTACTATCCAACCAAAGACCTAAATATTTTACAGAATTTACTACCTCCAATGGAGTATTATTAATATTTATGGTAATAGTACTTCTAGAATATCCTCTCTTAAATATGCATACTTTACTTTTACTAGAGGATTTTTACAATTAGAATTTTTAAAACTACTAAACATATATCTTAGCTTCAGTACTTATATTATCATAAAATATGTTATTATCAGCCAAAGCTTCGTCAATTGTATAGTAGCTCTTATTCAATAGAATTGTTTTAATAAACACAAATAGTTCCATAAGTATGAACATACTCGCTTACCTATGCCAATTTCAGTTAATTTACTTATTAATGTAGAAACATCTACATTGTTATAAGCATTTTCTATGTCTATAAAACACGCACCAGTTTGTAACCCGTTCGTTAAGCCTATCTGTACTCTTGTAACCAAACTACTCAAATTATCTAAGCAAGATTTACTTTTTCGAAAACCCGTTGTGTTTATTGAAAGTATGTTATTTTTTTCCAGGTACCATTCCAAACGTTTATTTATAATTTTGTGAAAAATTTTACAAATACAAGAAAGAAGGGATATGGGCCTCAATGATGATGTTAGGTTTACGTCACGTCCAGGTTTAGGTATGGAAACTGTGTTTCAAAAATAAATTATACAATCTAAGTAATTCAGTCTTAGCATTGAAAGGGAGGTATTTTATCATGGAATATGAAATACCGTCACATCCAGGAGATGTATCCTTAATTTTGATACATGCTTCTAGCTCCTGCATTGAGATATTCATATCTATTTCTGAGACTATGTCAGCGAAAAGAGGTTTACTTGAGATTACATAATCAGGGGCGAGAGAACGAAGTAAATTATATAATGATTCTTTATTAATGTGTTGTCTTTGAGATCTGTAACCTTTTACCCATCTCATACGCTGCCACATCTGAGAACAAGTTGTCTTTTTATTAACCGATGAACAAAAGTTTTGCCAATCATCACTTTTAGCTCGACGGATCATTTTTTGTGCCTCTCTTATTTTTTCATTAAGATGGTCTAAATTAGTTGGAGTTGGATTTCGTCTAAAATTAGATAGGGCCAACCTACGCAATGCCACACACCTAGATAGTTCAGGGGTCCAATAAGACTTAGGTTTAAAATTAGACGAAGGACTAACGCAATTTTTGACGAATGGTATGTGCAAGTCTGCCGCCAAGTTCAAACTATCGATAAAATAGTCATAAGATTTTTGTAGATCATTTGACGAATTTGAGCCTTCAAAAATATCCATTAAGCATGTTGTGTATCCTTCCCAATCTGCTTTCTTGAAATTTCTTTTAGTAATGAATTCTGATTGAATGTTGTTTTGTGAATTTATTTTAATTATCAAATGATCGCTACCCAGGTTCTCGTTGAGAACATTCCAATTGAAATGTACCGCAATGTCTGATGTTATTAAGGATAGATCTGGGGATGATTTTTTTAGCTGCCCATTTACTAGGCAAACTCGTGTTTCTCTCCCGTCATTGAGACATACAAAATTACTATCAAAAATTGAGTTAAAAATATATGTACCCCTCGCATCTGTTTTGTTGGACCAATGAGAATGATGTGCGTTGAAGTCACCTAACATGATTGTTTTACTGCTAAATGATGTAAGTAAACTATCCCAATCTCCCTGACTAGTTCGTGTAGGCGATGGTGGACAGTATATAGCAACAATATTTTCTATGTGTTCGTAGTTGTAAACTTTTACTGCAAGTACTTCAATCTTCGGGTTACGTACTGATAAGGCGCTAATTTGCGACCTTATGGATTTATGAATAAAAATGGCTAAGCCACCGTAATTGTCGCTGCGGTCCTGTCGGTAAATATTATAATTACTTACTTTTATCACACTGTCACTAATCAGCCAGGTCTCGCTTACGACTGCAACGTGGGCTTTTTCTTGAAGGAGTAACTGTTCAAAAGATAACAATTTGTGTACAATACTTCGTGCATTCCATTGAATTATATTAAATCTTGATAATTTGCTCCTGATGTCCATTGACAAATAAATAGCCTATAATGAGTCCAGACTACCTATTTACGGCTGAGAGCCGTTATTGACAAAAGAACCAAGAACAAATTTCAAGATGGGCCAATCAGCTATGAGGCCCTCCGCCACTACACATATCCACTCCGCACATAATTCAAACACACTCTTCAGTTTCGATAGCACACTCATTCTTTGCATAAACACGACTTCTTTTATTCTTTTAAATAGTTCGCTAAATGTTAATGAGTCCTTTTCGCAGTGCGTTGAGTTAGGGGTCTGATCTGGGAAGAATTCTTCCTCCATAGGGGGGCAATCCCATCGTGGTAAGCGTTCTGGGTTGTCCTTCTTTTTAGGTATTTTAGTGGGTTGGAGTATTGGACTTTTATCGGGTTGCATTTGTCTTGTGGTCGCTGTTTTTTTAGTTACATCAACATAGCTAGATCTCTGATTTGAGGGTATGTTTTGATTTGAGGTAGACGGCGGGGAAGCGAAGCGTGGTGCTGGTTGCGGTGAGATTCGCTCGGGTACGCTGGGAAGTACTTCAACATACATCGGAATAGCTTTGTCATACGTTACATTGTGTTCTGCCATAATCTGTCTTATCTGTTTTTCTTTAATGAAAACAGGGCATGTTTTTGCTAAAGCCATGTGTCTTCCAGAGCAATTAACACATTTAAATTCCTCTGTGTCGCAGTTTTCGTGGTTACCGGCACATTTCGGGCATCTCACCTTTCTAGTTACGTTTTTAACGAATGACCCAGACGCCAACACAGGCTACATTGCGATACAGGAAATACGTACGGATCAACGTTAACCTTCACATCGTGTACGTGTACTATGTATGGTAGGTAGCTTCCTTTAAAACAGAGACGAACAGATTCACAGGGAACCCACTCATCCTTATCTCTAGCTCGTCGGTTGAGGCGTCTTACCGAAACCAGTTCTGCATCGGAACATTTAATGATGTTTTTAATTTCTTCCTCAGATAGTTCTAAGTCTACATCTTTTATAACTCCATAAGAGAAACCAACTTCGGATTTTTTATGAATTCGCCAGCCTTTGTTCGCGAGATCAACGTTAGAAATCAAGTTCAGGGCATCAGATTCATTTTCAAACAGAATTTTTATTTTGCACGGATTTACATATCTTATCATTGAGATACCAATAATATGATGTTCTTTGAGGGTACGCGCTAACGCAAATTGTTTTGGCAATTGTTGTTCGCAGGTTATAATAACTTCTCGGTTAGTGTCGTCATTATTATTTTTTCCCTGATCATATTGTTGTTTTCTGCTTCTCACTTGTTTCTTCACACTTACTGTTTGCCATTCCTCTTCGACATTCTTTAGGTCCTCTTCTTGTAATAACGGGCTTCTCTCTCTTTCCTCACTTTTCTCTCTTTCCGAGCAACGTTTTCTTCCATCACGAATTTTCGACACTGGTACAAAACTATTATCTCCTAACTGGGCTCCATTATCCTCCAAATCCATGGAATCGTCGGTTAATTCCGACATCGCATCAGTCAGTCCGTAGACGACGGACAGCGCGCACGAACACAAGACCGCTCTTACGCCTCACGCGATATCCAGTGGCTCTCAATATTTTACCCCGGGTCCTTTAACCTAAACCTACGCAATGTTTAAATGTACGAGCTGCTCGGGCGATTTTACCGACGGTCCCCAATGCTCAGTATGTCAAGGCCGTTTTGACTTCGGCTGCGCTGGTGTTTCTGAGCATGGCTATCGACGCCTCGGAGAAAGCCGCAAATCGTCTTGGAGATGTCCCAAGTGTAAAACTACGACTCGAACACCCAGCCCATGTCCCCCTACGAACGATACCTCGGCCCCGAAATCACCTGCTCCGGCGGACATGAATACGGTGCTCGCCGAGCTGAAACGCTTGACTCTTCAAGTTGCTGTGCTACCAGGGCTAGATGAGGCTGTCCAGAGCATCAAGACGGAATTAACTGCACTCAAAACCATTAAACCAGAAATTGCAGATATAAAATCCGCTATTGACTTCGTCGATCGTAAAATGGGCGCGCTATCGGATAAAATCATGGAAATGGAAAAAGATATTAAAACGCTCCAGAAAACCAAACATGATGTTGAACATCTGCAATTACGGGTAGAGCAACTGGATGTCCACAATCAAGAGATGGAGCAAAGATCACGCCTCAATAATCTTGAGATTAAGGGAGTACCGGTCACCAACTCCGAAAACCTCTTCGAGATCATATCAAAGATAGGAAACCATGTTAAGTGCCCCATTCCTAAAGAGCAGATTAATTACGTGGCTCGAATACCCATGCGTAACAGTAAAGAAAATAAAACTATTGTGATGGCTGTTCATAGCCGATACATAAAGGACAACTTCGTGGCGGCTGCCAAGAAGTGCACAATCACTGCGACAACCCTTGGCATGGCGGGCAGCAGCAGAATATTTGTTAACGATCACTTAACTATTCAAAACAAAGTACTGCTCAATAAGACCAAAGCTCTAGCAAGAGACAAAGGGTACGCATTTATATGGGTTCGTGGATGCAAAATCTTCGTCCGAAAAAACGAGAACTCGCCAATAATCCACATACGCACGGAGACGGATTTAATGAAGTTGTAGTTAATTACTGGTTTTTAGATTTTACTTTGCCATCTACTTTTTTATTTAACTACTCCGGGTCAAAAATCCGCTTGGAAAGTTTGACTAACGGTGCCTCTTTAACTGGTTTACTCTATGCACTTGCTACACGTAATCCCGCCGCACGCTTATCGCTACCCTCTTTTTCGGTAAGTCGACTTACTACTCGCTATTGTTTCTTTTGTCTTGTTAATTGTATTATTGTCCTGTTCTTATTTTACAATGTAATGGTATCGTTCTATCGTAAAATTTTGCTAATTGTTTTCCTAATTACTACTAATATTTTTTACTGTTGCTGGTATAAACCTACACTAAGAATAAAAGCCTCTACCTATAACAATGATTAGTGCGTATTACCAAAACGTACGCGGTTTACGTACTAAGACTGCCGCTTTCTATCGAAATATTAGTTTAAATTCGTACGACGTAATTTGTATTACCGAATCGTGGCTTACTGATAGTGTGAAAAACAACGAATTATTTGACGATCGGTATATTGTCTTTAGAAGAGATCGTAACTACCGAGCTACCAAGCAGGGGAAAGGGGGTGGGGTTCTGTTAGCGGTTCGTCGCGAACTCGCGGCCGAATACCGAAACGAATGGTCGTCATCCGCCGAGGACTTATGGGTAACCTTGACTATTAGAACTCGTAACCCGCGCTCAACATATAAGATGCATATTTGCGTAATATACGTATGCAATGAGAATCTTGGTAACTCAATGGAAGCGCAATTGACTAACTTTGCGGATAAATTGTCTAGCATTGTCTTGGAAAATCCTCTAGATAAATTTATTATATATGGCGATTTCAACATGCCTTATATCACATGGATGCCGAGTAGTGATGGTATATTTATTTATTTTTTTTTTTATTTTATTGGTAATACAAAATCCACAGCCCTTAGATACTACTTATACTAATGTTAAGAACAAAACTTACAGCCAAAAAAAGGATTTACATTATATAAACTATGATTTCTAAACAGTCGAATGATACCACTATAAATAAAAACAAAATGAACACTCTACAACAATAATTTTAACACAAATAGCTTTAAACGCTTATTACAAAAATAAAAATTAAGAACCTAAATTTAAAAAAAGAAAGTAATCTAATATTTTTTAACAGTAATCACTTAGTTAAATGAGGCATTAGCATCCTCCTCCTCCATTATTTTAATAATGTCGTTTCTGAAATTAATTTTATTACTGTGAAAGATATCAGTTTTATTGAACTCTTTGTTGTAATTTCTCTGTAACCTATTGACTACGGAATATCGTGCATAATTTGTAGAAGATTGTGACACAGCAAATAATTTAGCATGAGTATGCCTAGTTCGATATTTTGGAGTAGAAAAACTTAAAACTCTACTAGTAAGTTCAGGACAATCTATATACCCCTTGCACAGACCATGGAGAAATGTCATATCCAACAGGGATCGTCGCTTTTGGAGGCTCATTAGATTATGACAGATACAAGATTCAGTATAGTTTTTAGAGTAAAGATGATTTTTAAAATTAATATATTTGATAAATTTATGTTGTATTTTCTCTAAATTATTAATGTACATTATATAGTTAGGGTTCCAAACGGTACTACTATATTCCACAATACTTCTCACATAGGAAAAATAGAGTTGTTTAATACACTTAGTATCAGAAAAAGGTTTGCTAACTCGTCTAATGAAACCAAGACTTTTAAAAGATTTATTTATAATGGTTTCGATATGTTGTGAAAATGACAGCTTGACATCAAGTAAGATTCCTAGATCGCGTATGAGCTCTACTTTATCAATGTTTATGTCACACAATTTGTACTGAAACTTTATAGGTTGTCTTTTTCGTGTAAACGATAAAGTGTTACATTTGCTTATGTTAACGTCTATACGATTAGATTTATAATACTCTCCAAGTCGATCAAGGTCGGCTTGAAGTTTGTTACAGTCGGTGATATCATTGATTTTCACAAAAATTTTAGTGTCATCAGCATACATAAGAAATTTAGAGTAGTGGAAGCATTTACCGACATCATATAGGTAACAAGCATATAAAAGCGGGCCCAGAATAGACCCCTGTGGAACACCAGATGTTATAGGAATATAGTCAGAACAAGAGCCACCTACGACAACTGCCTGTGACCTATTAAATAAATAAGACTCTACCCATCTTAATAAATTACCCCGAATACCCAACTCAAATAATTTACGTAATAGTATTATATGATCTACACGGTCGAAAGCCTTCTCAAAATCTGTATATATCACATCCACCTGTAAGCCTCCATCCATGTTGGTAGCAACATAGTCAATAAAAACACCCAAATTAGTCGTGGTAGAGCGTCCCTTCATAAAACCATGCTGTTCAGATGGAATAGAAGATGATACAACGGGGTAAATATATGTGTGTACTGTCCTTTCTATCAGTTTACTTAGTACATTAAGAATAGAAATTGGTCTATAATTTTCTATAGAAGTTTTTGCATATATTGTTTATAATATTAAAATGAGAACAATTTTGTAATACTGAATCGGAATTGAGACTGGTAGAATTGGATATACTAAAATTACCCTTGAAAAATGTGTTAAACGCTGTACATATATCAAACGGGCTATTCAGCTGACTGTTCCCATGCGTCATTTGTTCCGGGTAACTAGTAGTACTTTTCCGCTTAGCTTTTACATAACTCCAAAACGCTTTAGGATTTAATTTAATATTTTGCTCAGCAAATTGTATATAAGATCTGTAACATTCTTCTTGTAACACCTTCTGTCTTTTCCTGAGTTCTGTGTTCGAGATAATCCTGAGGATTTTTATATTTCTTCCAATTCGCGTGTATTTTACTTTTTTCTTTAATAAGATTAATAAGTGCCTTGCTGTACCAAATTGGGTAAGAGTATGTACCTCCACAACGAACTTTTGGTACATATAGCTCTATCAAACTGTTATATCCCTGTCGCCAAGTAATTTGCAAGGATCGCATCAACTTGATTTTATTGACACTATTAATACATGCAGCCTATTACAATACAATTCATTATTAAATAGTAGCCATGGCCGCCTTCTTGATCTTATTTTTTCCAATAGTGACGTATCTGTCCATGCTTGCGATTTCCCCTTAGTCCCTGAGGATCCCCATCACCGCGCAATAGTAACAGACGTTCATTTCGTACAGCTACATGCAATACAGCCACAATCGTACATTAAGTTTGTTTATCAACATGGTAACTACGATCAAATATGTGCCGAACTTAACGCGGTCGATTGGGTAACCGAGTTAAATACTGGTAGTGTTGATGACGCCGTACGTCTTATGTACAATACTATCTACAATTTACGAAATACTTTTATTCCTTCGAAGACTGTAGCGCCTTCTAGAAAGTATCCGCTCTGGTATAAACGGCCTCTAATAAAAATACTGCGTGAAAAAGCCAAGTACCATAAAAAGTTTAAAACGTATGGTAATTCCTATGACTGGGACTCCTTTGTCATCTTAAGAGATAGAGCGCGGACGATGGAGAAGGAGATGTATAAAACCTATTTAAGTAATATCGAAAATCTAATTAAGAGTAGTCCCCGAGCGTTTTGGACCTATGTTAAAAGTAAAAATAATTCGAATACCTATCCTTCTGTAATGCAGTATGGCGCCCGATCATCGGACCAAGGGGAAGAAATCAGTAATATGTTCGCGGAATACTTCCACTCCACTTTTCTCCATAACATGTCTACCCATGTACAACAGGACGATGACATATCGATACATCTTCCACCTTCTTGTGCGGATATCGGTATGGTTGAGGTAAGCGAAGATGAGATTTACCGCCTTTTTAAGTCCTTAGACCTCAATAAATCCGCGGGACCCGATAATATCCCTGCTATCTTTATTTTTAAATGTGCAGAAAGCTTAGTATGTCCCCTTTCTATTCTCTACCGCCGCTCATTAACGGAGGGTGTGGTACCAGAAATATGGAAATCTGCTTATGTGACTCCAATCCATAAAAAAGGGCCCAAGGACATCGTAGAAAATTACAGACCTATCTCTAAGCTATGTCTGTTTGCTAAAGTCCTCGAAAAGGTAGTATATAACCAAGTATACTCTGCATTACGGCACGATCTCATGACGCAGCAACATGGTTTTTTGAGAGGTAGGTCTACTACATCAAATCTTCTTATCTGTTCTGAGTACCTTTCTAAGTACATGGCTGAGCCTGCGCAGGTGGACATTATATACACTGACTATTCCAAATGCTTTGACCGTATCGATCACGTAGTCCTATTGAAAAAGCTGCAACAAATAGGTATTAGAGGCAACCTCTTTAGATGGTTCACATCTTATGTTTTTAATAGATGCCAGACAGTTGTTTTAAGCGGATATTCCTCATCACCCATGTTTATCCCTTCAGGAGTCCCGCAGGGATCCTTGCTAGGCACTCTACTTTTTGCGATATCAATTAACGATATTTCGTCTTGCTTTCGACACTCGAAAATAATACTTTATGCTGACGACATGAAAATTCTTCATAAAATACAGTCTCTTACCGACGCACATCTTTTGCAAGACGACTTGACGAGGTTTCAAGATTACTGTACTGAAAATAAACTAGGTATAAACGTCGCCAAGTGCTTTGTTTGCTTTTTTACTCGTAAAATAAACATTATTAAATTTGAGTACACTCTGCATGACACGGTTCTTTCACGAGTTGATACCATCCGAGACTTAGGTGTCACTTTTGATAGCAAATTACTCTTTGATACCCATATTGAATATATAGTAAAGGGAGCATCCAGAGCACTTGGTTTCGTTCTTCGTATGTCAGCTGAGTTTACGGACATAAAAATAATTAAAATACTATATTGTTCGTTCGTGCGCAGTCTCTTGGAATATGCCTGTCAAGTATGGAACCCGTGTTACGATATCTATAGCTCTCGGTTGGAAGGTATTCAGAAGAGATTTTTAAGATATCTACAATATCGTGCTAAAGTATATCTTCCTAACTATCTAATGAGATGTCGTAAATTTCATTTTCTACCCCTCTATGAAAGGAGGAATATATCCGACCTAGCTTACCTTTTCAACATAGCGAGTGGTAAAGTGGACTGTCCCGAGTTACTAGAGCTAGTGGGATTGCGTACGAGTAGAGCTTTGAGAAACCCGAATACTTTGTATGTACCACGCGTTAATACCAACTATAGGCAGAACACATATATTATTAGAGCGAGTTATTCATTCAACTCATTAACAAACGAAAATGTCGATATAGATCTATTTAATACATCTGTACATAAATTAAAGCATTTTCTTAGTAATAAATTCTTTTTGGACATCAACTAAACAAAATGTTTGTTTGAAATTTTTTCTGAATATTTTGTGTAGTAAATACCTACTTTTTCTTTTTTTACATCTTTAAACGTCGTCGTCTATTGTATTGTATTTTATCTGTGTTTTTTTTTTTAGTTATTATGTGGAAACTTGTAATTAGCCCTAAGTACATATCATGCATGTATCGTGCATGTTATATTAAGAAAAAACCTTATTAAATATCATAGCTTGAAAGCTTAAGTTTTCCTAAAAATCTTAAAATAAAATAAATAAAAATAAATCTCGCTGCGAGAAGCGAACGCGACCTGCCCGTGCGAATGCCGCAGCGGGACTGATCTAATTTAGTTATTTAACTGTAATTTTATTTGTTAATAAAGGTTTACCCTTTAACAAAATAATTATTTAATTTCGCTAAAATATTTTTCTATGAGTCACTCAGAGAAAACTCTTAAATTTAATCCTTTAATTTATAATTGGTAGCACTCTTATATCTGTGTTTTATCTCAAAATCTCAAGATCATAAAAGTTATCTATAGAACGCTCCAAAGCCAGTTAACAAACCTGTGCGAGGGTGAAATAGCCCCCCTCAAAGCTCCCCCTTAGCGAAATGAAGATGTTTAACAAGGTCTAGTCGACGTAAATACTTAGGCACTTTGTGCCAGCAACAGGCGAAAATAATAACAAGCTTTTGTTATGTCTGGAACCTCGCGAAGGGCGGGCGGGATTCTTGTCTAAGAATTTAATTAAATTATATTCAAATTTGGATTTATTTTGATTTCTTTTAATTTTTCCTTTGCTTTTGAGCTTAGATATACGTTTTTTAAAATAATGACTACGGAAGTATTTACTTTGTCCGAAAACAATGAATACTTCAACCAGTGATGATTTTACTTACATACCAACGTTAAAGTAGAATAGGTACCTACATAATATTTGATTGCGTTGCTTTACATTGAAGTCGGTAAGGGTACCTATCGTAGCAGTTCCATTAAAATAGCTCATACAAAGGGTTTCTTTCTGAAGTCACCAAACTTTTATGAAAGTTCTGTGGAAGCACTACAAAAATCGAGACCCGAAGCCGGAGAAACATCGTTACGGAGTAAATTGGTTATGAATCAAAATTAAACAAACAAAGATACACATTCAAAAAATTCTTAGCTTATTAAAGTATTTTTTAAAAGGAGCGAGTTGTATTTGTGTTTCGCAATGTAAAGTTTTTAAGTTCGAACACTTTATCAAAACTTGAACTGATTTAAAAAATAAAAAATATATTTACCGTAATTTTTCCATACGAAGTTTCTAAGACGAAACAAACAACACTGTAGAACAGAAAACAAGAATATTTTTGTTAGAAAATCAAGAACAACCCACTCGTGTTTCATAACAAGGGATTAACAAAATACCTCCTACAATGTTTTTTCATAAGATATCAGAACAATATTATTTACAAGAAAATCGCGTTGTTATGTCTCGATAATTGCTAATTGGCTCGTAAATGATTATTTGGAGAGCAATTAATATAAAAACTCACAAATAATATTGCTAGAATAAAATACAAGAGCTTTTAAATGGAAAAATCTTTATATTGTTTTTATACTAACTTTTTATAGACATCATTATTTTTAAATACGACGCGGTTCGATTTCTGCCTCGTGACAATTGTTTGTACGATCTGCAGATATTCGTTCCAGGTTGTTATCTATGTATAATAAAAATATATCTAACTATGAGCTTATGAGTTAAATTCATCTAGTACCCAAAAAACAATCACTGCTGAGTTTGGACTTAGATGATGCTGTGTGGATTTTCCAGCATTATTACTATAACTACTATAAATTATAAGGTACTAGCAGCCCGCCCCGGCTTCGCACGGGTATTTTACAGAATTTTAAGTTCTTACACACACACGTTAGATTAGGGTTCTTTATTATTGAAGTTTTCATAGGGATCACTAACTTTAAAAATATTCTTTAGCCTATGATTATCATTCTAATGATGAATTTTTTTGCCAAAAAGGTTAGTAGTTTCGGGACAGTATTCAATTCAAACCACAAACAAACAATAAAAATTTTCCTTTTTAAAATTGTACCTTTACCTCCTTTCTAGATAAAGACAAACAGGGAACACTTTATTTTTTGGCATTGACTTTTCTCTCGCACCGATATATCGCCAACATCGCATTGTTCCAATCTTGAAGTTTTTATACTTTTTGACAATTGTGATGTCTATGGCAATCCATAACTGACACTGGCTGAGTCGTCGTAGCAAAATAGGTGGCATAAAAAAAGAAGTTGATATATAGCGCTATGGTTTTATTATTGAAGTTTTTATACGGATCTGTAACTTTTTTGAAAATATTTTATAGCCTATGTTCATCACGGAAATTTTAGGATTCTTATGGTGAAAGAATTTTTCAAATTGGTCCAGTAGTTTCGGAGCCTATTCAATTCAAACAAACAAACAAACAAACATACAAACAAACAATCAAATCTTTCCTCTTTATAATATTAGTATAGATATAAATTAAATAAGAAAATTCTGAGTCAGGTATTTTTACCTCCGAGTTTTTTCTATCGAACTACTATCACGATAGATGAGACCTTAGGATGAGTATTGTATATTTTACAAAATTTATAAAAGTTTCGGTTCCTTTTTGCGTACATTTAACACCTCGCAGCGCCCCTGAAGGATACTGCGTGGAACTGCTATTTCAACTTCAACTTCTTTTTTTATGGCACCGCTTGCTTTTCGATGCTATTATTTAAAGTATGACAGCGTTGAAATTAACGAACAAGATTGTAGTTCGAATGATTTTGAGTGATTTGTTACATTTTAGCGGTAGCACTTTGAGAACTCAGAGTTAGTTAACGATATTCTTTTCGTTTTGCTTGTGCAAACTCATACTAGCTTCTGGTCTTTCATCATCATCATCATCACCAGCCTATAATAGTCCACTGCTGGACACAGGCCTCCCCTAATGAGCGCCATAGATGGCATTATCATTTGGGGGTTAATGCCCATAATCCCCACGCTGGGCATGCGGGTTGGGGATCTGGTCTTTCAAATGCGTCAAAAGGATGTCGTATTTTATTTGTGTTGCGACTGAATCTTCTCATTTAATTTCACATCCGTTCTCGCAAATTTTCCATTTCATTGGCTTCTGGTAACAGGAGGAGATTGCACAAACGCTTGTTTATTTCTTATTTTGCATCATGCATCTTTGCTTTTTAGTAGGTACTTTTTATAAATGTTTTATTTAATAATATTGTTATGTCGCTGAGATTTCATGTAAATATACAAGCATAAGAATGTGGAAATGCATCCTTGTACAATATTATCGTTACAGTTCAGTTTCCGTTTAAAGAATTTTATTTTCTCAAAAGAACAAGGTTCACTTATATGAGAATGCTTATACATATAATTAATATTTTATGTGTGGTTTTATATATGTATATGAAGGTAGTTAGCTAGTAGTTCAAGTTATTTTACTTTTAAAGACTACTAACAAACTTGAATGAAAAAATATCCGATCCCACTTCGGAATCCCATACTCTATCTACTACTCAATATCAATTATTCAGAGCACCCTATGCCAACCTGTACATTCTTCCCTTCGCAGATACTTCAAGTTCGAATCAATCCGCTCTGTGTGGAGGCGAGCCGGAAAACCCTTTGCTAATTAGCACGGATTCTTATAAATAACTTAGTTTAGCTACCTGTAGTTTGTTTGCAACAGTTTGCAGTTAGCAGAATAATTTCAATTGTAAATACTGATTCTAATTTGGTTATTTCGTTGTAATTTACAAACCAGGAAATCCCGGACCGTAAATATCTGCAGATCGTACTAAAACTTCTACCGAGGCGAGAATCGAACCCGCAACTTCCTGCGTCCTGTGACTTCTGTCTACGCCACAGAAGTCGTGGAACTACGCGGATTTATTTCGGTTTGCCTGACAAGATAATTTGATTCAAACGTGAGGTGAATTCCGCCCTGTCCCGGTGATAATGCATTTAGGCGGGCGGTGCATCCGCCCTTAATGTAGTTATGGGCGCGCTGATCCGATTAAAAACTGATTTAACATACGCTTTTAGCTTTGAATTTTTGAGTTTGCGGTGTTTTGGGGATGATACAGTCAGCTTCGGAGAAAAGTATCCACCCCTTCTTAAAAATTAATCTTTGCATGACGCCACTTACAAGAGTTACAAGCCAAGATAATATGCAAAATGTCGAGAAATAAAATATTGTTTTCACACCATATTTTCATACCTACTCAATATTTGTTTTTTAAAATAATACAAGAACTAAACTGAAAGCAAAAATAATGCAACAAAACTGAAGTATTCAAAGGAACTGAACCCGGGACCTTCAGCATTTCAAGCAGTCTTAACCGCTTAGCTAACACTTCTTATTAGTCATTCAACATAAAACTTAAATGACTCCATGTCACCAGAGGGTTAAATGTATCCTTTTCTCTGACGCTTACTGTAGAACCATAAAACCTCACGTTTTTATAAATATTGATAGCCTCTTCAAAAATATATGAAAGCAATTTCAAACTTACCTTCGGACATTTGTGGTAGCAAGAAGAAAGAGTCGGCAAATGGTAAAAATCCTCAGAAATATTCTTCGGAATCGTAATCCAAGGCTTGAATATTTTCTGAGGTCCGAAAACCTTCACTAATCTCCTTCTTCCCGATTCATTCAACGACTGGTGGATATCTTGTAAAGGCAAATCAAAGACGTGAGTCGCAGAGAAGAAGTTTTCTATACTTTCGTTGAAATCATTGAAGTTTATCATCGAACTGTCGACTATAACGACGTTTTTAATGACCACCTTTTTTGGTTTATCCGGTTCTATATTTTGCGTTTCCGTCTCATTTCTCAATCCGCTGCAAATATGGATTTCTGATTGCGTGAATTTAATTTGGTTTTCGCAATTGTGCAGCCAAAGTTTACAGATGTTTTCGAATAGTCGAATTCTGAAACCTGATCCATCTTTCCTGATGGCACATACTTCTGCAGCGTCGCTTGGGTAAGAGCAATCGAATTCTGTGCATTGATTGGGTGGTTCTATTTGATTTGAATGACTTTCGGTCGTCTGAACCGGTCGACTGATGTTTTTAAGGCCTCTTTCACAATCGTCCATACTTGTGATTCCGTATGCTGTAACAAATAAGACAGTATTAATTATAAACGATAATACCTTTATCAAACATGTACAGGTCTATCCAGGCATGTTTTATATCTTGTATCTAAATATTTGTAAACATAGCTTTAAGTTCTCTTAAATTTTGTACATAGAATAAATAAATACAAATGACATCAGTGACACATTCACATTAGGTATGTTTGTATTTGTATTATATTGATAGAAGTTTTTTGCTGACTGCAGCGGTCGTTTCAAAAGAAGGGGTTTGATATGAATGTCGGCTATTTCGGTTCTAATAACATTATAAATTTCTCTATTCCTAAAGGTTATTAAAAAAAGTAGAAACTTATGCGAAAAAAGCAGAAACTTATCGTCATGTGAGTCAGTGTATTGGTTTTTTCTCAGAAACCGAAAAATGGACATTCATATCAAACCTTTCTTTTGAAACGACCGCTGCAGTCAGCATGTAAATAATAAATGAGGCCTGTAAGTATATTCTAATCATAGGCGTTCGGTATCGACCTGAGGGAACGGGTAGTTCACCCCATCTTCAAAGCGAATTCGCTTTGAAGATGGGGTGAACTACCCGTTACGTCTTAAGACGTATCGATTTTCACGTTTATTTATGTTACAACAACAGGTTTTTGCACAATAGGTTTTTCCGCTTTTAGAAGAAGAGCATTCCATGTGACATTTTCTGACAAATTCGTAATACCTAAAAGAAGGCATTACGAATTTGTCAGAAAATGCCACGTAGAATGTGACCAATTTCAGTTTTCCCTATCGTTTTTTATAAATACCTCCCGATTGATCTTCGTCATCAATTCAATCTTATCTTACTTTGAATATTAAATTCCAATAAGGCCTTGAAGTAGCAATCATAACAGTAAGGTATTCCCGTTTCATTTTTGAATATGAAATTACATGTTTCTTTGTTTTTATTATATTTTTTCTAATTCTTCTTTTAATTCTTTATTATTAGGGTTTTGTTTTAAATTCAACAGGTAAAACTAGTCAAGGTAAGATTGCAAAAAAATCTGTAAAATTGTTGAGAAACGGTGCCAAAAAGATGGCCCCAAGTAGGGTGTTATTGGGCATTCTACTCCATTAAATTCCGTTGAATGCCCAAAAACACATCCTAGCACGTGTTCCTAGAGCTTGCATATCGGAAGGCAATGAAACCAGCATGTTCCTAGCATGGGATTAGGTACGATCTTTAGTAACACGTGCGTTCAAGTAAACCATCGTGTCCTTTACACGTGCGTCTGCAACTGGCATCGCAGAGGCTTGGTGTTGAACGCTATTATCAAAACTTACAACGCATGCGTTCAGGTGCAAACCAACGTGTTCCTACCAGCTCCCATCGCAGAGGCCAGATATTGAACAGGATATACAAACACTTATGTACCTTGTTTCCAACGCACATGTTCAGGTACACCCACGTGCTCCTACAACACAAACCATCGTTTTCATAAGCTTTTGCTCACTAAATATCGTAAGGCAATGTAATAGAAATATATCGGAACCTACGAAGATAAGCTTTACTTACCTACCTATTTACCTACCTACTACCTACTTACTTCAATGGTCTATGCATGTGTAAATAATACCTGCGAGGATGTGAAAAGAAAATTTTATTTATTTTAAGTCTTTATTTATTTTATGTTACCATAACATATCATATTCTATTTCTTATCCTTATAAAACCTAGGCTCTTCTTCAAAGGCTTCATCAGCATGATTGATTAAGCGTTGGAGCGATCTCCATTGATCAGTATTTTCCGATGTTTGAAGTTTTATACGAACAAGTGCCTTTTTCCAAGCTTCGAGTGAGTCCAGCTCCTTGACGTCTGATGTGCGATAGACCTTCAGATCCACCACATATTCACCTTGCAACTCCGCCACTCGTCGTTCATTGCCGTTGGCAATTCGAAGCACGAAGCTAGAAGCTCGACTCGTTCGGCTCACCTTGGTGAGCAGTCTTGTGATTTAAGTCGAATATATTGTCACATGACAACTTCGAGGTGGATGGGGTAGATGATTGAGATTTTCTTTTTCTGCAACAAAAATGATATATTAAGTAAAGAATAAAATAATACATACATAACTAAACACATGCTTCAAACACGTGTTTAAGGTATAATAATAACAATAATAATAATCGTTTATTTCAGGCACGTACTTAATACAAAATTAAGGACCCATATTATAGACAAAAGAAATTTACAAAAATACACAAAGGATTAAATAAAATTAAAATTAAACACAGAATACTTAACTAGTAAAATGTAGAATCTAAAATATACCCTGAGCAAAAAGCTACAGGGTCGTCACTTTTTGTTACCGCCCAATTGGACGGATATCCAATGCTGGAAAATTGGATTATTATATAGCATGTCAGAGATAGCCCTAAGTATAGTATGACCTGAGCGACTCAGCCTACTCCAGAATGACGCCACCCGAGATCGGATGATGGCATAGAAGTCCGGAACTCCTGCCTCGGAGAACATGCCCGACGCACTGCAGTACCTCGGCAACCTCATAAGAGTCCGGTAAGCATCATTGTACTGGACTCTTATGGTATTGAAAGACTTTCTGGTAAAATTAGTCCATAGTTGGCACGTGTACATACCCAGACAATATGCACTGAACAAGGTGTTTTTGACTTCGGTACTGCATTTCGAGAAGCGGCGCGCGAGCATGTTGCTCCGCACGGCGAGGGCTCTCCGCTCGCGCTCAATGTCATCATCGTCTCTTAGCGTCTCTGTCAACCAATGCCCCAAGTACTTAAATCGATTAGCCACTTTAATAGTGGCTCCATTCATGTGAAGATCCGGTACCCTATCTGGACCTCGTCCCGACCTGAACACCATCATCTCAGTTTTCGCAACATTATATTTTAGTCCATGAGAAATAGCATATTTCTCACAGACTAAAAGCAGTTTCTGAAAACCTTTGATTGAGGGGCTAAGAAGCACCATATCATCCGCGTAGCTCAGGTTGTTAACGCATACACCGCCCAGGTAACAACCAACCCTGGTACTTCTTAGCTCCTCAATCAAACGATTGATGTACAGATTGAACAGGTCAGTAGAGGTCACCCCCCCTTGACGAACACCGCACTCTAGTCTAAACTCACTAGAGATCGTATGGAGGCGGGTTAAAATCTGGAATAAAACATATTAGTAATAAAACTTACTTCGGTGTTTTAACTGGTGATGGTGAAGTACTGCGTACAATTTTCTCATCACTATGTGAACGTCTCGAGCTTTTCTTGCCGCTTTTGAGTTGAACGTAATCGAAATCCATTTCACTATCCGACCTGAAACAAAAAAAATGGTTTTAGAATAAAAATAACTTTTTACTTGGTGAATATAGAAAACATATTAATCTTTAATGCAAATTAAATCCATTTACATAAGTTTAACTTACATGATTTGTTTGTTGTTAAACTTTATTTTGAAGTATCTATGCAGCGTGTGAGACTGGTAACAGTGGGCTTTCTGTGATGATCGGCTCCAACCGGTAGCTGAGCAGATTGTTGCTGAACAGCACCAGTGTGGTTGGCTCCAGCTGCGTCAGCGTGGTTTGATGTAGAGCACCTCGCGCTGGAGCAACAGGACTGGATACAGAGCTCGTACAGGACTCGTGCAGCAGGACTGGTTCAGCAGGCTGGTACAGCAAGGCTGGTACTGGCTGGAGCTGGTGCTGGCACAGCAGGGCTGGTGCAGGATGCAGAGCCGGTTCTGGATCGGTGCAGCAGGGCAGGGCTGGTGCAGCAAGGCTGGATGCAGAGCTGGTGCTGGCTCGAGCTGGCTTGGTGGTGCTGGTACTGGTTGCTGCCGGGCTGGATGTTTCGATCTTCTCCTCGGTGGTTTCCTTTTCCCAATGTTGTCTCTTCACTTGGCTTGTGCTTCTGTGATTCGATTGTCGAAAATACCATGTTTTATACACGAACACGAAACACATCAGCAAAAAAAATATTTAATAAATTGAATCTAATCGACATTAAAACATAAGCCCTAAATCGAATACAAAGATACTTATGCTGTATTAAATATTGAAATATAATTTAGTAAGTAATCAAAAATAGGGTTCGCTCAACTTGAACCGGTAGCCCACTACTAGCATTGCTTTAAATATTCTTGATCCAAGCTATATTTCCTAATCAATAAAATGCATGCTTGGATGTTGGTGGAACACAAGCATTAATTTATATCGTAGGTAACTTAGCTTACATTTTTTTGAATAAACAATGTTACACGTTCTAGCCATGTCATCATTAGCCTAATTTAACCAAAACCTGCTAATAATTCAATTTTGTGTCTAAATGTCAGGTTATTTAAAATCTTAAGTAATTGATTTAAGGTTCACTATGTCATATCTGAACGTATTATTTGTAACTAGTTTACTTACGACACACACAAAATAATAGAAGTCTCAGTATTCCTTCATCTCTTGATACCATTGCAAGCACCAAGTTGAATTAAAAGTAAATTTATTCGAGGTGAAGTTGATTTCCTTAAGCTTCAGTGATTGTGAAAAATCATCTTGTTTAATCAACAAAAAGTGGTAAGTTAAATCTACAATAAAACAAGTATCTATCTATAGGTATGTTTAATTTTTACTATATCAAGTCAATGACGACCGTTGTAGCCTGGTGAGGCGAAGGTCCGATGTAGAGGGTTCGATTCGCCTCGAAACAAATGTAAGATCTATAAATATTTGCCCCAGTGTTCTAGGTATATTCTATAACATGTTTATTAAATAACATTATTTAGATAATGTATCGTAATAATTTACCTCATATTACTCATATACATGGTACCCAAGTATATCACAAGTTCTGCTTAGCTTGATGCTAGATGATTTGTGAAGATAGTTCAGCAATATATTCACGCATTTATATTTATTTATTATGAATAATAGTTATAGAGGATCAATAGAACTATTTTAGTTTTAAAAATCCTGTTCAAATATAAAAGTATTTTCCTTTTTACAGCCGATTCATATAACAAGGTGGATCTGGACGACACGTACCTACACACTACATTATATTCGAATTGCGAGTTTAAAAAAGAAGTAAAGTGATTTTGGTAAGTGTTATATTGATAAAAAATTTAAAACTGTCGTGGTTGTTAACACTAAAGTCCTACATAGTATATATGTACTTAACAATAATAATAATTTTTACTTTAATATTTACCATTATTTCAAATGATAGTGATTTTTTAATAAGTCGATAATGAGACAATTTACTATGTATGATAAAAAATGTTGTAGAGGTTATATTTAATATTTTTTATTTATTGTTATAGTTGCTGTTCTTGAATCTGGAAAAAGTCATTTCCAATCACACATCCCATGTACCCATTTGATGACATTCGAAGAATTTTCTGAACAAAACTGTCTGTTGTACTGGTTTTTGGAGGGGTGCTGAATCAAAGTGAGTATAGATACCAAAAACATTATAATATCTATGTTATTATGTTTTTTCAGGTTAACCTACTCTATCTTTCTTTTTCATATAACCTATGATGTGCTCCCACTGCTAGAAAATATTTGATTGATTTTTTAAAGCATTCATAAATAACTTTATATTTTCTTTTTCAGCTTCATACAATATAAGAAAACTGTCGGCTGTGTTGGTCTTCGTAGTCAAAGTGAGTCTTCAGTTTATAATTAATTCTTAATTATTACTTAGGTAGGTACTACAATTTTCGAGGTTAGGTATTTATAAGTCTGTGGCGTACCTACACGCCACTCAACATCGATCCGAAATATGAGTTCAAAATAATAATTAACTTTTATAATTTAAAAATCAAATCTTATAATTCATTACACTTGGGCCATACCCCAAACGAACTGAACCCATACTTCGGACCGATCTCGAAACGTCACTCACGCGCAGCCGCTCATTCATTCGCTTGCACATTCCGCGGCCAACCATCTTGCTAGCTTCACGCGCTCTCATATAATTTGCTTTGTTATTTCTTTTCCGTAATATTAGTTTTCTTTCTGCTTGTATATCTATCCATCTTTCATTAAAATCATTCATACTATCATCAATAACATTCTTCGTTTCTTCTTGCCTGCTTCTGTTCATCTACAATCAACCTTCCACATCATCCGGAATACCAAGGAATATTAGTGAAAAACAGGTACGGGTTTAGGAACACCTAGTCAACACACCCATACCTACATTGGTGACCCCCGACGTGATCCAATACATTGGTGAGTCTTTTCTTTGTGTTGGATAACCTTGGATGACATTCCGGAACATTCGAGAATTCTCGCCGAACAAAAGGATTTTGGTGTGTGGTACAAGTGAAGAGCGGTGAGCAAAATTTTTTTTCTCTGATTTTTGGAAGATGTCTTCTGACGAGTTTGATGATGCCCGTAATCAGCCTGCTGTTGGTGCTGAAGTTCTCCGAGTTGGCGTGAGAGTACCACCATTTTGGCCTGAAGAGCCGGCAGTATGGTTTGCACAGGTAGAGAGCCAATTCATTTTATCTAAAATTACGACGGACGAGACGAAATTTTGCTACCTCGTTTCCCAGCTCGACAACCGTTATGCTGCCGAAGTCAAGGACATCATCACGAATCCACCTGCTTCAGACAAGTACCTAAAATTAAAACTAGAACTAATCAAACGCCTTTCAGCGTCAAAGGAGAAGCGTGTCAAACAGCTATTGATACATGAGGAGCTCGGTGACAGGACGCCTTCTCAGTTCCTTCGCCACTTACAAGGTCTTGCAGGTCCAGCTGTTCCTACGGATTTCCTGACAACTATTTGGTCGAGCCGATTGCCTGCTAATATCCAGACGGTGATCGCAACTCAGATAGAATTACCGCTAGAAAAATTAGCAGATTTAGCAGACAAGGTACACGAGATTGCTCCTAGTACTCCCCAGGTGGCTTCAACTTCTAAAGCGGAAACTACAACAACTCACGATGATCTGGCCAGGCAAGTCTTCGAACTTACTAAGCAAGTCGCAAAGCTGACCCAGCAGGTTTCCAGCGGTGGACGATCGCGACCGCAGCAGCAGAATAGCCGTAACAGCTACAACTCACGCTCACGTTCTCGCTCTCGCCCACGCTTTCAGCAACCACCTGCAGACTGTCCTCACTGTTTCTACCACTTCAATTACGGAGCACAGGCCAAGAAGTGCAAGGAGCCCTGCGCCTTCAAGTCGGCGGAAAACGGTCAGGGCGGTCGCAAGTAGCGGCCAACGACTGCCCTTCTTCAACAGGCCGTATCTTCGTTACCGATCGCGCATCCAAAATGCAGTTCCTCGTGGACACTGGTTCCGACCTGTGTGTTTTCCCGCGGTTGGCTATCAAAACGCCCTGTTTTAAGTCTAAGTATACCTTAACAGCTGCAAACAACTCTGTTATCCATACTTACGGTGTTAAGCAGATGCAGCTGGATTTAGGTCTTCGTCGTGCTTTCACCTGGAGCTTCACAATCGCTGACATAACTAGACCGATCATAGGAATTGACTTCCTTAAGTTCTATGGTTTGCTCGTGGACTGCAAAAACCAGCGTCTCATCGATGGCGTAACTTCACTCTCAGTAAGTGCCCTTTCATCCAGATTACCTGACGACACAGCATCGATCAAGGCTGTGACAGGTGAATCGGAGTTCCACATGCTGTTACGAGAGTTTCCTGAGATTACCAGACCTGCAGGTATACCTTCACCTCCTAAGCACAACACTCTGCACCATATCAGGACGACACCTGGTCCTCCTGTATCTTGTAAGCCTCGACGTCTCGATCCTGTCCGACTTCAAGCTGCGAAGAAGGAGTTCGAGAATATGGTAGCCAGTGGAGTAGCTCGACGTTCTGAGAGCCCGTGGTCTTCTGCCTTACACCTTGTAAGAAAGAAAGATGATGGATGGAGACCCTGCGGTGACTACCGCTCACTCAATGCTAGATAGAACCATACCTGACAGGTATCCAATACGTCACATCCAAGACTTCGCTCAACAACTTTCAGGATGTACCATTTTCTCAACAGTGGACCTCGTGAAAGCTTATAACCAGATCAAGGTGAACCCTGATGACGTCCAGAAGACGGCCCTGACAACTCCGTTCGGCCTTTTTGAATTTAATTATATGGCATTTGGACTTCGTAATGCTGCACAAACGTTCCAGAGATTCATAGACGAAGTACTCCTAGGTCTGGATTTCTGTTACGGGTACATAGACGACATTCTAATCTTTTCAAATAGCCTTTCTCAACATAAAATGCACTTACGTCAGCTATTTGATCGCCTAAAGCAGTATGGAGTGCTGATCAACACCTCCAAATGCGTACTGGGTGAGTCGGAAGTAACCTTCTTGGGATACCACGTTTCAGCCAAAGGAACTCGACCGCTGGACGTCAAGGTCGAGGCTATCCAGAACTTTCCTGCTCCCAAGACCATCAAGGACCTCCGACGCTTTCTGGGAATGCTTAACTTCTATCGTCGCTTTATTCCCAACGCTGCTAAGCTTCATGCGCCGTTAAATGCTTTATTGGCTGGCCCTAAGGTAAAAGGTTCACAACCAGTGAACATGACTGCAGACCTGCTGCGTGCCTTCGAAGACTGCAAAACCTCACTTTCTCAGGCTACCCTTTTAGCTCATCCGGATGCTTCAGCGGATCTCGCAGTCGTCACGGACGCATCTGATTCTTCCATTGGAGCTGTACTACAACAACGTAAGAAGAACACCTCTGAGTGAGAACCACTTGCATTCTTCTTTCATAAACTTTCCAGCTCCCAGGTCAAATATAGCCCTTACGACCGAGAACTACTCGCCGTGTACGAAGCCATCAAATACTTCCGGCATATGATCGAAGCGAGGACTTTCGCCATCTTCACCGATCACAAGCCTTTGGTCTTCGCCTTCTCACGCTGTAAAGACAAATGTTCTCCACGTCAGTTTCGACATTTAGACTTCATAGCCCAGTTCTCCACTGATATTCGATACATACCTGGCAAGGAGAATGTTGTTGCTGACGCTCTATCTCGTGTTGACGAAATCACAGGTATCGACTATCAAGCTCTTGCACGATATCAGGAATCAGATCCAGAACTGCAAGACTTGATCAAGAATGGCTCCAGCTTAAGACTCCAGAAGGTAAAATCTGTACACTGCGACGAACCTATCTTCTGTGACATATCTAGTGGACAGCCACGACCTTACATCACTCCACAGCTACGAAAACCAGTCTTTGCTATGCTACATGAACTTCATCATCCCGGAAACGCAGCTACAGTGCGACTGGTTACGCAAAGATTTGTGTGGCCAGGGATTCGTAGTGATTGTAGAGAGTGGTCTAGGCAATGCTTGCAATGCCAACAATCAAAAGTTACCCGTCACACTAAATCTCCTCTTTCCTCTTTCCTTACCCCGTCCGCGAGGTTTTCCCATATACACCTGGACCTCGTGGGCCCTCTTCCTCTGTCTTATGATTACAGGTACTGCCTTACCGTCATCGATCGTTTTACTCGATGGCCTGAGGCGGTCCCTCTCAAAGACATCACTGCCGAGACATGCGCAGCTGCCCTGGTATCAACCTGGATCTCCAGATTTGGTTGCCCTGCACGCGTGACTACAGACCGTGGTCGCCAGTTCGAGAGCCAGCTCTTCAAATCCCTCGCCGCGTTGGTTGGTGCGCGCCACTTCCGCACCACTGCTTACCATCCTGCAGCAAATGGCATCGTCGAGCGTCTTCACAGGCAACTACCTCGCAGTGGACTGAAGCCCTCCCGCTCGTGCTACTTGGTATGCGCAGCGCCTGGAAGGACGATCTTCAGACTTCAGCAGCTGAGCTCGTCTACGGTGAACCCCTACGTTTACCTGGACAGTTCCTTTCTCCGTCAGATACTTTCAGTTCTGATGACATCACTCAATACGCAACTCGTCTTCGAGCTCATGTCCAAAAGCTCGCTCCTCGTCCCACTTCATGGCACACTACTTCGCCATTTTATTTTCCGCGTGATCTTCAATCATCTTCTCACGTGTTTCTCCGTCAAGATCACGTGCGCCGTTCCCTTGAACCTCCTTATGCTGGTCCCTACCTCGTCATCGAGAGGCAGCCGAAGTTCTTCACCATCGACGTTAAAGGCAAGAAGACCAACGTCAGTGTCGACCGACTGAAACCAGCTTACACGACGAGAGACGCCCGAGTACCAGCGTATCCTACTCCAATAAACGCTGATGAAACTACACCTACTGCTGTCATCACCCCCGCTGAACCCGTTCCCGCTGCAGAGCCACCTGTCGAAGAGAAGAGGACCCGCAGCGGCAGAAGAGTCCGGTTTCCAGATTTTTATCGACCGTAGTCACGGTCTGGCCAGGGGGAATATGTGGCGTACCTACACGCCACTCAACATCGATCCGAAATATGAGTTCAAAATAATAATTAACTTTTATAATTTAAAAATCAAATCTTATAATTCATTACACTTGGGCCATACCCCAAACGAACTGAACCCATACTTCGGACCGATCTCGAAACGTCACTCACGCGCAGCCGCTCATTCATTCGCTTGCACATTCCGCGGCCAACCATCTTGCTAGCTTCACGCGCTCTCATATAATTTGCTTTGTTATTTCTTTTCCGTAATATTAGTTTTCTTTCTGCTTGTATATCTATCCATCTTTCATTAAAATCATTCATACTATCATCAATAACATTCTTCGTTTCTTCTTGCCTGCTTCTGTTCATCTACAATCAACCTTCCACATCATCCGGAATACCAAGGAATATTAGTGAAAAACAGGTACGGGTTTAGGAACACCTAGTCAACACACCCATACCTACAAGTCCAGTGTTACCTTGCTATATTATTTTGTAATTAAGTTCATCTGGTTGTTGTGGTTTTGTATTAACTTTAACTAAAATGCCTTTTTGCTCTATTTGCAATAAACAAGTAGAAAGTAGAGCGTGGGTAGGACATCTTAGGTCTAATTTATATAAGAATAGAAGCACTACTCCGATGTCTGACAACATAGAAATAATAAAATCAGCTTTTAAAGGTCGTGTGGCAAGCTACAGGATTCTTGCAAAAAATGATGAGGTTCATAATTCAGCTTTATATTTTTTAAATAACGTGCGCGATGCAGTTAAATCATTGATAAATCAATCTTTATTTATGTTTACTGCCGTCAAAGTTAATTTTGAATTATTTTCTACATTTCTTACGTTTAAAAATTATGGACAGGAAATAAAATCTTTTTCCACCAAAAACTTCATATTACATTTCAATTATGATTTTCCTTCTATTTATGATCAAATTTCTAGTATTTTAACGAATAAAATTGAAGAGTTCCAAGAGAGGGACAGCGGTTGGACCTTTCTAGATAATTCATACTTGGAAATCAACATAAACAAGTACCAACCTCTTAGTGGGTCTAGTTATATATAAAAATTACCTCCTCATATTACAAAAAAGAAGGCTTGTCTAAACATTCAGAATAAAGATAATTATTGTTTTGTTTGGTGTATTACAGCTGTTTTGTACCCAACTTCTCAACACCCTGAGCGAGTTTCATCATATCCTCATTTCAAAAATGTTTTGGATATAAGTGAAGTTTCGTTTCCAATGAATTTTTCAGATACATTAACTTTTGAAAAAAATAATCCTCTTTTGAGTATAAATGTGTATGGAACAAATGGCAAAACAATAATCGGTCCTCTTTATAAATCAGAGTGTAGGGATAGCAATACGAAGCATATTAACTTGTTTTCATTGAAAATGAAAAAACAACACATTATTGTTTGATAAAAGATTTACCGCGTTTAGTAAGAAGCCAAATTAGTAAACACCACAGTAAACTATATTTTTGTGAAACATGTTTACAATTTTTTCCTAATGATCAAAAATTTAATAGTCATTCATGTGGGGGTGTTGTTACTATTTTACCAGAAAAAGGATCAGTAATTCAGTTCGTTAATTATAAACGGAAACAGGATATGCCATTCATAATTTACGCTGATTTCGAAACAATATTAGAACCTATTCAGAATGATCATGCAAAATGTGCTAGCACAAGCTCGACCCAATTACTAACTCGACATGTGCCTGCTGGTTATTGTTATAAAATCGTATCATCGGAAGGTATAAGTTACGATAGATTTAGAATACATCGCGGAAAAGATTGTGTTTCACATTTTATTGACATGCTATTTAAGGATGCTAAAGAAATATACAATTTACTTAACCAAAATAAACCAATGATTTTTACGGAGAGCAATGCCATTGATTTTAAAAATGCTAGTCACTGTCATATATGCTCTAATTTGTTATTTAAAAATAAAGTAAGAGATCATTGTCACTTGACAGGACGTTATAGGGGTGCAGCACATCGATACTGTAATTTACTATACAAAGTACCAAATTTTATTCCCATATTTTTCCACAATTTGTCTGGTTATGATTGTCATTTATTTATTAAAGAACTGGGTGAACATGTAGGAAAAATTGATGTCATCCCGAAAACTAAGGAAAAATATACATCATTTACAAAATTTGTACCCATAAATGACCACGACTTTATCCAATTACGATTTCTCGATTCTTTTAATTTCATGGCAGGAAGTTTAGATCATCTCGCACGAACTATGAATACAAACGATTTTAAATTAATGAAGAAACATTTCCCTAGAGTAGATGAATTTAACTTACTTACGCGAAAAGGAGTTTATCCTTATAACTACATAACAAATTGGACACGATATCAAGAAACTATGCTTCCTTCTAAAGAGTGCTTTCACAATATCTTAACTGATGAAAGTGTATCTGATTATGACTATCACCATGCACAATCAGTTTGGGAAAAATTCGGTATAGGTAATTTAGGTGAATACACTGATTTATATTTGAAAACCGATGTTCTTTTATTAGCAGATATATTTGAAAAATTCAGAGTGACATGTAAAAAACATTATAAGCTGGACCCAGCGTTTTATATAACTGCACCTAGTTTATCATTTGATGCAATGTTATTAATAACTGGAATTCAACTTGAGCTCGTGAGTGATCTAGAAATAGTAAAAATGATACAGTCGGGTATTCGAGGGGGCTTGTGCATGTGTTCACACCGCCATGCTAAAGCGAATCATAAGTACATGGATTCGTACGATGATTCTCAACCCGAAAAACACATAGTTTATTTAGATTGTAATAATCTTTATGGGTTTAGTATGTGTCAATATTTACCTTTTTCAGAATTCCAATTCTTAAGTTCAGATGAAATTAATAAATTAGACATACGTAATACATTAGACACTTCTACATGGGGATATATTTTGGAAGTCGATTTGTTATACCCTAAAAATCTCCACTCAGAACACAATGACCTCCCATTCTGTCCCGAAAAATGCGTTCCACCTGGAGGAAAAACTAACAAACTTATACCTAACTTATATAATAAGTATAACTATGTTATTCATTACGTGTATTTGAAGAAATGCTTAGAACATGGTTTAATTTTACGTAAAATTCATAGAGTCATAAAGTTTAGACAAGAACCTTACTTAAAAAAATATATTGATCTTAATACCGATTTACGAAAGAAAGCCAATAATACCTTTGAACAAGATTTTTTTAAGCTTTTAAATAACAGTGTGTTCGGAAAAACGTTAGAAAATACTGAAAAAAGGGTAAATGTTCAATTAGTTAATCAGTGGTATGATAACACAAACAAAACTAAAAAATCGCAATACGCAGAGAGACTTATTGCCGACCCTTATTTCCACAGTGTTTCGGTTTTTAGTGAAAACTTGGTTGCAATCCAAATGAAACCAAATAGTTTGACATTAGATAAACCAATTTATATAGGTTTTACCGTTTTAGAACTCTCGAAAGCTCACATGTACAATTTTCATTATAATGTTATAAAACCATATTATAAAAATCGTGTAACACTATGTTACATTTATCCACTGATGACTTTTATCTAGACCTAAAAAACGATTTTATGAATTATTTTTATACCAGTAGTTACAATGCTAAAAATGTTTATCAGATCTTACCGCAAAATAAAATAAATCCAGGACTGTTTAAAGACGAAATGGGTGGTAAAATTATTTTAGAATTTGTCGGTTTGAGATCAAAACTGTATTGTATTAAAACCCAAGAATTTACTATAAAAAAAGCTAAAGGTATACAATCATGTGTAACGCAAAATTTGAATTTATCTGATTACCAAAATGTTCTGTTCAATGATAAAATCATCCGTAAAAAAAATATCTTATTTAAGTCCATAAAACATGAGATATATACTCAAAGCATAAATAAAGTTGCTTTATCAAATAATGATGACAAGCGTTCTATATCTACTTGCGATGTTGCAACAAGAGCATGGGGCAATGTTTCTATTTTAAATGGTTAAAAAAATACCTATAGTTTTGTTAGGTACTTAGATATAATAGAAATAATATTGAATAATGATGTTGGATAATTCACACAGCACTATCTAGATCTATGCTAAGCAGAGATCGTGTTATGGGTACAATTCACTACACAGGTAGATTTAAAAACACCTAGAATACCCTGAACAAATATTATACATTGTACAAAAATTTGTCTCGAGGTGGGAATCGAAACCGCAACCGCTTACGTTGCAGGTGGACCTTGGTTCATCACGCTAAAGAGGTTGTCTAGACACATGTACAGAGTGCTTCTTGTGAACTACTTACGAAATTGTTAGCTATGTATATTTAGTATATGTAAGTTGTAGAAGAATGTATCGTTCAATTTAATTTTGTTGTACTAATAAATTTGTAATTATAATTTTAATAAAGACATGTACCTATATTTTTATATGTATTTTATTCTTACTATATTCTTCCTTAAAAATATAAACATATTTAGGTAGATAGGTATTAAACATCTACATTTATTTCATAAGTTTCAAAACATGTAATTTGATTCCCGCCGCACGAAATAAGTAGGTAGAGTAGGTTTATGTCTTGTAGAGCATCATATGCAAAATGTAAAACCTACTTTAATTTATTCTGTGAATGAGGTGGTTACAGTTCATTCACACGACCTACTGTTATTACATTTCTATAAAAAAGAGATTCAATAAGGTTTTTCGTTTTTAATTCAATGAAATAATTTGTTCATTCATTTTAGGTAATGGATTCTTCTCCTGATGATTTTTTCCAATGTGCTCAAGACCCGTTGGCTGGCTTTGATGAGCTTTGCCCAGAGATAGCAAATAATCAACGCTGTCTCGAAAGACAGGTAAAGAAGAAACGGGAATGTGTAAAAAAAACTAATTTGAGTAGATCTCATATAATCAGTAAAAAGTCTAAGAGAGGACAGAAACTAATCCAAATAAAAATTATAGATATATCGAACCCAGAAGAAAGTAATGACAACATCATTGTGAATACGCAATATGTTGTGACTGAAGTAATAGATGATATTTTGGACCATACGGAATCGGTAGTAAGGAAAATTTCGAAAAAAATTTGTGATGATATCTTGTAGGTAAATTTTAACATTTTTTTCCTTCTTATTTGTCTTTAGTCTTAAATTGTGAGTTATTTTTGTTCATAAACCTATTTAATAAAACATCTATCTATAACAATATTTTCTTTTATTTTTATTACTAGTTTTCGTCCATTACTGGATAAAAAGTATGCCATGTTTTATTCCAAGCATGGAACTATCTGTATGCAAAATTTCAACCCGATCGGTTCAGTAGTTTTGATGTGAAGCAGTAACGAACATTCATACAAACTTTCGCAATTATAAATAATATTAATGTGATAGGATACCTATCAACACAAATTAGCATCGCAGGTGTATGCCTACATTTTTATATCTGATGTGTTGTCAGGGTAGGTAGTAAATAACAAACCAACTAGTATTAGCTCAGAACATGTTTATTCGTAATTAAAAACTTATATTCAAGAAAACACTATTATCAATACAGCAATTTTTAACACATATTGCATTTGTTAATGCACATTGTTTCTTATGAATAAAACAATTATAAGTATGACTATTTACACAATATTTTGTTTTTAGCATGTATAAGTTAGGACAACCTTTGCTCTCAACATTTACTATGTTATATTTACATTCAGGACATAGATCTTTTACCCATCTCGTTTTTTCTAATCCTTTTACAATAACAAGCTTTTGTGATAAGATAGGTTTTATTACACGTTTAAATTCCCTATAGTCAATATGACCTTGATTCCAATAAATTCCTTGATTATATTCAACCCATTTAACAAGTTTCTTTTCTTCATTATTTAATTTAGAAAACATGTAAGGTGTTTAATTAAAAATACTTGGGTATAATTATTCGTGCAGTAAGCAAATTCTTTTATGATAAACTCATTTTTCGTATTTTTGAATCCTTGTACATCAACTATTATATATTAATATATAATTCATGATATCTTTCTAACAATATTACTAAGTGGTTTGTATTCTATGATGCAATCGTTTAGAATAAGACAATAAGCAGAGGTTTGATCTGGTATTTCTATGTTGGTTTCTAGTTCTACCACAACACTAACTACACCCCCAGATTTTAGATTATCGTTTTGTCTTGAACAATCAATCACATAATGGTGCAATTTCTTCAAAATATATTGAGCTCAGCAATGGTTCGGTTCTACGTCCATAATAAGACTGTTGAAATCTAGCATATTGTTCATATAATAAAGCATATTTGTTATTTGAAAAATTAACGTTAAGATTCTCATAGGGAAAATATGTTGAATTAAGATACACCCGAACATTACGAAGGTTACAATGGTCGAAACGTGACATATCACTATCCCCCTTATTTTTTCTATTTGTTTGTAAACCAATCACAACATACCTTGGTTTTTCAATTTCTGAAGATGTTTTAATCGATCAAGTATGCTTCGTAGTTTTAGGAAGCATTGGGTATTCATAAAGATCCCAGTTTCGAAATGCGAACTGTATAGGACGATCTTTTTCTAAGACCTTTAGTAAATTAATTTTTTCTCTATCTGCCACTTTAACATGTGGAACACGCCATACTATTTTTTGTATTTCAATATCTTCCAGTACTTCATTTGTATTTAATTTTAATGCATTACGATTAGTATTACTACGCAAAAGTATAAATTCATGTTTACAGTTCATTATAACTTTCTTATAATCTTCTGCAAAACCAAGTATATTGGAAAGTGGTATTGACACAGAAAACGCCGCCCCCACCGAATAATATGGTTACCGACTATTACGATAGAAGTGTTTTTATTTGAAATAATTGTTCCTGAGGTGCGATTACACCTTGTGAATTTTTTTCAGGCAAATCGTACGAGTAGTTCTTGAGATAGGCTTTTTGTAATGGATTTTACTTTATTATTAAACGAAAAATAAAAACAACATTTTGATCCGAACAACATTGCAACAGGTTAATACTCACTCCTCGGTTTCTCGCTTTTTGTTGTAAGATGCGATTGCGATTTTATTCGGGAAAGAAGTATAAAACTTAGTTTTCGTAAAGTAGAAAACCCTCTTATTCAGGTTTTCTTTGAAGTTCTTTATTACAGTATAGTTTATTACTATATTTAATTCAAAATATCTGCAATGGTTACATCTATTAATGTATTTTTAATATAAAAAAGCCATCGTAATCTATGTAGAGATAGTAGGCTGCGATGATTTACTCACTTAATGACAGATTATGAAATCCCGAGATGTGGCTTTGGCAAGCTTATAGTAGCCAAAGCAACGTCTTTTAACATCGCTCTCATTTCGTCTTAGGTAAAAAAAAGTGATAGCACATGACCCTCACCCAGCATGAGCTAATGTCCAACGATGATAATATTGTGCTCTAATTTAGAAGCCCCCATTGTTTTCTACTCTTTGCCAAGATTTCGAGTGCTTGATATTAAAATCCTAACCACCAAAAAGAATGAATACCGCTGATCAAAAACAAAAGCGGATACTGCATAACAAAACGACCAAACATATTCGCAAGGGCTACAGAATCCTACCGAGATCTGTACACGAGCCAAAATAATGTGCCAGAGACAAAGCTGCTGAAAGCTGATGAAGATAAGGTATCGACAATATTTCCAAGAGAGGTAGGAGTAAGGTAGGATCTAAGTTTTTTTAAACAAACCACCCGGACCCTTCTACACAAATGAATTCTTTATAGCTACTAGAGAAGCAATCATCACAGTTCTCACAATGATATTCAATGAAATAATAAATCTGAAAAAAAAAAACTGAATCATTATCTTATCCATACAAAGAGGATTAAAATTCCACAAGTAATTATTGGGCAACCAGCTTGATGACAAGCATATACATTATAAAATATTTTCCAAAACAATTAATCGCCGGATACCAAGCCTTTAAAACCCTAGAACACAAAAAAAAAGTATGGCATGGTGGTTGCTAAGGCAACTAAAGCATTTAAAATACAAGGATCATTAGAAACATTAACAAATTTAGCTCTACAACCGTCAAACTGGAAAAGAACGAAAGCAGATCTTGAGAAAATATTTCAAAACCTCAATTGGTAGAATTATGGCCTAAAAATAAATGTAGAGTATACTAACATATTTAAGGTTTGCCGATGATCTTCTGATAATTCGGTCCAATAAGCCTGAAGAACTTGCTAATATGATACAAAGAAAGTGGAAAAGTAGGGCATCTACATATTAATAGTCTGAAAATTAAGTTTATCCAATAACACTCAATAACACTCAGCACAATAGAGTCGGTATGTTAAGGAATATACTTATCTCGGAAAAATCCTTATCTGCTATAACTTTACCTCACCAAATTATCTAACAATAAAATAAATAGAAACAAGAATAGATAATGCTTGAAAGAGATACTGGTCATTTAATAAATCATAAAAAAACAAAGAGCTTTGTCTGAAAATTTAAAGGAAACTTTAAAATAAATGTATTCTTCCAATGTTTTAATTTAAGAAACCAAACATGGGACCTGAGGAAAGCGCATAATAGAAAGTTGGATGTTTGTCAGATTGGTCGGTGATAGGTCTTTGGAGAGAAGTTTGCTATGAATATAATCAGGCAGAGTATAATCTTTCTTTCTTTCTCTTCTATACTTTGTTATTTTTATAGAAAAATAACTGTAGATCGGTCAACTTTAAGAAGAACTGAAAAGTCGAATAAAACTATTACCTACATTGACGACTACATTACCCAGGAATCAAAATAGAAAATTTGGACGACCTTTCAAAAGGTGGAAATAAGACATAAATAAAATCCATCACTGGAAAGACAAGAATTGCCAAGGATAGAAACGTTCCATTCGTTTTTGAAGCTAGAAGAGTCATGTGTAAACTAGGGCAAACAGATAACATGTCCTAGTATATAAGACTTAAGAAATCATTGTAAGTTATCTGCATAAAGGTTTTTCATTATTTTATCTCATTTCCACGATCACGGGGCATATAGAGTCTCGGTCCTTTGGGAGGCATGCGTGGGGCCGTAGCCAAAAGGACAGAGGCCCTTTATGAGAGATAATTTTAAAGGCTGGGCTACATAGAACGTTTATAATCCTCGTTTGCACAATATGATATACTCGAAAATGATATCCATGATATCTTTCAGGTGTAGAGACTATAAGCAAAGAAATAAAATGAAAAAAAGAATTTTTGGGTCTGGGAGACAGTGCGGACGCCTGACATAATTGAAAACTGTTAAAAGTGGCAGACTGTGGCTTGTCGAATGTCGGATGGATTACTCAAAATATAGGCTTAAATGCCGGATATAAACAATTCCTGCGCAAACGTCTTTGGCCTTATAATGAGGGTTTTTCTCGTTATAACGCCATTAGGAACCTCCACCGCCGAGTCTACACCTTAAGATGCATCTCTTGCGACTCCATTCAGAACGGCCAATGAAGCGCAACCAATAAGTGTGGTTCTGGTTCTTTTAGAATACCACAGCTTAAGGTTCACGTCCAGATTTACGTCTCCGCAAGCGGAGACGAGCACTAGAACTTCCCTGGGAGCACTCGGTATCGGTGGTTATCACAAAAATCTTTTAAATATCTGTAATAATAGGATAACTTTTGTATTTCCTTCGATTTTCTTTTAACACCGATTCCCAAAATGCAAATAATTTTACAGTAACCTATTTTCACATTCACTAAACTTATTATCTTCTCCAAGGAATATAAACGTATTGCAAATTTACGTTATTCATTTAATCTTAATTGAGTACCGAACAAAATGGTAACATTGCATTACCGATACAACCAACATCACTATTTTGAGTTCAATAAGATCGCGAAGACCTATTACTGTACAGGCTATTATCGACAATTTCCGCGAATAAAATTGTAATGTTACTTTACGGTGTAAAATTATGGTCTTGATTCTGGTAAAACATATTTTTATTTATTACTCTGCATTCGTAAACACAGTTATAATTTAAATTATATTGCATATACAAAAAAAATATTGCTATCTTTTGGTATTAAAATGAACCTGATAAGTAAAGTATTTTAGGAGTTATTTAAAAAAAATGGTTTTTTATTTTTCCTGTAAAATTTTGTTTTTTTGATTACGATTTTATTCGGTGGGGGCGGCGTTAAGTTACCAGCATGTGTATTTTTAGTCCCGTCAATATCCCAACACCATGCTTTAGACATTTTAGATTCACTTTCGTTCATAGAAAGATATGATTTCATTGTTGTAGTGATTCCTGCATTTTTTACTTTATCGATTTCAACACCGTTAAGCTCATAACGAATGTCTTGAAATAGAAATAGCCAAGGGTTATTAGTAAGTTGAATACTTGATACCAGACTTGATACCTTCTCTCCCTTTTTGTTACTTTCACGACACCCTCTAAGTAAAGAGTACTTGCAGATGGTAATACGTAGAGATCTTGTTGGTTGATTGGTATTCTAATTTCATCATTTCTATTGAAACTGGTTACGTATGGTTTATATGAATGTACTTCTATGCCATCAATACTGCTATCATAAGCTGGTGTATGTAAGATATCTAGCATATTCATTTTAGTAGACCAATATTTTTAAGAAATTTTTTGTTTTCTTTTGATAACTTCTTTTTTGTTTTTAAAGATGTGTCTTTGATGGTTGCTCTTTTAGTTATGACAGATACAACATTAGCAGGTATATATCTTTTATATCTTTGAAAATTTTTACATTATATGGACTGTATATGTAGGTATGTATATTTGTGTCCGAAATAAATGATTTGAATTGAATTGAATATATTTATTGTAATCAATCATTTTTTCCTGATGTGTAAGTAAAGTTGAATTTCTTCTCCTCGAAAATTAACCAATTTATTATTATTATCGATCAATCGAATATTGATTGATAATATATTTTTTTGATTGATTGGGAAATATATAACGTTTTTTGGAATTTCTATTATTCTGTACCCAGGAGGTATATTCGGAGCAAATTCGTGAATAATATGACCAGATTTCCCGTTAATATATGATCCACTAACTATATCACATTCAATCCTCACGATGGTTGTAGATAGAATGTTGATAGGGAGAGCAGATTCATGTAATTTATTTGCTTTAAGTATTTCGACGCTTGAAAGGCAATAATTACCAAGCGACATGTTGGGCGATATTGAGTTATATACATCACTGCAATCAGCAAAAAAAACTGCGTTGATTGGTCTTACTCTCGCACCGCTAGGAAGACTTTTGATGTCGCTTAGTAACTAAAAAAAACGCAAATTTCGGCGACCAAGCGACTAAAATTTTTGCGTTTATTATATAACTTTCATTTGGTATGTAATCTATTTTAGCTTTGTACACTTAGTAATTTTTGCTTGGACTCGAATAAATACGTTTAATCATAAAGTATTTTTTGCTTTACGGTATCTAGGGTTTGAGTATTGCCTAAGAAATTTTACCAGAAAAAATATTTATTTTTGTTGTCGGTTGAGATTTTTTAACTCAACTTAATAATGTACTCATTATCATTTAGTACTTTTTTACAGATTGCAATGGACTTACTTATGATATAAAGTAGTATTTTGCCTGCCGAAAACGAATAAAGTTTGTCATTTGGTAATATTTTACCTGCCGTTTTATTTACTACTTTCGTTGCTAAGATAACTATTTCCGATATTAAATTTGTACAAAAACATGCTTATCCCTATTGCAAGCATTTTGTTTTGTCGCTTATATGCACTGTAAAACAGGTTTAAAGTGGCTGTTGGTAACAAAATATCAATTAGTCTTCAATGAACTGTCGCATAGGTAATCCGCGTGCTGCCGCGCATCTCACTAAGTACTTGTCGCGACGCTTGAAATAAGTACTAGGTAAGTGTTTCCACTATAAAGATTATAAAAGGGTTAGCTTATTTAACACGTATTTTATATTGATTTAATTTTATGGTTCTAGGTACATTGAAACGCAATAAGCGAGTAGACAACATAATTAGGCAAGCTATGACAAACGCGGGTGTAGATAGCAGGGATTTGATCGTGGTAATGTACATGTTTAGTTAAAATATTAAATCATTATCAATCTTAACTATATCTAATATTACATATATTTTATTTCTAGGGGCCAAGATGTCGAGCACGTACTCGTGCGTTCAATGACAAAAATCTGCAAAGATTGCAACAAGTTCGCAAAAAAACTTGTTTGTTGAACTGGTAAGTTTTATTTAATAAATTTACTTGTTACGCCTAATAAGTGTGTTAGCGCATGTACATGCGCTATAACACAATAAAATGAATAATACATTATAGATTTTTTGATATCATTTTGTACCTACATTGTAGTCTTACCAATTTTATACCTTTACCTTACCTTTCTCAGACTTAATATAGATAGATAGATATAGATAGATATTTATTTAATAGCTGCCAGACAGAGTATCCCGCAATGGTAGTATTTGCAAAATAGGCTTTTTAAGCGTTGTTTGTTACCAATCCAATTAAGTAAATTTTCCCTTGTCGTAGAGATATCTCCTTTCCATTATCTTGCTCTTGTACTGAACTAAACATCGGTGAATTATTTTTAACAGGATGAGACACTCTCAGGTGAAGTTTCTTCAATAAGATCCTTGGCGAGTACTTCTGAGACTATTACTACTGCCAACTGCATTGAAATGACTGGCCCACTAAATGATGATCAGCAACATCAAAATTATAGTGAAGCATTGATGGATGAGCTTGTCGGTGGCCCTTCAGGCCCAACCCTAGAATTCGTACCTGCTGAACTATCTAAAGAACAAAGTACATTTCCAGCAGATGATTATTCTGTTGTTCAGATTGGCACGCTAGAAATAGAACCAGCTAAAGAACAAGCATTGATAATGATTTGACTTTACCGGAATATTACGGTAATATTAATAATATTTCATATTTGCCATTATGTCTTTCTAAAATGTTATTGATGAGTTAAACATCATAAATTATGCCAAATATACCTAATAAGTAGTAGCTAAAGCTGTAAAATAGGATTTGATCTTAATTGTGTTGTTTAATTGATAATTTACGTTTATATACATATATTCATGGTTGTTTGTATTGAAAATTGGATCTCAAACTTGCATCTACATATTTTTTTATGTAGTGCATCTACATAAAAAATTATGTAGATGCATTAATAAATAACATTTAATAAATCACATTTTTTATTATGTGATTTATTAAATGTTTCTTGAAAATAGTATTTGGAAAAACTATAATTATTGTTCTAGTTCTATTCTTAAGTAATAATTATGTAAGACTGACTACTTAAGAGGGTGATCTAAGCCCTAAATCAATTTTCTTCTAAGTTGAAATTGTGATTTGCCTACCTTTACTGATTTTAAATTTCGTAATAAATACCTATATAAGTAAAATGTCTTATTTATTTAAAGTTCATTTTAACACACAATATTAAGCAATTTAAGACGATATCCGCAAAAAACCTTGTTGCGAAAGCCGTTAATTATTTGAACGTAAACCTAAATTCGTTGTTACTTGTACAAAACAATACTACACTAACCTTATCGAATTTGTACTTTGTTTAAAATTTCCTGACACAAAAGATTTACTGGTTTCTGTTTAGATCAGTTTATCCATTTGTCAAACAAGCGTTACTTCTAGATACCTAATTTTTCTTCAAACACAATTATGAACTAATGGGGTTTAGTAAATTTTACTTGTTTTATTACAAAATTTTGTTGTCGGCAAGTAATTTTTACTCGTTTGTGATTTTGATGAAATTATTACTAACCGACACTATTTCATTAACTATTGAGAAAATACATAGTTTTTATATGCCAGTTTACTAAGTATATAAACTGCATTTAAAATTCGTTGAAATTAAGAAGTTATGCCTAATAGGCGATTTAATATGATTTTTTTTCTGAAAAAATAAACTTTAAAGTGCTCCAGTGTAAAGTTGCCAACATGTCGCTTGGTAATTATTGCCTTTCAAGCGTCGATTTGTTTTCCAAACCCCAACAGTTTTCCTAGATTTCCACTTCTTTTGAAGTTTATATCTTTAGTGCTAAATATTGTAGTTTTCAGAGTGTTATTATTTGATTTCAGGATTAAAGTAGCATTTTGTATTCTGCTTTTTAAATAATCAGCTATATCTTGTATTTCGTATGCACCTTCTGGTATTTCGATTTTTTCATTATCACCGTAATAAAACGTATTGTTTGTGCTATCAATATTTGGGATTGAGTTAAATGTGGATAAATATAATAAAGCACATTCATAATCACTTTCAAGTTGAAGAGGAGGAGAAAAATTAGACGATAAAACTGAGGTGTTGCCTGATATAGATAGCGTGAAAGACATGATGATAATGGTATAAATACAAGTGTTACATCATGTTTTATTGAATTTATTCCAAAAATTTCGTAAATATTTCAAACACAAATGTCCGCAGACTATAGAATTAAACTTTTGATCTCTCTTATAGTTGTAAAATATCAAGCATTTGTTGAAATATTTTACCATCTGTAAGGGAGGTCTCAAGTTTCCAAAACTATCATAGTATTCACAATAATTATTTATTTTAACATAGGCTACCCAATGTGTTCCAGGATTTTTGGAATCATCCAGATTAACAATTCCACATTCAACACGATTCGATTTTATTGGTAATTGATCTTTCATAAAAACACCGCGGAAATATGGTAAACTCTTTGCATGTTTTTCTAGATCGACATTTGTTAGTGGACGATTAGGTAGCCTTACACTTAGTTTTTTAAACCCTTAATAAATAGACCTCGACCTTTTCTATATGGTTTAATGTGTAATCCTTTCCCAATTGCTATAGATTCCATAGCCTTATTGTGACGTTCGGATTCATGCAGGTTATCTTTAGACGACTTGTAATCGTTTATAGTTTTTGCAATACCTGCTGCACCACCAGTTAAAGTACCCAATGCAGAAAGTCCTGCAAATATGGGTATCAAAGGTAGTATTCCTCCGGTTTTAGGTAAAGGAATAACACGGGGTATCTTTATAGTTTTATGTTTAGGTACTATCTTTCTTGCTGCTGAATATGCCATTTTTATCATACTGGACATAGTTTTAGGAGTTTTCTTTTTTATTTTATTTCGTATTTTATGTATTATATTTTTAAAAGTCTTTATACCTGATCCACTGTTTACTTTAGCTTTCATTGCTTTGTTAACAATCCAAGATGCTATTTTCTCACCTCTACCTGCATCTTTCGACTTAAGTCTTTGTTTAGCCATATTCATTAAAATTAAATCAGCTTTTCGACGGTTTTCGGTATCAGTATTTGTATAAGCTATATCGTGAACCTTACAAGCTTCATCTAATTTGTTGATACCTTTGTCTCCTCTCAATAACCTTTTTTGTAGCTTAGTTCCAGGTCCACAGTAATTGTACCCAGGTAAATGTAGTTCAAATGGTAAATGGTTAATGATATTGTTAATAAGTCCACCTCCTTGCATAGTTTGCTAGTGAATGTAGTAAATTAAAAAACTAATGCCTTTTTATCAATCCAACTATTGTCTTTATCACTATGACCTAACCATTTTACAAATAGTCTAGCGCCATTTCTTTTTAATACTTTTTCTCTCAAAAAGGTATCTGGATATTTAGTTTTTTGGAGTTCGTAACCATAAAACGAACCTAATATGGGTTGCTTTTTCAAGTCTTCAATTGCATAAGTGAGTGGTTTAGTATTTTTGATATTATTTATTTTAAACAATTCTGTTGACCAATTAGGAGTATAACCTTTTTCGAAAATACTTTTATATTTACTAATTCTAACAACATCACCTACATTAAGCTTATTTTTTTCATATTTAAATGTTTTAACATTATAAGCTTTGCTAATATTTTTTAATATTTGTTTCTCATTAGAAATATCAGTATCACTGGGTTTAAATTTTGTAATTCGATGTTTAGTATTATTATATGAATCAGTTACAGATTTTAAAGGTTTCCCTATCCATTGATAATTACCATTTAGACTGAAAAGTTTAAATAATTTACTTTTTATAGTTCTGATTAACCTCTCAACAAGTGATGCTTTCAGTGTAGAGTAAGATGAATAATGATTTATACTGTATTTGTTAATAACATTTTGAAACAACTTATTGTAAAACTCATTACCGTGATCAGTTTGCAGATTGATTGGGTGTCTATGGGATGTAGATATAATACTGTTGAAAGCATTCGCAATTTCTGACATTGTTTTATTTTTAACAGGTAATGTCCATGCAAATTTTGATAAACAATCCATTACTATAAGTATAAAGGTATAACCACGATTATTTTTCTGAAATCTTTTTAGATCAATTAAATCTGCTTGCCATAAGTCATCGATTCCTTTTAAAACAACACTACGTCTATTAAAATGTTTTCTAGCAGCCTTATGAATTTCATTAACAATTTGTTGTTTGGTCATTATGATTGCTTATTTATCTTTTTTTCTTCTGATTGTGATAGTTTCTTTTCAATATCTTGTTTGGTAACAAACTGCTCATCTATATGCTTAAAAATTTGAATGATTTTAGCATTAATGTCTTGTTTTAAAGATTTAATAACATCATCTAAATAATCTTTATTAACTGCTTCATCTGCAAACTGTGGACGCTTAACACCTCTTAATGTAGATGATTGTAAATCATATTCACCACTGTCTTTTTTCAATAATGCACTATCTTGAAAGTCAATTATTTCGGAAACTCGTAATCTTTTATGTATATGATGACCAAATTTATCGATATTCATGTCCGTGAAGAGATCTTCTTCATTCAAAGGAAGGATGTTAAATGAAAATATTAAGTAATCTATTTTATTAAGCTAATTTAAAATTCCATTTTCCCGCAACTCTTCAATGATAGAAATTATCTCATTACTTAAACCTTTCCTGCTGCTCTAGAAGCAATTAATAATTTTAATCTTTCAACCAATTCATTAGGATCATCCCAATATACGTATTCAACATTTGGTTTCCATTTCTTTAGCAATGGTAAATCTACACCTTTTCCTTGTACTTTACTTTGTTCTTTTACTTGAAATAGAGGTTTTATAACACTTAAGTATTTCAAACCTTTGTTGCTTTTGATTGGTTTTGATGGATCATTATCTCGACGATGTGCATTTGTATCTAAAAGTATTTGTTTATAATTATGCACATCATCTTGGTTAACACAGACTAGATCAGGGACCTTTTTCATAATCAATTCATCTAAACCTAAAGTTCTTTTATATTTTTGATTACCTACTATTATAAAATTTTCATTTAATTTTACATTAGATGAACCCATTTTCAGTTTTACATTTTCACTACGAATTCCGAATGGTATCTCTTTCAATACATGAGAAGAAAGAGACCACGATGAAATATTTTTAAGAGGGCTTGGTTCAGACTCAAGTGTTTTAAATGACTCATCACTTATACTGTTTTTATTTTCTTCGTCTTCAACTTCTTCATCATCAGTTTCATCCATTTCATCTTCTTCATTTTTCATATCGTATTCATTCTCGCATTCTTTATTAGACATTTTTTTAACAATATCTGATTGAGGAGTGAAGGTGTTTTTCACATCAGGATAGTCGATATCGATTTTTGTATCTAAATTAGCTAATTGGTTTAGAGGGTCAGTTAAAGGCTTAAATACATTTTTTAAATATTGATCGTTGTCAATTTCAACATCTCGCATTTTACGAACTTTACGTTTTACAGCTTCAGCAGCATTTACTATTTGGGTTTTGAGATCTGTTTCCATTTCAATAATTATCCTTATCACCCACCTTTAGTCAATAACAAAATACTAAAATACTTAATAATTCCAAGCACTGTGTGTTCTCAACAACAAGCAAATTGTGTCTGACATAGATAGACTAATGTTATAGATAAAAATCTGTGATGGTTATTAAAAATAAAAAAGGTGTTATCTGTTTTGAATGATTTTTATTGGGTAGGTAATGATTGAAAAATATTTAATTAAAAACTACAAATGTGTCAATTTTTTTCCTATAACATCCATTATTTTTTTCACAGTCCTTGTTAATAACTAAATAACTGTATGCATCACTCCAAACTTTGCTACACATTTCACGAAATTCGTTCCAAGACATATCAGTATTCACATGTTCTTGGTAAACATGTCTTAAGTTAATATCATCTTGTTTAAAAAGAATTATAAGATTAGCATTGTCTCGTATAAGTTGTTTTGGGATTTTACTATAAGTCTGATTTAAATAAAAACAATCTATAAATCGATGTCTACCCATAGCAAAGTAATATCGGATATTATTTTGGTTTTCACAAGCAACATCATCAAAGATTATGACTGATTGCGGTTTTGCTTCTTGTGGGCTCAAGACATCATCATGTTGACCATACTTCTTCATTGAAACCCCAGAGACTTTGTTTAAAACATTTTCTAAAAATAAATATTTAGGTTGTTGAAGTGTCTTTGAATAAACATAAACGTTTTGAAACCTAACCCCATTCTCATGCAAAAGAAGACCAATCACAAGATTCGTTTTCCCACAGTTTGATGGACCACAAACTAAACATCTGATGGTATTTGGTAAAAGGTTACCGTGACGCATATAAGAACTTTTCTTTTCATCACAAATTTTATCAACTTCTAGTGAATATGGTTGTTTAGCGAATTTCATTTTTCTTTATTATTAATGAGTGTTGAAAGGCAAATGGTAGTTAAATTAGAAATAGAGTCTTTATATATATATATTTACTGGTATATAAAACAAATAAAGACTAAAAATAGGTAAATCAAATTTTATTTTTTTCTTTTCACATCCTCGACACCTATATTTCATCTCAGATATTTCGATTACATTGCCTTACGATATTTAGTGAGCAAAAGCTTAGGAAAACGATGGTTTGTGTCGTAGGAGCACGTGGGTGTACCTGAACGCATGCGTTGTAAGTTTTGATAATAGCGTTCAACACCAAGCCTCTGCGATGTCAGTTGCAGACGCACGTGTAAAGGACACGATGGTTTACTTGAACGCACGTGTTACTAATGATGATGGTAGGAACATGCTGGTTTCATTGCCTTCCGATATGCAAGCTCTAGGAACACGTGCTAGGATGTGTTTTTGGGCATTCAACGGAATGAAATGGAGTAGAATGCCCAATAACACCCTACTCCCCACAACATTTTTGCTGAGCTGGACCTCTTTAGCACTTAACTCACCAATCTTATTTAAATTTCATCTTGTACTCGTACTTAGGAAAAGTTATATTGTATACGAGCCATGAGCTGTATGTTTTTCAAATTCCCCTATTCTGCGCGGACCAGAAAAAATCTCTTTATTTTGAATCTTGATTCACGAGTATTCTTTATTAAAATAGATTATTAGAAAAAAATCTTTTCGATTTGGCCCCATAAGTATCAAGTTACTCGTTCAGCTTGAGTAAATTGATTTAACCTCTGTGGTTTAAATAATTAATAACCGTTCGTCCTAAACGGACCAAAGCCTAGACTGCCTACACTGTCCATAACAGTAACAAATTGATTTTCCACTGTGCTGGCTTCCCTTTCATACAACATTAATTATGTCCCAATAACTGAGCCCCTATAAGCCGATTGGTCTGAAATTTTTATACTCCACATTATTGAAGGTTACTATAATATCATCGTATTTGGGGAGTTGAATATTTTTCTATGCTTGCAGTTGGCAGGCATCTTTTATTTCTGTGACAGTTTATTATGTTATTTTAATCCAATGGATGCAACGTCATTTTTCTGTGTTCAAAAAAACAAAATTTATAGATTTCCAACACACGGTGGGTTACAATAGGAACCCAAACTTTATAAAAAAAACAAATAAACGAACAAAATCAAATCTTTCTTCTTTCTTCTATTAATATTATAAACGCGAAAGTTTGTAAGTTTGTTACTCTTTCACGCAAAAACGATTAAAAATACTACTAGCCTTTGCCTGCCTTAATTTTGTTTCAAGTCCGTATTAAATTTGGACATTAATGTTTGATGAAGATGTATTTTTAGACCAGTTGCGTTTAGGCGTGAAGTTTTTTAAAGCATTGCCAGTAACGTTTTAGACCAAGATCAAGCTACTTTTTAGACCACTTGCTAATTAAACTGCTTATTACGACAAAATGAGACTAACCAACCCATACCACTCTCTTAACTTAGGCTTAATAATGCTGTTTGGATTGTCCAGCATGATCCAATGGATGTATGATTTGCAGATTTTTGTTCCGAATTTTTTTCTTTGTTGTATAAAAATCTCTATGTACATAGGTATTGTACTAAGTTTGTCAGTTATCTATTAACATACAAGCTGCTTAGTTTGGGCAATTAAATTTCAATTCACAGTTTCTCACCACAAATTTAATAATTGGTTTTTTCGACGAAATTATATAAAAATAGGTCCACTCAATACAGTTCTTAAAAAAAAAACGCTTATTTAAAAAAAATATGTGTATGTAATATTAAGCTTATGTAATATTACATGTGGCGCTATGCTGCCCATTAGGGGAGGCCTATGTCTAGCAGTGGACTAAGATGAACTGATGGTGATGATGATAATGATGTATGTAAACACATTATTTGTATATGGTGACCAGTAAAATCCAGAATTATTACATGGGTATAAATGAGAACTTATCGTATAAAAGATCTGTGCCAGTTCAGATACTTAGAGTAGAAAACAAGTTTGTTAAAATTAATTTATTCAAGACAACAAACAATAACACTCAGGTCTTACTGCGATAATATTTAAATTTAAGTAGCCTTACTCTAAGTAAAATCATACCCATTGTCCACGAATTCATACAATTACAAAAGTAGGGCAAAAACAGATACTAAATACAATCAACAAGTATCTAAATACAATCAATAAAAATCTAATAAGTAGATACACCATGAATAGCAATTTACTAACCTTGAATATAATTGTACACAATAAACACACAGATAACAGAAAAGGGGAATAAATTCAGCTTTGTGCTGCATTCAAGGAAACATCCGACGCCGATTTTAAACCTACTCCCCTCGGGTTACCAAGGAGTTGGATTTATAACATTTCGATACGGAACCCTTGAAAAGTAACGAAGATCATCTTGCTAACGAGTTGTCTACTGTTGGATTAGGGTACGACAAAGAGACTTTAGATTCAGACGGGTACCCTAATCAAAACTGAAGTGCACATCGTGTTCCCGGACGAGATTATACCCGTAAAGTCATAGATTTTTTTGTTCATATTTACTAGTAGTATAAGAAATAATTTCTACTTTAGTTCATCTTATATTTGTTGTATAATTTAAGCAAGTAATCGTAAATCTACGGATCCATGGTTATTTGAAATAAAATATATTTTTTGGTATTAGATCTTTTTAGGTATTTTGTAGGTGTAATTAATACCTAGATATTAAAATTTGGTACTTCTATTTAAGTTACGGTACCTACCAATACATTGCAGTAATTACGATGCATACTTCACTTCGCTTAATTGCGATTAGCACACCCTAGTAATCACTAGTGTTGCAATAATCTTGTTAGCAATCCCCCCGCTCTAGTCAACTTCCAATTATGACACATCAGCGGATTTGATTTCCGCCCAGTGACATAGCACACCGAGAGATCGATACATAGCACAGGGTTATCTGTCCGTAATATTTCTGCCCAGTGAATGCATGAAGGGCTAGGGATCGATGCAGGTGCCCCGGGCCGAGCGTCTGGTCCGACCCGGATATCTAGCTCGATCGATCGGTTGCATTCTCGGCAGGTGATGTGCTGTGGGAAACTGACCGGCGTTATTGACTCAGTTGGATACTAGTTTTTAGTGTTTTGATTGTCTCGCTTTTTTATGCCCTGTTATTTAATCTTTAATATAATTTTTAGTCTAATATTTATAACTATACCTACGTAAAAAAATAATTATATAATAAATTCAGTTATTAAATAATTAATTTTATACGCATGTACAGAATTAAATAAAACGGTGATTGAAATTTCATAAGATTTGATACTTTTTGAAATATATGGAAAAAGGTCGGAAAGTTGACCATTCTGAAGATTGCAGAGCGATCCATCTAAAATGTACGAGCGGCGTTTGTATTTATTTTAATTGTATAGATATTAATCTACATTTTAAAGGATAGAAAATTTAAAAAAACAATTTTTTACATTTTATGAAGTCACATATCAAATCAAAAGTATGAACCAGGTTTTTAGTAACTAAAACCAAGGACCGCCCACCTTTTTGAACATTTTTCAAAATTCTAGTTGCAGACTACAATGCTTAGGACATTTCTTATGAATGGCTCTGCGAACTTTGGAAATAGAGAGGGGTGGTAAATTTTTGGTACTTTTAAAAACTACCACGATTTTACCTAGTTGCTTTCTGTTATTGTTATCAGTTTTTATTAAGTTTTGATACACATATAAACTAGAAATACCTATAATAGCCGAGTTTAATCTAGAATACACATACCCAGTTTAGCTTCCACCTTGCAACCATACTTCAGCAGCTCACATTCAGTTTCAAACAGTCTTAGTCTGAAACCATTCCCCTCCTCCCTTATACCACAAATAGGATCGGCATCTTCGCAGCTAAGAGTCTCACAAAAATCCTTTTTCATAACATTATTTTCGAACTTTGATTCAACTGTCGTGATTATTAGAAGCAGTACAATCATGGCACTTAAAAATAATTAACTAGTTAATCTTGGTAATTTCATATGAATTATAGGCCGTATAATCGTAGGTACCGATGGATAAGTTTTTAGTGGGCAGTTTTTACGGTTTCGATTATTTACTGTTGCCATGCTGGTTGTGACTCGAACCCTTTAACTCCACCGTTGGATCTTATACGATGTGTCATAAGGAACTTACCAGAGAAAAACATCAGGTGTGATTTTTAACAGCTCAACCGCAATGTCCTATTTCCCTGCCAGGCATGGTAATTATGGCAAAACCAGTTAACAACGTCGGGACGTGAGTGTCCTAAGTCAGAAAATACCCTTATTTGTAAAACTCTGTGAAGAAACGGTTACTTAGTAGTGATTTTGTCACGTACTTAAGTGAGTTGTCACCTATTTATGTGAGTTATTCACTTACCTAAGTGAGTAATTTCAATGACAACATCTCGATAACAGCCATCGAGTACGGATACAACAACAAACAACCCTGAGGGTTTATTACGTAACAGGGTCATTTTTTTAAAAGAATTTGAGTTTATTTTTGAAATTAGAACGTTTGCGCTTAGCCATACTATTTCGTTATAGTTAAGTAAAATATACGCTTCCGGTTTCGCTTATACTGTGCACTGAAAACGCAGCCTTAAGTTCTTATAAGGTATGTACGGTTCACGTACAACACATTTGTTTTATATATTTAAAAACTATTTTAGCTGACATCGCGATCAGCCGCGACCTACATTCGATTAGTTAAGCCTTTACCGCGGACTAGAGCGGATGAGTATCTTTCTCCTAACTTGTACACTTTAACAATATAACTACGATTAATTTACTCAGTGGTTTAATTCAAACTCCAGCTCTGGGCTCGTACATGGTCCTTCGAGTTATAAACAGTGAATTTAAGTGTGGTGAGTGTCTCTATATGCGATAGCGAATCGTTTCAATTGGTCTCCCACAAGCGGGTCTCGCCAGTTGGATTGAGAAGGCGCACATATTGTAAGTAGAGTACTTCTATACTTTATATTCACGAGCGAAAACTTCGCTATTTACTGAACTAGCACCTGCGGTATACTACTACTACTCTACCAACGGTCAACTTATTTTACTAACAACAATGGCTCAGAGCGCAACGGAACTAGTCAGCCGACAGGAGACAATCTTCAACAACTTGAAGCAGATATGCATCAACTACAAGAAGGATAGTCCTAGCAGGAAATCTTCTTTGGATTATCTAGAAGAGCGTCATTCTCGACTGAATGTTAACTGGGAACAGTTTGTACGCAACCATCAGCTACTAGAGGAGTCGGTACCAACCGACCATCAATACTTCACTGATGATGTTTACAGCACTACCAAAAGAATGTATGAAGACGTACTTCAGGACATTCTAAAAAGAAAAGCTGGGCTACCGGCTGCTAGCACTAGCCAGGTGGAAGCCGGCGGATCGCCTTTGGCATCGACTGCCCAAGGAAAATCAAGATTTAACTTTGACGACATAAAATTTCACGTACCCCCTCGTGACACAAGGGAGACAAATGACAAACAACAAGAACTATTGCGTCAACAGTACTGCAACTTCAGAGCTTTTGAACGTACGGTGGACAAGATAAATTCGACTCTGACTATCACTAAGGAGAAATGGGAACTGGAAGACGATCTTAACATCCTTAAGACTAAATGGGAGTACATCGAGAAAGCAAACTGGCAACTTGATTACATTTTACAAGACGAGGATTCGATCTATAAGCAGAAGTATGATGCTGCGGAGGACATCTATGACGACATGCGTAAGAAGCTGCAGCACAAGATCTGGAACAATGCGCACTACGAAAAATCTACACCAAAAATCGAGATACCGGATTTTAACGGCAAGTACAGCCAATGGTTAACATTTAGAGATCTTTACGTAGAAAGCGTGCACAACAACCCGGTACTATCCAAGGCCCAGAAAATGCAACACCTTAAGACGAAGCTGAAGGGCGACGCGGAGAAACTGGTTCAGCATCTTGGGATCAGCGCAGAGAACTACTCGTCATGTTGGGAGATCCTTACTCATCGCTACGATAACAAAAGACTACTCTTTACATCTTACATGACTACGCTTCTTAACCAACCAACTATTCAACAAGCCAGCGCCGCCAGCATTAGAAAACTACATGACGTCATGCTGGAGTGCTTGAACGGTCTCAAGAACATTGGACTAGACATAACCAATTGGGATCCGATTGTTGTACATTTATTGTCACAGAAACTTGATAGCGTAACATACAACGAGTACATAAAAGATATAGAGAATCCTAGGGGCTTTCCAGATTTGAAAGAATTCACCGAATTTTTAGAATCAAAATTTATGGCATTAGAAGTCTTCCAGGGAAACAATCAAAAATCGTCCACGTCGAATAAGCCAGAGAAGTCAGACAAGCAAACTAATTACGGAAACGAAGTCGGGCGAAACACTAGTCGGAGTTCATCGTACTTTATGAAGTCTAAATATTCGCCTAAAGTCTTATTCACTACGGCTCGAAACTGTCCAATTTGCAAAACTGATCACGTTCTTATGAAATGTGACAAATTTATAGCTATGAATGCAAAGACTCGCGGGGAAACTGTGCGAAATATGCATATTTGCCCTAATTGTTTGTATGATCACGAAGAGAAGCAATGCAATTCACGCAAAACATGTAGAGTATGTCGTAAGGCCCATCATACACTTTTACATGAGGCGGGTCTTGAACAGCCTTACAACCAACCTTTACAAAGGGCATCATCATCATCATCGGACTCTACCTCGACCTCTTACGCAGTGAACAATATTTTAGACAACGAGAAGGAAGTTTTGTTGACGACTGTACTACTTAAAGTCAAATCGATTGATGGTGAATATGTCAACTTAAGAGGGTGACTCGATCAAGGTTCGCAAGTAAGCCTTATCACTGAGAGCGCAGCGCAACGTCTCAGGTTACCGCGGCGAAAAATGAGCGCCGTCATTTCAGGTGTCGGGGCACTAGGCGGTAACTGTAAAGGAGTAATAAACTTAGAATGCAAGTCAATTCATACAAACTACACATTCAATATTGAAACGCTGATTATGAACAAACTTATAAGCAATTTGCCAACCGCATCTTTTTCGATTAATAATTGGACCTACTTAGAAAACCTTAAACTAGCTGATCCGCACTTCAACACATCGGGACCTATTGACCTACTATTAGGTGCCGACATCTACGCAGAACTCATTTTAGATGGCATAATGAAGAGTGAAAACAATTGTTACCCCGTAGCGCAACAAACTAAACTGGGGTGGATTTTATGCGGAAAAGTAAAAACATTCAACTGCTTCGTGACGCTCAACGAATTAGAAAACATAACTAGGTTCGGGGAAACTGAGGACATAACTTCAACTACCGACATGTCAACTTCAACTACAGAGGAACAGTATTATGAACATTACTATAACTCGAGCACTACTAGATTGACAAACGAACAGTATGTCGTTCAAATGCCCGTGAAGCCTAACTACGCATCTAACATTAATAGCAACAAATCTCAAGCTTTGGCTCAATTTCTTCAACTAGAAAGGAAAATGCAGCCTAATAAGGAGCTGAGTCGCAAATACAATAAATTTATGGAAGAATATATTACTATGGGGCATATGAAGCCTGCACTATCACAAGAACGAAAGAAAATCTACTTACCTCATCACGGCGTTATTAGGGCTGAGTCCACCATAAATAAATTACGAATAGTGTTTAACGCTTCTTACAAACTAAAAGATAGAGCCAGCCTCAACGATCGTATGTACTGCGGGCCTAACCTACAGAAGGACATGTTCACACTACTGATTCATCTTCCGATGCGTACGTTACACCAGCTTACAAAAGATGAGGGGGGAATTTATCCAGAAGCGTCGAAGATCTTACAAAACTTCTTCTGTACGGATTACTTAGTCTACGGGCAAGATACTAAATTACTTTTTCAAAACGTCTGGAACACAAAAACACACTGGGACGAATGTTTGCCTATCGAAATTACTGCCGAAGGGGAGGCACTACAAAAGAATCTCCCTTTGATAAATGGACTTTTCATACCTCGATGGCTACAGTGCCAAGACACTAACATGGAAATTCATGGTTTCTGTGACGCTAGCGAGAAAGCCGACGCATGTGTCGCACAGTACAGTCAGTACAGTCGCGTGATGAATCAACAAGGCAATAACGTAATTACAATAATTACCGCCAAAACTAAGGTTGCACCGATAATCAAAAAGATAAGTTTACCTCGAATAGAACTCTCGGCTGCTTTGTTACTAGTTAAACTCATAGAAAAGGTGAAACTTACTCTCAACCATAAACAATTACAAATAAACTGCTGGAGTGACTCTCTAGTCGTCCTCGCCTGGTTACAAGGAGACATTAAATTACAATTACAATTATACATACATTACAAGGTCAAACAACACGAAAAAACCATGACCTACTCTACAAACGATGGACGGCGCCGAAAGAAATGCTGCGTCGCAACTTACAAAACCGACGAAATCATCAAAACATTATTAAATAAAATTAGTAGTTATAAACGGGTAATCCGAGTACTTCGTTGGGTTTTACGTTTTATACACAATACTATCAACTCTAAAAATAACTTACCCGACTGTGAAACAAAGATGGTTATGTGTTTGACATTAAATGAAATTTTGAGATCCACTAAACCTGTGGTTATGCACGTACAGGAAGAGTATTTTGGCGAAGAGAGAGACTGTTCGAAGAACAATAAGCCAGTACCAAAGCGAAGCAAACTACTGAACTTAACTCCATTCCTTGACGAGAATGGACTGCTGCGCGTGCAAGGACGACTGACAAACTCAACTCTACCTCTTCAATCGAAGCATCCAATAATTATTTCCGCCACAGGAAGACTGACGGAGCTTATCATACAAGAAGCACACCTCGACACTCTTCACGGAGGCGCACGGCTCACCTTAGCCCAATTACGAGTAAAGTTTTGGGTTATCGGTGGCAATAGAACTGTGAAGAAACAGCTTTTGCAATGTGTTAGATGCCATCGTTTCAAGTAAACTTGTAACAATCAACAGATGGCTGCTTTGCCAAAAGAACGCGTGACACCCGGGGCCCGAGCTTTCACGGCCACAGGGGTGGACTTCACTGGCAACGTAGACGTGAAGATAAACAAAGGAAGGGGAGTAAAGACATGCAAAGCTTACATCGCCATATTCATTTGCATGGTAACCAAAGCCGTGCACTTAGAATTGGTTTCCGATTTAACAACGCTGACTTTTTTAGCGGCCTTCAAAAGGATGTGCGCACGCAGAGGGACGCCTAAACAGATGTTCTCGGACAACGGGACTAACTTCGTAGGTGCCGCACGGCTTCTGCAAGAAGACTTTGAACGCTACAAAACTTTCAAAACGTCTGAGTTTTTTGATGAGATGAACAACTTACAAGTACAATGGAATTTCAACGCTCCTCTCTGGCCAACAGCCGGTGGACTATGGGAGGCCGCGGTGAAATCAATGAAATATCACCTTCATCGAGTTTTGGGCGAGCAGAAGCTTACTTTTGAACAATTCATTACTTTACTAGCACAAATCGAAGCCTGCTTAAACTCGCGACCACTATGCCCATTAACAGAAGATGTCGATGATCTGGAGTACCTGACTCCCGGCCACTTTCTTATCGGTGGTCCACTACTATCACTACCTCAAGAAGAAGAAGATTTTGCCCAGCATGACTTGAGAAATAGGTGGAGACTCATAGAACAAATGAATTTACATATTTGGAAACGCTGGTCGAATGAATATTTACACCAACTGCAAGCTAGAAGCAAGTGGCAACACCCTAAAGAAAACTTAAAAGAAGGAAGCCTAGTACTAATAAAGGACGAATTTTTACCACCAGGACGATGGGCTCTTGGAAGAGTTAAGGAGCTTCACCCTGGCACGGATGGAATGGTTCGTGTGGTAACATTAAAAACTAAAAAAGGACAACTAAAAAGACCTATAACAAAACTGTCGCCGCTACCAATAGAACCTGTTGAAGAGAAAACGGAAGATAATAGAGAGAAAGAGAAATAGCCCACATCGGAAACTAAAATTCGACGAAGCACCACAAAGCCAACACAACCAGCCCCTTCCACCAACGAAATTAGAAAACCATTCCAATATTGACGGATTGGAAACGTTTTAGTGTTATTATTAACATAAACATTACTTATACATTAGTTCTTACATTCTACTTTAATGGATACTCATCTTACTTTTTTCCCTCGGGAGCATGTACGGTTCACGTACAACACATTTTATTTTATATATTTAAAAACTATTTTAGCTGACATCGCGATCAGCCGCGACCTACATTCGATTAGTTAAGCCTTTACCGCGGACTAGAGCGGATGAGTATCTTTCTCCTAACTTGTACACTTTAACAATATAACTACGATTAATTTACTCAGTGGTTTAATTCAAACTCCAGCTCTGGGCTCGTACAAGGTACACTAATTAGAAGGAACTTTATTTTACAGGTGTAGTGGTCATTAAAATTTTCATGCGTTGATATCCGTTTCTTTTTTTTATTCATATTATTATACCATATGAAAGAAGATGATAAATGACCATTAAATTAAAAAAAAGATTTTCGTTTTGATTATTCATCATTTTGGAAGGCTGCTTGAGTATTTACATTTTTCAAAACTTTCATAGTTGATCTTTTAACTAATTTCTATGAGACATTTGATATCTATAAGGTTTAAAATAGGACAAACGTTCAAGTAGGTACTTATTATATTCAGGTGAAGCCTACTTCAAGTTGTACTAAGTAGAGTAGAAAATGGTGCATATTTCCTACATACTAAACTGTCAAAGAAAATACAAGTAAATAAACAAAAAATAATAGTATTTTAAATACAAAAATGTATAGATTGCAAAAAATTTTAAAAATCTTTACCTACTCTGCCTCGCTTCTTTTTAGTACAGTAAGCGTCAGAGAAAAGGATACACCCCTTAATAATGACATCGAGCCGTTTAAGATTTTTGTTCAATGACTAATAAGAAGTGGTGGCTAAGCGGTTCAGACATCTGCTCGGCATGCCGAAGGTCCTGAGTTCGGATCCTATGAATACAACTTCACTTTTTGATGTTTTATTTTTGCTTTCAGCTTTTGTTAGTTTATTGGTGGTTATTGTAATATTTTCGAAAACAAATATTGAGAAGGTATTAAGTAAGTGTATACAAAATTTTTGGTGTATAAACAATATTTATTTATTTCTCGAATTGTTTACATACTTGTCATAATAGTCTTTATTTAATAAAAATTATTACACATCAAAAATTTAAAAACCATAATATTAAATGAGTAACAAATTGATTATAGTAAGTATTATGCTTAGGTTATTAATTACTTAAACCTATATATTCACAAAACCAAAACGATAGCAAAATAAAACAAAATAGATAAGAACGTTAGTCTTCGTTGAAATTTGTTGAATAAAAAAAGCTTCAGAGAAAAGTATCCACCCCGTTTTAAAACATTAATCTTTGCATGTCGCCACTGTCGAGCCAAGACAACATGCAAAATATCAAATCTAACAAAATTTATTTTACAACTAAAGGTTTGAACCAGGGTCCCATCGGGCCACCTGCACTCTAAGCCGCTTTGTTACCCACCGGGCTACCGTGATTCTTACGTCAGTCGGTGAAATTAAGACTCAGTTGTTTAGCAGATGTGATGGTAGTGTACGAGTACGTACATCGTGCATTGCCCTAATTAATGTCAACCGCGCATTTACGCCAGTCATCAATTTAGCAATACTTTTTATTATATTCAGTTCGCGATCACCTGTCAATCGACTCACGCGTCTCACTATCATTTCATTAGTAACTATAGTTTATCGTTAAATATATCAGTTAAAATTTATCTCCTGGTTTTTCTGATATATCCAGCTTAGTTACTAGTTACCTGGTGTACGACCGTACATCATTTTTTTTAAATTGTAAAACTGGTATATCACCCTCGCGAGTGCGGCAGTACCGTGAATCAGTGCCACCAGTGTGGATTTCCGCTAACAAGTGGAGTCATCAGTGTGAGCAACCAGCTCACTGGATCACAGCAGCGGGTAGCATTCTATACATAAGGACGTAAGCCAGGCCGGCTTGCGAAAACCTCCGCAGCAACTGCAAGCGTCAACAGACACTGCAGGAAGGACACAGCAGCAGCTAGGCGTCAACAGACACCACAGGACGGACGTAGGAGCAGCAGCACCGCGTCACCGTTCATCCAGTCCAGACGATATCAAGTAAGATCTTTCCATTTATCTTATTTTACTCTCATCAATTACGAGTACTAAGATGTCTACCATGGAAGAATTACTATCGGCTCAAGAGCGAATCGCTTCCGCAATTGAGCAACTCTATTCGAATTTTAAGAAAGACGGTTCGGATAGGAAAACTCCAGACTATATTCAGCGAAGGCTAGACACTCTAGATAGCTACTGGAACGAATATCAATTGAATCATAGTAAGCTGTGCGGATTAGGTACTAAGTCTTATCCATACTTTACTACAAATCAATTTGAAAGCACTGGAGAAAGATACACCTACATCAAGGCAGCTATTAAAAGCTCAGGAGCGAGGGAAGGGACTCCCTCCTCTCTTATCAAGCCAGCGACCCTAAGGCCAGGGACTCCATCGCAGGAATTCTCGTACCAGGCTCGGGGTAACATTAGCAAGACCGATGAGATGCTGCGGAAACAAAGCAGTAATTTCAAGGCATTCGAGCATACTATTTCGAACATCGACTTAGATTCTATATCGGAGAAATGGGAATTTGATCACTTGTTGCGTAATATTCAATCGCGTTGGTCTAACATCGATACCCTTCATTGGGAGCTAGATAGCGAATCGGCTAGCCAGAAAAGCCCGGAGTACGAATCGCATTTTTTTCAAACTGAGAAAAAATTCAATGAGATCATAAAAGCTATCAATAGGAAATTCTCCTCTGTATCTCACCGTGAAAACACTACTCCAAAAATGGAAATTCCAACCTTTTCTGGCAATTATCATCAATGGTCTAGTTTTAAAGATCTTTTTACTGAAACTATTCACGCCAATCCATCACTATCCCGCGCTCAGAAAATGCAATTTCTCAAAACTAAAGTAAAGGGTGAAGCAGAAAGACTTATCCAGCATCTTTCTATCTCGGCTGATAATTATCAAATCACCTGGGAGCTTCTGAATAATTGCTACAATAATAAACGCCTAATTTTAAGTTCTCTCTTCGAATTAATGCTCAATATCACAGCGGCGCAGCAATCGTCGCTAAATCATATCAAAAAGATCCATGACGTAACTCGCGAAAGCCTCAACGCTATTAAAAACTTAGGAATCAACGTAGAGTCATGGGATCCTCTTATCATACATCTCATGTGTCAAAAGCTCGACACAGAGACCCTTAGCGAATATCTCTCTTCGGTAAAAGAACCTAAAGAGATACCTAATCTCGAAGAATTTTTATCATTTTTGGAGAAGACATTCACAACAATGGAATCCTCGCGAAGGAAGTCTGATCCTAAATCTGCTCAACAAAATCATAAAAATCAAAAATCTTTTCATAACTCTAATACGAAGCCGTCATCGACCGGACGTATTGAGCAATCCGCTAATAGCAAAAACGTTTACACCGCTAAATATTATAGGTGTGCAATTTGCAAAAAGAATAATCAATCGATTTTTATTAGTAATAAATTCCGTGAAATGTCTCCATCATCAAAATTTCAAACGGCCGAGAATCTAAAGTTATGCAAAAATTGTCTTTATTGCCACAATGGGAACGAATGTGTTTCAGAAAAACGCTGTCGCGAGTGCAACCTTGCACATAACACGCTTCTACATGACGCGTTTACGCTAAACTCTAATGAGGCCGGGGCATCGACTTCTAGTAATGCGAATATCAGCGAACTCAAACAGGGTCAAAAGCCAACTACTAGGAGCTCACACGTGTCTCAAACTGAAATACCTGAAATTCTTTTAGCTACAGCTGTGGTAAAAGTTGAAGCTTCCAATGGTTCCTTTATTACAATGCGCGCTCTCTTAGATCAGGGTTCTCAGACTTCCCTTATATCTGAAAACGCTGCCCAACAGCTAGGGCTACCTCGTCAAAAATGTCAAGGTGTGATCACAGGAATAGGCGCGAAGCAGTCGAACTGCAAAGGAGCTATCAATATCAAATGCGTATCAGCCAATAACAACTTTGAGTTTCACACGGATGTACTTATTATGAAAAGTCTAATAAAAAATCTACCAAGCTTTTCTTTTGCAAAACCTACGTGGTCTTACTTGGATCATATAACCCTAGCCGATCCTGAATACAATCACAGCCGTCCCGTGGATATCTTATTCGGAGCAGATATTTATTCATTGATCTTATTAGAAGGTATCTGCCGAGGCGAACAAAATAATTCTCCTATTGCGCAAAACACGCGCTTAGGGTGGATTTTGAGTGGTAGCGCTAGGACACTTCAATGCAATGTCCTTATTAACGATTTAGAAGAAATCCAGAAATTCTGGGAAATCGAAGACATTGCCGAAGAGTCCAATCTATCATTAGAAGATCAGGAGTGCGTACAGTACTATAAAAGCACCACCACTCGACGAGAAGACGGTCGGTATGAAGTACGGCTACCTATGAAAACAGATTTTGAAAAGAGTCTAGGAATTTCTAAAAATAAAGCAATTGCTCAATTCAAATCATTAGAAAGAAAATTTATTAAAAATCATGAAATGGAAAATCATTATAAATTATTTATGAAAGATTATCTATCAATGGGCCATATGGCTCCCGCCGTCAGTAGCACCAAACCCGATTTTTATTTCACTCATCACGGAGTCGAACGAGCGGAATCTACAACAACTAAGTTTAGGGTAGTTTTTAACGGCTCATCCAAAACGTCGTCTGGCCACAGCCTTAATGACGTCATGAAACGCGGACCCAACCTTCAAGACCTTCAGTCGCTTATTATCAAATGGCGGCAATTCAAATTTGCCTTTACTGCAGATATTGAAATGATGTTTAGACAAATTTGGATAAACAAAGAAGATCAAAAACTACAAAAGCTAATCTATCGAAATTCCGAGCAGGAAAATATCAAAGAATGGGAGCTTTTGACTGTTACTTATGGTACAAAAGCCGCGCCCTTTTTAGCAATGATGACCCTCCGACAGTTGGCATCAGATGCTAAATCTCACGAACAATACAGCGAAGCCGCTGCAGTCCTCGAAAGCTCCTTCTACATGGACGATCTCGTTCATGGAGCTCATCAGTTAGATAACGCAAAACAAATGCGCGGGGACCTTATCAAACTACTTAAAACCGCCGGATTCAATTTAAGAAAATGGAAGTCGAACGTTGCCGAATTGTCAGATGCAAACATGCACAAAAATCAAGACAACTTCGATTTTAAGCAGCCCGAATCTTCCAAAACTCTGGGACTTAGTTGGAATCACCAACAAGACATGTTTATGTTTAAGTCTAAAATTGAACCGACGGCCGAGGTGGAAACTAAAAGATCACTCCTCTCGGATATATCTAAGCTATTTGACCCCCTAGGCTGGCTAGCGCCAATATCGACTAAATTTAAAATAATTTTTCAGAAGGTATGGTTGTCCGCAATCAAATGGGATGATCCCCTACCTGAAGAAATTTTATCTGAATGGATTATAATCAAAAACGATATCATTAACATCAATAAAATACAAGTACCTAGGTGGCTATCTAGTAACGAAAATGACGCAATCGAATTGCACGGCTTTTGTGACGCATCGACTAAAGCCTACGCATGCGTTATTTATTGTAAAATAAATCGAGGTAATCAGTCTATTATCACCCTATTGGTTGCTAAAACAAGGATAGTACCATGTGGAAAAAATATCTCTCTCCCTAGGTTAGAGTTAATGGCGGGTCATCTTCTCTCTAAGTTAGTACTTAAAGTGCAACAGTGCTTAAGTACCTACCAGCTTGAGATCTATGGATGGTCTGATTCTATGATTGTCCTAGGATGGCTTAACGGGGACCCAGGCAAGTGGAAGACCTTTGTGGCCAACAGGGTCACTGATATAAAAAAGACGATGCCATCAGCATGTTGGCGTTACGTCAAATCTGAAGAGAACCCGGCGGACTGTGCCAGCCGCGGTTTAACAACATCACAGCTGATAAAGCATGACTTGTGGTGGCAGGGACCATCATGGCTATTAGGTTTCGATGGACAAGGCCAGCAGCCAGCATTTACCACTGACCTGGAGATGAAGAAAGTCCGTCAAGTCAACGCTGTCACTGAACAAGATCTAGAAAACAACACTATTTATCAATTGCTTTCAAAACATAGCTCTATCACTAAAGTTATTAGAATTTTATCATGGGTGTTAAGATTTAAAGACAGAAAAAACTGCAAAAAAATATACCTTTCACTATCTGAACTTCAGAGAGCTGAAATTCTTATTATCAAACAAGTACAGCACTTTGAGTTCTCAAGTGAAATAAAAAACATTTCTGAAAACAATCGGGTACATTCTAAAAGTAAAATATTAGCTCTTAATCCATTTTTGGATAAAAACGGTATCCTACGAGTTAGGGGACGGCTAAGAAATTCCTATCTTCCGACGGACATGAAGCATCCGATCATAGTACCTGGCAACAGCCACTTAGCCGAGCTTCTGATTGAACAATCACACAAAGCTTCTTATCATGGCGGAGCCCGCCTGACATCAGCTTTTTTAAGACAAAAGTATTGGCTCGTAGGAGGCAATAAAATAATTAAAAAACAATTACGTGGATGCGTTAAATGCCGCCGCCACGATCCTATCAAGCACGAACAAATAATGGGAGACTTACCAGCAGCTCGTACAAGGCCAGCCCGACCATTTCAGCACACAGGTGTTGACTATACCGGATTTGTCGATGTCAAATCAAGTAAAGGTCGCGGTATAAAATCAACCAAAGGCTATATCGCAGTTTTTGTGTGTATGGTAACTAAGGCCGTACACTTGGAACTAGTCTCCGACCTAAGCTCATCAGCTTTCTTAGCAGCTTTACGAAGAATGGCAGCGCGAAGAGGCGCACCCTGTCACATATACAGTGACAATGGCACCAACTTCGTAGGCGCTAACAAAGCTCTAAACAAAGAATATTTAGACCTTCAAGCTACTTTGGATCCTAGTTTCTATTCGGCTATCACCGATATGAAGATTCAATGGCACTTTAACGCTCCAGGTTGGCCTAGCGCGGGAGGTCTCTGGGAAGCAGCGGTGAAAAGCCTTAAATATCATTTGAAAAGAGTCATCGGCGAACAGAAGTTGACTTTCGAGGAATATTCAACGCTACTTTCTCAATTAGAAGCATGCTTAAATGCAAGGCCTCTCTGCCCTCTAACTGAAGACCCCGAAGACATGGAGTATTTAACGCCAGCACACTTCTTAGCATGCGGTCCCACTCTATCTATCATTGAGACCGAGAGAGACTTGCGTACTAGATGGCAACTCACTCAAAAAATATTTGAAGATGTCTGGAAGAAGTGGCAATCGGAATATCTTAGCCAACTATCGACGCGAAGCAAGTGGCGTCAACCCCATGAAAACCTAAAAATCAACGACGTCGTCATCATTCACGACGCCAACCTGCTATCGGGGAAGTGGGCCCTAGGCAGGATAACAGCCCTACATCCAGGGAAAGATGACTACGTACGCGTAGTCACCCTGAAAACCAAAAATGGTGAGCTAAAGCGCCCTATCTCTAAAATTTCTAGGTTACCTATACAGGGTGCCGAAACAGTTCAACAGGACTGTAAGTTTCAACAGAAACAAGATAGAGTTTGCTCAGCTACCATTATAAATCGAACAAAGAAATCGTACTTATCACACTTTATATTTATGTTGTTTATGTTATTTTTTACAATGATAGCAACTCCCGTCCACGGTAAATATCAAGTTACCGGCTTAAATTCAAGTCAAGGATTTTATTTCGATCATATTAGTAATATTCGACTTGAACGCGATCAATGGAATCTAGTTATTTATTACGACATGGAGCCTTACTGGCAAAGCCATGACCTACTTATCAAATACGTAAATCATTTAGACGGAATTTGCAACGATCAAACAAAGAAAAAAATAGCGACATAGTCCTTCTACAATTACATCATGGGCTGAATGAACTCGCGCACTACAATAACATTTTGCTCGGTAAGCAGTTCCCACGGAGTGCGCGCACGCGACTACCGCGCGGCCTTATAAACGGAGTCGGGTTTCTAGCTAACAAACTGTTTGGGTACTTGATCAGGATTTTGCAGAGCAATACGAGCGTGACATTGAAACTATTAGGGAGAATGAAAAACATTTAGCATATCTTTGGAAAAATCAGACTTCCATCGTGGAGGGGGAATTTAATCTATTAAAGAGAGTAGAATCTTCTATTGATAAGCAAAGTAAAATCTTTAACCAGCATTTAAATAATCTTGAAAGAACGTTTAACAAGCAAAGAGACGATTTACAAGTAGTATCAAGTACCTGTGACTTTACATTATCGTCAGCTATTGCACAAGGTATCCTAGTCAGTTTACAAAATATTCAAGAAACCGTCATCGATGCCTTAACGAATGTCTACGCCGGAAGATTCAACTTTCACCTTGTTACCCCTGAGCAGCTACGCGACGAGATGAATACCATCACCGGTCTGTTAACCAAGGACGTATCATTGCCCTGGAATCTCCAATCCGATATAGCGAAAATGTATCATCTTCTCTCCGTCAGAGCTAGAGCTTCGAATAAGTTTATAATATTTGAAATAAAAATTCCTTTAGTCGCACGAGACAACTTCGAACTTTATAAGCTTATACCTATCCCACAGCAATTCGGAAGAAAAATGACGAGCTTAGTTCCAATATCAGAATATGTAGCGATAAATATGCAGAAGGACTCTTATGTAGCACTCGCAGAAAGAGACGTACATAGTTGTGTAGAGTTGGATAAGGACTCGCATCTATGTCCTTTGCACCAACCTATTTATCAGATGAAATTAGATGAAAATCTTTGTGTCAAAAGCCTATCCGACCAGTGTCAAACATTATCATCAGCCTGCAAGAGTACCTGGACTGGATTGAATAACATAAATACCTATTTTTATTCCTGCTGCGGTCAATGCTCTGTACGAATCATATGCGAGCATCAGATTACCGCTGAACAACTACATAGGTCAGGGATAATAAGCATCGATGAAGGGTGTATCATCAAGAGCGAAGCTATCTCGATCTTCGCTCACAAAACTCTAGCAAATACTCTTCGAGAAGAAGCGGATGTGCTGAAGATTGACATCCCTCCAATCAACAGCATATTCAACATATCAACTCCTGTGTCTACCATCCTAAATCAATCTGATTACTCCAATCACCAAGAGTATTTTGATGAGATAGACAGGCAGCTCCAAGAGCTTAAAGCTAGCGCTGCAGAAGGAGTACTTACTGACAGAGTCAGTTACCATGACGTTCATCACTACGTCGTTATCTATCTGGTGATATTCGCGGTCATCGTCGGAGTCGCAGTACTGCTGTGGCGCCGCTGGCGGGCGCGAGCGCAGCCCAGAGCGCCCGCCGTGGCGCCGCCGCCCGCCCTGATGTCGCCCGCGCCTCACCGCGCAGAGGGTGCGCCGATTGAACTACGAGCTACAAGCTTCGAACTACCTACGAAATGCGTCAGTGAAAGTGCAGTGCATCAGTGCTGTGTTCGTAGTGAGCCTGAGTTAGAAAAGTCGTTTAGTGCGCGTGTGATCTCAGATAAATCTAGTTCGCCCGTATTTTTCGATCAAAAGTTCAATCGTACCGCATGAACTATCAATCAATGAAGCAACTTATGAATACAAGAATGGACAATTAGTTATTATTCTAAGCAACTATTATTTCATCATTTTGTTAACTAAATTGTACCATTTGTATCACCTTGTATCACGTCATTCACCTATCATTTTCTCCAGCATCATATCCTTAAATTCTGGCCCGGGAATATGTACGAGTACGTACATCGTGCATTGCCCTAATTAATGTCAACCGCGCATTTACGCCAGTCATCAATTTAGCAATACTTTTTATTATATTCAGTTCGCGATCACCTGTCAATCGACTCACGCGTCTCACTATCATTTCATTAGTAACTATAGTTTATCGTTAAATATATCAGTTAAAATTTATCTCCTGGTTTTTCTGATATATCCAGCTTAGTTACTAGTTACCTGGTGTACGACCGTACAGGTAGAATATATTGTTTGCTACTGATTGACTGATATTGAATTTTAAAGTCACCTTCAACGCAAATAAATAATTATTTGCTATTGCGGGTTGACTTTAAAATTGACATGACAAATCATTAAGTGTTGTGCAAATCTGTCGTTAATAAAGGTGTTTGTGTTATGCGATATCTATTCCTGTTTTGAAACAGTTATAATAATAATGGTTTGATTAACAACTTTTATAAAAACCAAAAATTGCGGTTCTCTGAACAAGAACACAGTATACAGACGATAAAATATATTACTAGATATGGGCATTACGGTAAGATTATTGTTTGTTGTAAATATTGCTAAGTTATTGTTGCAATCATGTTACATTACAAGAGACTAACAAGGTGTGTTTATTTATATTGTATTTCTAATTATCATCTTCATTACAGAGAAAAACAGTTCGGAGATGGATATAAAGGTGATGTGAACTGTGATCGCCAAGGCCCTCGCCCAATGGCTTTATATCAATGAATCTGAGCAACACCGTAATATTAGGGAAGTTCACTCAGAGGATCCCTTCAAAACTACGCCTGCAGTGCTGAAACTTTTGGAGTGTCACTGAGCACTGTCGACGACATCTTTTAATGGAGAAAAGTAGGATAGAGCATAAATCCTAAAAACATATTAGACCTCAGAACAAGGCTAAGGGGGCCTAACACTAGGTAAATATCATATTATAAATATGTATATAAATATGGTGTATTGTTGACATTTTTACTAACATCATTGCAACAGATATAAAAAGGTTTATTGTTTGTAGGTTACTGTGGACGGATGTCATCCAGGCGAGCTAGAGAAACTGGCGGCCGCATGAACAGTGACCGATGCCTTGAAGTTTTGAAGGACGTAACGCTGCCGTCTATGCATGTCGCATATCCAAGGCCAAATATACCTAGTTCAGGATAATTCTTCAGTTCATCGGCCCCGAACCGTCCAAGCCTGGTTGAAGGCCAAGAAAAACAACGGAGTGGCCAGCTAAAAGCCCGGACCTAAATCCAATAAAAAACTTATGGGGTCAGATGGTTTTAAACTTAAATTTTAGTGAAATTATAATATAACAGGTATCCATCTATTTCTTTTTTTTTTTCAAGAAGATTTGTGTTAACGATACACCATCTGACCTCGCATATTTTTCTTATGTTATGTTTAAAGCGTTATCAAAAACTGTGAAAAGAGAAAGATATAAATTGCTTAACTGTTACAGTTAGCATGTTGGTTCTTACTCTCACATGCACAGATATCAATATTTCATATTTGAACCTTATTTTTGAACAAATTTAACCGAAGACTAACGTTCTTATCTATTTTGTTTTTTTTTTTTGCTATCGATTTGGTTTTGTGAATAGGTTTAAGTAATTAATAACCTAAGCATAATACTTACTATAATCAATTTGTTACTCATTTAATATTATGGTTTTTAAATTTTTGATGTGTAATATTTTTTTTAAATAAAGACTATTATGACAAGTATGTAAACAATTCGAGAAATAAATAAATATTGTTTATACACCAAAAACTTTGTATACACTTACTTAATACCTTCTCAATATTTGTTTTCGAAAATATTACAATAACCACCAATAAACTAACAAAAGCTGAAAGCAAAAATAAAACATCAAAAAGTGAAGTTGTATTCATAGGATCCGAACTCAGGACCTTCAGCATGCCGAGCAGATGTCTGAACCGCTTAGCCACCACTTCTTATTAGTCATTGAACAAAAATCTTAAACGGATCGATGTCATTATTAAGGGGTGTATCCTTTTCTCTGACGCTTACTGTACAAATCGGCCCTGAAAATACAAAAATTTATAGACTGCATAAAATGTTAAAAATGCCTACGCATCTCTGCCTGGTCTCTTTTTAGTACAAATCGGGCCGGTTTGTATACAGTATACAGCTAACCAAAATAATCGTGACCTTCAGACTGAGTCGTTGGGCCTCCGCCAGACACTTGAACTTGAACTGGATTCAGCCCTCGGCCTAATCCGCGTCCCAATTCACAACTTGGGGTGAAAAATCGATGGGACTCAAGGTTTACCGTTCTACTTTGATTATCAACCTTCTTGGAATGCAAATTTAGTCTATTACTCGCAGCATGATTTACTTTCAACTCATGTCTGTATAAATTATTATTTTTATGCATACAAGAATTTATTAATATTTTAAATGTTTTACACATTGTTAATTTCGAAAAATCGACTTAACAATTAATGAATTCAACGACCTCTGTGGCGCGGTGAGCAAATTTCCGCCTGTGACGCGGTAGGTTGCAAGTTGCTTTCCTGGCAATTAATATGATTTTAAATAGCATGCATAAATTTTAAGGGAATTGTTTACATTAATTTCGAAATAATATAGTTTAAATTTAAATCATAATACAATAACTAAACCATCCATGTTGCAAGCTTTTCTCATGTAGAGGTTACGTCATCTTAATATTCATAAAAATTTTTTCCTCTTACAATATTTATACTGTCGTCGGCCAAAATAATCATTTGCTTCAATATGCTGCGAGTATGATTTATATTAACAATTATATCATAGATGAAATGGCCGTTTATGTATACCTACTGGCGTGTAAATAGGAGAGGGATAATACAGTTCAGTTTTGTCATGAATCTGTATGTATTTTTCACCAAAAAGGTGAAATATCCTAAGTTTAAGTTCTTTTTCGTTATCGATACCGAACTGAAAATAATGAACAATAAATAAATCCCAACTCTCTTTCTGCTGGCATGGATGGGATCGCGTCTTCTAAAACAACTAGTGAAACTAAATCCCGAAAGGGGTGAGAAATGTCCGGCTAAAATCACAGATTCACTTCAAAAAAATATTTTCGATCGGCTCATAAAATAAGCCTGATTGTAGAATGGCGAGGTGGATTACAAAACGAATGCTGTTGTTGGGACCTGATACATTGTATTAGACTAGATGACTAAGTGTACTCGTAGTTTAGCCATATTGTACAACGTTCAACAATCTGAATAGGCAAATTAACTGAATAGCGCCGTTTTACAAACGGCCTAGCCATTCAACAAACAGCCGAGATCCTATCTTAAGAGGACGCCATATCCATTAGTATGAGAGAAATGGAATAGAGAGTTCACATTGTTTTTGCGAAAACACTTGTGCCCTATAAATGTCCTGCCGGACATTTCGACCGTAGCAATTAACATAGTCGTATGTGCAAAATCGATACTTTACAGTACAGCAATTCAAAGTTTCAAATATGAATAAAGTGAACAATAGTCAATGTACCTGAGCCAAATTTGGTATGGCATATTAATATTATTTACCTGACGTAGTAGTATACTCAAATTTATCTAAAATGCATAGGAAATATGAGAAACTGCACATGCCACATTGTTAACCACTTAATCATCCAACTATTTTGTCGGATATGGAAGATCCAACATTATTATCTGAACTACAATTTCTAAAGAACAATGGCAGGTCTCCATACTAAGAATTGTCTGGGATCAAATTGAAGCGTACCGTAATGAAAAAAATGTTAAAAGATTTGGCGTTAGCTCCAGAATCTATAAATGAGACTATTTTCTTTGGGGAAAGCCGGAAAAAAAAAGATTTCAGTGTTTGAATTTTTTGGTTATGAATGAACGTCAAACAATATTTGTCTATAAAACATCGCAGATTGAAATCACATCATAAAGAAACGGATAATGTGGTTTGGTCTTGGGTTTGGTCTTATCAATTAGACCACGCCACCATATTCGAAATGAGAAATGATAAACAAAATGAGCAAAACAAATTCTAAACTTCTTGTATGTTTACGAAAGCTGGGCGTGTATTAAAAAAAATGTACCTAGTTGCCCCGTGAACACAAAAAAACTGAGGGTTTTAATAAATAATGTTGGACAATCCACACAGCATCATCTAGCCCGAAGCTAAGCAGAGGTTGTGTTATGTTATGAATGAGTTCCTACTAGATAACTTATATACTTAAAACAATATATATAGGTATACCTACATTAATAGATATTTTTTTATTTTACATAGAAAATGCCCAGAACACCCAAAACAACAACATCGGAGTCCTAAGGGCACGCACTAGCCAGACACAGGGCAGTATCAACCAGTCCATAAACAGTCCAGGTCGGGTGTTACATACGTCGCCTGTGGCTTCCGTAATTCGGGTAAAAATAAATAGAAAACCAAAATATAAACACAAAACACAGCAGAGATGAAAAACGCCGAAGGAAGGATTCTGTCAAAGAGAATAAAACCACTACGTTCTAGATTCTATGGCGTCTTGACAGACAACCGCTGACAACATGACACTATCAAAGACAAATCAAAGACAAATGATACCTACATTGCATTCAATAATTGTACCCGCACCACTAATAAAATGGTAACATTTCGAATGTACCTAATTCGAATATCATTTGATAAGCTTTTAAATATCATAAAATAACTCCGGCCTTTACGAGAAGGAGTGAATAATTGAAAAATCGTAGAAAATTTATTAAATTTGATTCATATGCATCAGATCCATGGACGCAAAAAAAAGTCCAGACCAAATTCTGCCATTGTTCTTTGGTCAGATATGGCACATCTCACAATATTGCCTTGACTTTCACATTTCGTTTGTGTTGGATGTATAACTAAAAACGCTATTAATTGTTACATTTTTTATTTTTTTTAACTAAGTATCTCTAACGACATTATTTCGGGGACTTAGGCAATGGATAGATGACATCAATGACTTTGTTGACTGAACTTTTCTCTTATAAAGAGCTGTTAAATACACCACATTACCTGACCACTAAGTAAGTACATGCTACATAATAGTTTGGGAAAAAAGTTTCTTCCCATTTTTGAAGAATATACAAAATATTTTTAATATAGTTCATTTACATTTAACTATAGTATGTAGGTGAAGGCCGTGTGGTGCCGGCATAGAATAGACAGTGTAGTGCCGGCATATAATTTCACCACCTCCACTCTTCCCGACGGTGTCGTAAGAGACACACCGGAGGGGGGCGGGCAGCAGTGCCCTCTGCAGAACAACTCCACCGAACTGTGATCCCCAACCCGCATGCCCAGCGTGAGGATTATGGCAATGACCTCCAACTGATTAATAATGCCATGTATGGCGCTCATTATGGGAGGCCTATGTCCAGCAGTCAGGACTATTATAGGCTGGTGTTGTTGTTGCATGTAAGAAGCATTTAAATCGATAACTTTTTGCCGTCTTAAAGGTAGGGACATGATCCCATTGCTATAGAAACTTAAGGGTTTCCCATCAAAATACCGCGACAAGTGGTTTTGGCAGTCCTCTCGTGATTTTAACCTGACACTGCCTAAAAAATTCTGAAGAGACATTCATGAAGAGAAATACAGGTAGATATTGGAAAGTGCAAGGTTAGGAATATACGGCGGATGCATTTACACTTCCCAGAGTCCCAGCCAAACTCTCTTAATTTTTGCTGAGTGGCTAAAACCACTACCCGATTCTGTTGATTATTTCCGGCCGCTGTCCCTCAACTTCTTGCTTTAATCTCGTCAGCTGTGTGCATTAGAGTTCAGAATCGATGGTTCTGCCTGGTGGTAACTCTCATAATGAATAATGTCCTTCCGATCCCACCACACACACAGCATCACCTTGATGCGAGTTAACCCGGGTTTCGCCACAGTCTTTGATGCCTGATCGGCCTTAAACCACGACCTTTTTCGCACGTTCTTGTCGTACGTGATCCACTTTTTATCACCAGAAAGCTTCTTCGAAAATGGTTCGGTTTCGTTACTTCGTAATTAAGAATCTACTCTCACAGACACTGCACTAGGTCCTTTTTTTGCAGCTTGCGTTGCATTTTTTTGTGTAGTAAAATTTTAAAAGGTATCGTATTTCTTTATTAGATTCGCTCATCTTGAAAGTACGAAAAACAAATAAAAATCAGACATTCTCCTAATTTGAATTTGGAATTATCTTCCTTAAAATCTAAACTTTTAATGATACCAAAACCAGCCAGATACAAATAATATAGCCAAGGAGATTTTATTACAAGTTCATACATACTATAATGCGAAAAGACTTTTTTCCAATTGATACTAATTTAGAATAAGTTTTGCGTTTGTTTGATCGCTCTACTGTCACGTGCACACTGTCTCCCTCCTTTAGTGTGTGACTTTTTTCTAGAAAACGATGGATCATAGTCACTCCGAGCGGTTTTGCTACATATTAGTAGAGTCCCACGAACCCCTCTTTTTCGTCAGTTTACAAATTATTCATACAGCCACACTTTTTGTAGCTCCGCTTCAAATCTAGCAAGAAGTCCCCTCTTTTCACGGAGAAGAGGGGACTTCTTGAGGAGATTTTCCTAAAATATTAACATAGCAAGCCAGAGCAGATAGAATTTTGGTCTAGCTATTGTGTTTATTGAGTAATAGTAGTACATCCGACACTAAAAATTTGAAATAAACAGGTAACAAAGTCAGTAATACCTTATCCGACAAGATACAATCAAACACACAGCAAGCAATAATGAAGGTAGTTAGTGGTACATCCTACAAAACTATTTATCAAATTAACATGAAACAAAGTCGGTGTACCATATCCGACAAAATTTAACCACATCCCAGCAAGTAACAATGTCGTATGTGACACATCCAACACAGAAAACTAAATATAAAACCATGAACATTGTTGTATCTGTCATATACGACATAATTGTCCGTTCGGAGTAGTTTTGAACATTATCTAGAAAAATATTAATTAATTCAGCTTATCGTAACCTATAAATAATTAAATTCAGGACCCTATAAGTCTAAAATCCGTCTCGACCTCGATATAGCATGAATATTGAATTTATCATATAAATTGTCTAAATTATATTACGGGTTAAAAAATAAAACCGACGCGTGCGCTCCTCCCGCTAACATTGTCGGAAGTGGCAGATCCCCGCGCCGCGCGCGCCTCTTTCGCCCCGTAACAAAGTCGCAATGTACTATGCGACAATATTAGTTGGGCGCACTAAACACATACTACTTTTTCCTCGTAAAAAAACAGAGATGGTTGGTTTTAGAGATTTAATAATTTAAGGGAGCATTTATAGACTTATTTTAAGGCCTTTTATGCAAAAAAACGAAAATCGCAAAAATGTAGATCCGACAATGTTAATTGCTGCAGTCGATTTATATGGCACAAGTCTTTGACTTTGGTCCTAGTATCTATCCTCATATTTAATCAGGCAGTACTTTGCTACACCCTACCTGAACCGTAGAAATCTGCACCGATCTGTTTGTACGTCACAACTGTACCATAATAAGCTACACAATTCTTCTGCTACGCCGTAGCTTTATCGTAGCAAATTACACCAATCTGTAGTTATACCGTAGCTATTCCATAGCAAGCTATATACCAACCTGCTGCTACATCGTAGCTTTACCGCAGCAAGATACCACCAATATGTGGCTACGTCGTACCTGTACCGTAGAAAGCTATACCAATGTGTGGCTACGCCGTAGCTGTACCATAGCAAGCTACAAAATCTGTTGCTACTTCAAGTTAAAAATAATACATAATCATTATCATTATTCCTTGTTTATGTTAAAGCCTCTATTTTATTAAAGTCCGGCCTTTCTTATAAATTTACATTTTATCAACCCTTAGCAGACAGATTTTGAACATCATAATAAATATAATATTGACTAGAGGGTATATGTGCCCGAGCTGCAAGCAGCTCGGGGGCTGTGCTTTGCCTTTGGCGGCCTTATCGCATTGGAGTTTTTACTTTTCATAACCTAAAACGTCTTTGATTTGATGGAAATCGGTACCCATGTGTAAAATTTGCGATGGTAAACTGTCAGCCATTTTGGATTAGCAAATGGACATCTTTTTTGAAATCTACGTGTTTGATTTAGTCGAAAACGATACCCATATTATATGTAAGTGTTTGGTCACACAGCAAGGCTCGCTTCGCTCGCCTTGCAGTGTGACAGGTGTCGAATTGCGGTTCGCTTCGCTCACCGCAATCCGACCCTCCTCATGGGGAGTCGTGGGGGTCACAGCACGGCTCGCTTCGCTCGCCGTGCTGTTCCCCTTAGTCGCATTGCAGCTCGCTTCGCTCGCCGCAATGCTCCATCCGCTTGCTGGGAGTGGGGGTTCGTGGGGGTCACAGCACGGCTCGCTTCGCTCGCCATGCTGTTCCCCTTAGTCGCATTGCAGCTCGCTTCGCTCGCCGCAATGCTCCATCCGCTTGCTGGGGGGGTCATGAGGGGGTCGTGGGGGTCACAGCACGGCTCGCTTCGCTCGCCTTGCTGTTCCCCTAAGTCGCATTGCAGCTCGCTTCGCTCGCCGCAATGCTCCCCCACCTGCTGGGAGAGGGGGTTTTTCGGGGGTCGTGGGGGGTCATGGGGGGTCACAGCACGGCTCGCTTCGCTCGCCGTGCTGTTCCCCGTAGTCGCATTGCAGCTCGCTTCGCTCGCCGCAATGCTCCACCCGAAAAAAAGGTCAAAATTTGGCCAATTTTCGGTTTTTTATAAAAAAGGGGGTCTGGGGGGTCATAGAGTCCAAATTTTTTTGGCGTTCCAAATGACTTATGCTGCTCTACATGACTGTGAAAAAATTTTTCTTCTAGGTCGATCCGTTTGGGAGATACAAAAAGGGGGGGGTGAAAATGGGCGTGGAGGGGGGGGTGTTTTTTTTATTATTTTTCAACACAAGAAGGAACCCTCTATACGAATCCGCAATCATTTTTTTTCTATTTTGACTCTTTTCGGTAGCAACTTTAAAAGGGGGGTCTGGGGGCAAAGGGGGGGGAAAAATTTTATCTGCCTTTGAACCATTTGAGCCCCTCTATACAACCCCACAAAAAAAAACATTCAGTATGGCTCTGTTTGGGAGCCCCCCTAAAGGCCCCCCCCCTTTAGGGGGGCTCCCAAACAGAGAGAAGGGGGGGCAAATTTGGAAAAGTCGGAATTTTCCCTAGGTCCCCCCGATACCCTCTATACGATTCCGTAAAAAAAACCATACCTCCCCCTCCACCATCAAGGAGAACAATTATGTCAGTCAGTCAGTGAGTGGTAATCCAGCTATATATAATAGAACTAGAGGGTATATGTGCCCGAGCTGCAAGCAGCTCGGGGGCTGTGCTTTGCCTTTGGCGGCCTTATCACATTGGAGTTTTTACTTTTCATAACCTAAAACGTCTTTGATTTGATGGAAATCGGTACCCATGTGTAAAATCTGCGATAGTAAACTGTCAGCCATCTTGGATTTGAAAATGGACATCTTTTTCGTAATCTACGTGTTTGATTTAGTCGAAAACGATACCCATGTGAGGGTGTTGGGTCCCACAGCAAGGCTCGCTTCGCTCGCCTTGCAGTGTGACAGTTGTCGAATTGCGGTTCGCTTCGCTCACCGCAATCCGACCCTCCTCTTAGTCGCATTGCAGCTCGCTTCGCTCGCCGCAATGCTCCATCCGCTTGCTGGGAGTGGGGGTTCGTGGGGGTCACAGCACGGCTCGCTTCGCTCGCCGTGCTGTTCCCCGTAGTCGCATTGCAGCTCGCTTCGCTCGCCGCAATGCTCCCCGCCTGCTGGAAGAGGGGGGTCACAGCACGGCTCGCTTCGCTCGCCGTGCTGTGCCCCATAGTCGCATTGCAGCTCGCTTCGCTCGCCGCAATGCTCCCCGTCTGCTGAATGAGGGTGGTGGTGGGGGTCACAGCACGGCTCGCTTCGCTCGCCGTGCTGTGCCCCTTAGTCGCATTGCAGCTCGCTTCGCTCGCCGCAATGCTCCATCCGCTTGCTGAGGGGGTCATGGGGCTTGTGGGGGTCACAGCACGGCTCGCTTCGCTCGCCGTGCTGTTCCCCTTGGTCGCATTGCAGCTCGCTTCGCTCGCCACAATGCTGCTGATTAAGTCGAAAACGATACCCATATTGTGTGGGTGTTTGGTCACACAGCAAGGCTCGCTTCGCTCGCCTTGCAGTGTGACAGTTGTCGAATTGCGGTTCGCTTCGCTCACCGCAATCCGACCCTCCTCATGGAAGTCATGGGGGTCACAGCACGGCTCGCTTCGCTCGCCGTACTGTTCCCCTTGCTCGCATTGCAGCTCGCTTCGCTCGCCGCAATGCTCCACGCCTGCTGGAAGAGGGAGGTCACAGCAAGGCTCGCTTCGCTCGCCGTGCAGTGTAACAGTTGTCGAATTGCGGTTCGCTTCGCTCACCGCAATCCGACCCTCCTCATGGCGAGTCGTGGGGGTCACAGCACGGCTCGCTTCGCTCGCCGTGCTGTTCCCCTTAGTCGCATTGCAGCTCGCTTCGCTCGCTGCAATGCTCCACGCCTGCTGGAAGAGGGGGTCACAGCACGGCTCGCTTCGCTCACCATGCTGTTCCTTCTAGTCGCATTGCAGCTCGCTTCGCTCGCCGCAATGCTCCCCACCTGCTGGAAGAGAGTTGTCGTGGGGGGTCACAGCACGGCACGTGCTGTGACCCCCCACAGCACACAGGACGTGCTGTTCCCCTTGGTCGCATTGCAGCTCGCTTCGCTCGCCGCAATGCTCCATCCGCTTGCTGGGGGGGTCATGAGGGGATCGTGGGGGTCACAGCACGGCTCGCTTCGCTCGCCTTGCTGTTCCCCTTAGTCGCATTGCAGCTCGCTTCGCTCGCCGCAATGCTCCCCCGCCTCCTGGGAGAGGGGGTTTTTGGGGGGTCGTAGGGAGTCATGGGGGGTCACAGCACAGCTCGCTTCGCTTGCCGTGCTGTTCCCCGTAGTCGCATTGCAGCTCGCTTCGCTCGCCGCAATGCTCCACCCGAAAAAAAAGGTCAAAATTTGGCCAATTTTCGGTTTTTTATTAAAAAAGGGGGTCTAGGGGGTCAAAGGGTTCAAATTTTTTTTGGCGTTCAAAATGTGTGCTTAATTCTTACCTAGATAAATACTCAGATTTACATGACGCTCAATTCGGATTTCGTTCCGGACTCTCTACTGAAAGCGCAATCGTAAGTCTTAAGCACACTATCCAATACTATACCAGCCGAAAGACACCGGTATACGCCTGCTTTCTTGACCTATCCAAAGCCTTTGACCTTGTCTCATACGATGTGCTGTGGAGAAAGTTAGAGAGCAGGGGTGTACCGGAAGAATGCCGGAGGTTGCTTCAGTTTTGGTATAATAATCAAACCAACTTTGTAAGGTGGGCGCATACTCTGTCAGATGCATATAAGCTGGATTGTGGAATGAGACAGGGCGGGTTGACTTCTCCAAACCTCTTCAATATTTATGTTAATGATCTCATCGTAGGGTTGAGCAGCATGCATGTCGGATGTAGTATTGACGGTGTGAGCACCAATAACTTGAGTTACGCGGACGATATGGTGCTGCTCAGCCCAACGGTGAGTGGCCTGAGAGAGATGCTACGTTTTTGTGAAACGTATGCCGTTGAGCACGGACTTGTGTATAATGTTAAGAAAACAGAGTGCATGGTTTTTAAGGCCGTCGGTAATAATACCATTAATAATAACCATATTACCCTAAATGGCTTGATCATTAAACGAGTTTCGAAATTTAAATACTTGGGACATATCATTACCGACGACCTTAAAGACGATGCCGACATTGAGAGGGAGCGTAGAGCCCTAGCAGTGAGAGGCAATATGGTGGCTCGCAGATTTTCCCGTTGTACAGAAGAGGTCAAACTCACCCTTTTCAAAGCTTACTGTCAGGGTATGTACACGGGAAGTCTGTGGATCAACCATACAAAAAAGTCGCTAGCAACTCTACGCATCCAATACAATAACGTTTTCAGGATGATGTTGCGACTTCCTCGCTTCTGTAGCGCATCGGGGATGTTTGCGGAATACCAAACTGATGGTTTTGATGCTATTATCCGCAAAAAAACTGCCTCCCTGATCCGCAGAATAAGGGATAGTCGCAACAGCATCCTGATGACATTATCGAACAGATGCTCCTCATCATTCTGGATAAGCCTTATCCGGAATGCGATATAAAGACTGTTTCACTTTTATTTTAATACCTTATACTAACACCTAGGTTAAGTCATCTTTTGTTTTTTATGTGCTACTAACACTATGGATTGTCAATTTGTCCGAAATAAACAAATTTTATTTTATTTTTATTTTATTATTTATTTAAAATGACTTCTTCTCCTCTACATGACTGTGAAAATTTTTTCTTCTAGGTCGATCCGTTTGGGAGATACAAAAAGGGGGGATGAAAATGTGGGTAGAGGGGGGGTGAGTTTTTTTATTTTTCAACACGAGAAGGAACCCCCTATACGACACCGCAATCCAATTTTTTCTATTTCGACTCTTTTCGGTAGCAACTTGAAAAGGGGGGGTCAGGGGGCAAAGGGGGGGGGAAATTTTTACCTGCCTTAAAACCATTTGACCCCCTCTATACAACCCCACAAAAAAGAACATTCAGTATGGCTCTGTTTGGTAGCCCCCCTAAAGGGGGGTGAGAAGGGGGGGCAAATTTGGAAAAGTCGGAATTTTCCCTAGGTCCCCCCGACACCCTCTATACGATTCCATAAAAAAAACCATACCTCCCCCTCCACCATCAGGGAGAACAATTATGTCAGTCAGTCAGTGAGTCAGTGGTAATTAAGCTATATATAATATAACTAGAGGGTATATGTGCCCGAGCTGCAAGCAGCTCGGGAGTAGTGCTTTGCCTTAGAGAGCCTTTTTGCCATAGGAGTTGTTACTTTTCATAACCTAAAACGTCTTTGATTTGATGGAAATCGATAGGCATCACGAGTGTGTGAATTTTGCGATAAAAAAAAATGTCAGCCATCTTGGATTTGAAAATGGACATCTTTTACGTAATCTACACTGTCGAGTTTGTCGAAAACGATACCCATATAAGTATGTAGGCGAAGTGAATAACATGACTAAAATGTAATTGAAATAATTGACAGATGTATATTTTGCATTGTGACATGACATTGGTAGCGTCACTATCATGGGTGCAGAGAAAGTCACGTTGAGGAAAAACGCCATCTTCAATAGGTCATCGAAACTATATACCTAATTAGTGCGGGGAATTCGATTTATCTATTCTATAAGTCGATAGATGGCAATTATCAAAAACATGCTTTCTTATTACACTTACATATCTCTCACTATCAAATTATCAAAAACATTGGTACTTAAGTACTTATTGTACCTATAGATGTTTGAAATTTACCTACATAAAGGTGCCAGTACATACCTATTTACCTGTTATAGCATGTAGTAAACCAAGTGTTTACTTGGCAGACGTCACCTTCGTGCTATCAAATCGATCAAATTGACCTTTTACCAATTTATCTGTTACCAAATCATCTCCGTATGTACCTAAGTCAAAAACTATCACCAAAAAACGTAAAGATTAGCAAGGTCTATTAGCAACATCTCACACTATCTACCGTGGTTGGTATATTATTACTTACTTCAAAATTTCAATAAATAAATAGGTAGCTGTTTTCTGCTGTATCATTTCGTGTGTAGTTCTTTGGCATCTACTTTTTGATTACATTGCGAGAATCGGACAGGATACTGAATCGGGACACATGAAATCAAATTTTGTATTTAAGTGAATAAAACAACATAAAATGAAAAGGTAGATTATCTCAGTAGATTCTTAGTACCTAAATGTTTGTCAATAAAATTTTTCAGTTACAAAATTAAAAGAATTTCCCATCTTCCATGAGAAATGCTCAATGGTGGCTTGAAGAAAATAATGTTTCTAAATGAATAGGACTATGTACTTATATGTACCAAAAAATATTTATTTATTTTAGTATGAAAGAAAACCTAATAACTTAGTAACCTATTTATGCTGAAAATGCATCGCATTTCTCATTCGTTATATACCTAATGAAAAATACATAACACTACGTCTTGGTAATAATAATTGTTTTTCGTTAGTAGGCCTTTTTTCAATGTTTCAAACCTTACTTACTGCATATGCATTTAAACACTATTACTGCATGGCTATGGCACTGTTCGTTGCCACAGATTGAAATTGAGTACGTAAGGCACGTCATAATAAAATCTATATAATATTTTTAAAAGTGCAAAAAGTGCCACAGCGCGTTATGTTTCGAACTCGCATTTAAAGCGGACATTATACGCCTACACCACGGAGCCGTTAGCAAATGGAACGAAAATAAAAATTCCATCATAGCAGGCCAATGTGTATTGAACCTTATTATTTTATTATAATATATTGAACATAATGTAATATCTTAGAGACACAATGTTTATATATTATCACGTTTGTCGCGCCACCTTCCTTTATACTTTAGGGTTGTTTGTGATATTATAACAAAGTCCTTTAAACCCCCGCCGCCGCCGCTGCGCCCCGCCGCCGCGCCGTCGGTCGCGCCCCTCCCCGCCCCGCGCGCCGTCCAAGATAGCCATCGAAACCACTTATTTCTTTGGTGGTTGTGGTTGTGTACATACAACCACAAAAGAAGATCTTAAATTTATTTACGTTCTACACAATGTTCTCTTTCGAGCGTACATCATTCCAGCAGTCTTTCGCAGGGTGTCCTACATCTCGTTTACTAAGTCGCGGTCTCCACTCAAGAACACGTTTACCCCAGCGGTTGTCGGTTCTTCGCGAAATACATACTAAGAGTCAAAGCAGATAAAATAGGTAGATCCCTACCACAAGATGTTTCGAATAATCTTACAGCGTTAAATCTCATGAAGCGGGCATGATACGCCTACACCACGAACACAGTAGGTACACATATTATGGACAGTATCGAAACTAAGCCCTAGCGGTAAACAAACAGAGTTGCGAAACAAAAAACAATAATAAAACTCAGTGACGATGACGAACAAACGCTCGCTCGACTTTTGCCCCACCCCCCGTCGCGCCCCGCCAAGCGTTGTCTTACGAAATGATACCTAATAATAATAAGATTTGGGCTTCAATACCTTAAAAAATTGGAACAGGATCTTGGATTATTAAATAGGTACCTACGCTGCTCCTATTGTTGAACTTAAGTAAGAAGGCACCACTCACTCCAGACTAATATTTTTATATTATGAAAAAATAATACCGATACTTACTTGAAATTTGAACTCAAAGTTTTGGAGTATAAGGTACAAAAGCGGCGACGCGCCGCGGGCCTCAGTACCTACTCAAACAATGCAAGTGTATATATTTATGTAGGTATGTACTCCATCGTTCGCCGGGCCGGCCATAACAGGAAATATTTATAACAGTTAGCACTCAATATCCCAATAAAATCGAGACAAGGACGTTTGTCTCGATTTTAGTGGGATATTGAGTGCTAACTGTTGCCCCATATTTATAAATTTTTGTCATTATTACCTGTAGCACATACGTAATAATAACAAATATTAATAAATATCTTTACTCAAATTATATTTATTAAGGCAGGTAATTTTCCAAAGTATTTAGTAATGTGTTTTGAACCCCCCGCCGCCGCCGCCGCCCCGCCGCGCCACGCAGTCGGTCGCGCCCCGCCACGCCAGCCACGCACCGTCCAAAATCGCCTTTGAAACCAAATTGCATCAAACAGAACAATTTACTTACTAAAAAGGTTTTTAAACGGTTTGTTACAATGAAGATAAAAAAGGTAGGTGTAGGTACCTACCTATGTTTGGAATAATCTTACAGCTTTACATAGTTTCAAATGAAGCTAAGGAACCACTTTCTTCGTCAATATGTACCGACTATTTTATAAAAGTATCATACGACATTTTTTATTTTGATACTATAATAAATAATGAATGATAAACGAATTCTTTAAAATAACATTTGATTCATATTATCCCGCTGAAATCGAGACAACAATCCTGCGCGGTACACAAACGATAAAAACAAACTTATTATTATATAGATGAAATTTACCAACATAAAAAAATGAGGTACCTACTACCAGTACATACCTACTTATCTGTTACAGCTCAATTAGTTTAATTCCGTGCCTATTTCAGACTTCCAACAACAACAACATCAGCCAAATATAGTCCACTGCTGGACATAGGCCTCCCCTAATGAGCGCCATTATGTGGCATTATTCATCATTTGGGGGGTTATTGCCCATAATCCCCACGCTGGGCATGCGGGTTGGGGATCGCAGTTCGGTGGAATTGTTCTACAGAGGGCGCTGCTGCCCGCCCTCTCGGTGTGTTTCCCTTAGTCGCCTCTTACGACACCCACGGGAAGAGTTGGGGTGGTGAAATTCTATGCCGGCACCACACACACGGCATCACCATCTATCCTGCCCTCCGATAGCTAAAACATCGCTAAGCCGCAAAACCAACTTTTGAGATATTAACGAAAAACGCGGAAGATTTTTTAAAGTGATGCTATTTAAGTGATATTAGTCGTATCAAAAAGTTTTAGGTATCAAAAGATAGCTCATTTTATTTACTTTCGAATGGCAAATATCTCGATTTTAATTAAATAGTTTTAAAATAAGAAAAATGCGTTTAGGAGTTTTAGCTATGGAATGTTGAGTAATTTATACTATTAAATACTTTACAAAAATATCGCTAAGTATACCCTAGCGATGTTTAAGCGTAGGAGTTATACGTGAATTTCCTATTTCGTACTCTAAAAAGTCGTTAAGATCATTTAGCGTTATTATAGTTCAGTATCGATTTGAGTTTTTCCCATTTTTCCTTAGCTACAATGTCGTTATAGTGGTTTAAAGTTTTTATAGACTAGCTTTTTCACATAAGCGTTTTATTGTAGCTTTTCAGTAGGGTTTTATCAAAGAGATACATAGTTAAAACGACGCTAAGCTTTAAACCCATAACGATAACGTTGTTTTAGTTATGTATTTGGATTCAACTAATTCAACGGAGGTACCGAAAAAAAACGTTACCAACAATAAAAAGAAACAATCACAACTACAAATGGCTTATTAAAAGAATCAAAGCTACATAATTATTAAATATTAGTCAGAAATACAAAACATAATCACTTGGTAAGTATATTATTGAACTCAAAAACCATAACTTGTAAAGGTTCATGCTTACCGATTTAGTAACTGGAAATTTATACTTAATTAACTTTGAAAAACCTATTTTTTATTGCAATCATACTTATTCTTAATAATCTTATCATAAAATATAAAAATATTAAATGGCAGTTAAATCAGTCTTCCACGTACATATGTAAACCCACTTATACCAACACAATATTTAATGGTTAATCTTGTGTTTTACACCTAAAAATACGAGTATCTAATTTTAAAATTTAAACATAAGATGGCTGTTTAATCACTGTATAACTGCATTCTTATGTTGTTAAATCATCAGTGTTAAACACGAGTATGAAGCTAATTCAGTGTTTAGCATCGGTAGTCCAAATCTTAGCGAATATCGAATCCTAGTAGAATTTACATTTGCCATAGCGAGTATGGATTTCGTTCGGATCAATTTAATCGTAACTTCTGTAAAAAACAAGCAAATATTAGGTTGGGGAAAAAGTATTTCGCATTATCGTATGTATGAACTTGTAATACAATCTATTTGGCTGTATTATTTGTATCTGGCTGGTTTTTGTATCATTAAAAGTAAAAGTATTAAAAGTTAAAATTTTAAGAAAGATAATTCCAATTTCATATTAGGAAACTGCATGATTTTTATTTCTTTTTCGTACTGTCAAGATGAGTAAATCTAAAATCTCACTACCAAAAAGATAGAGAATAAGATGGTTGCCATTTTTGAAAAAGTGGAGCATGATCGGCATATCAGTAGTTACGACGTAGCTAAAGAACTAGGAATTGACAACAACACAGTATTGGCTTGTTTGAAAAAACTGGGTACACAAAAAAGCTCGATATTTGCATACATCTCATGCAAGCTCACTGAAAGAAACCTAATGAACCGTGTACTCATTTCTGATTCTTTATTAGGACGTAATTAAAACTGAACCATTTTTGAAGAAGCTAATAAATTAACTGGCGATGAAAAGTGGAGGATCACGTAGGACTAGAACGTGCGAAAAAGGTCGTCAAAGGCCGGTCAGGCTTCACAGACTGTGGCGAAACCCGGGTTAACTCGTAACAAGGTGATGCTGTATGTGTGGTGGGATTGCAAGGGCATTAATCATTAGGAGCTTTTACAACCAGGCTGGACCATCGATTCTGAGCTCTACTGCAAACAACTAATATAAGATAAGCAAGAAGGTGAAAGAAAGCGGCCGGAATCAATCAACAGAAGGGGTGTGGTTTTTTGATCATGATAAAGCTAGACCTCACACATCTTTTGCTACTCAGCAAAATTTAAGAGAGTTTGGAGGTGTTAATGCATCCGCCGTATAGTCTTTATCTTGCACCTTCAGATTCTTCTACCTGTTTCGGTCTCTTCAGAATTCTTTAGACAGTGTCAGGTTAACATCATAAGAGGACTGCCGAAACCGTTTGTCGCGGTATTTTGATCAGGAGCACCAGTATTTCTATCGATGGGATCATATCCCTCCCTACCTACAACTCCTACAAGATGACAAAAAGTAATCGAATAAAATTGTACCATTATAAATAATACTAAAAATGTTTTAAATTTTCTTAAAAAATGCGAAGAAACTGTTTCTTCAACCTATTATTTAAAACTAGCTTTAGTTACGAGCTAAATTTGAAATGCTTTTATAATGCTGGATTGCAAAATAAAAACGAGTAACTTACCGACAGCAATGCCCTTGGTCGTATTACAATTTGGCGAGAAAAAGTCGGACGCGATGTGCTTCCTTCCCTGATAACTGCCTGGCGACGTGAGCGCAGGGAGCGATGTTTTAGCTAAGTATTGTGGCTTAGCGTTCTTGTAGTATATGATTCACACAAAGTTAATAAATCATCTAAGTCTTTAAAGGCGGTTAGAGTTTTACAGAAAAGTAAACTGATTATTTTTATGAACGCAATCCTACGCTATAAAAGCACTAAGAGAGTTTAACGTGTTTATAGTAAGGTATTGTTGTATAACGTCTTTTAAGCTAAGATTAATGTCATTTTCTGAGTAGCTGAACCATAACTTAAAGATCGCAAAAGCACCATAATAATAAATAATATATTTTATATGCTGACAACGTTAAAGGCTCCAAGTGACTATTTAGCTAAGTTTTGATGGTTAACGTAGTTTTAGTAGTGGAAAATGTGTATTTTACCGTAGTTAACGTCGTTTTTACAAGATCTATCTCCTGAACTAAAAACACTACAGGAAAGTTTCTTAAACAGATCGATAGAGAATTTTTTTCTATGTAGAATGGCATCAAAAACTCAAAATCGACCACTTGTGGCTTAGCGATGTTTTAGCTATAGGAGGGCAGTATCTATCAGACTTCACCATCTATCAATCAATTATCCACTGATCTGTAACCGAATAATCTCCGTGTGCCTAAGTCAGAAACTGCAAAAATTGATGGGTTCAAAAGTCATTAAATACTCGAAACGCTTCGATAGCGCCTTCTAATTTGACCTGTAGTGACATCTAGTTATAATTTGCGAACTAATTTTAATTTATCCATTGGCTTATAAATTAATTTTCTTTACTTTTTAACGGTTTGTTAAAATTGTAATTTAAGAAGATACAATAGGTAGGTACCTAAATTAGGTAGATGAATTGATGATAGGGGAATTAAAAAAAAGCCCCTGGAACATACGGACAAAAATCAATCTACTCTTACTAACTATTTGTTCATTAATTTTCTTTGGAATAGGTACCTTTGAATTGAATCCGAAAAAAACTACATTAATGTAGGTACTTCCTATTAATCTCTATTTATGGGAATTAACTTCATAAGTAAACTTTTCGTTCTAAGTGTAGGGAGGTATTTATATTTATCGAGAAGCTGGTTTCGCTCACCACTGCACCCTGGACGGGGCGGATGAAAAAGACTACCTAACGTAGGTGTAATGTTGTGTCTATTTCAATAAAAAATGTTTACATTTTGCGTCTGTCCTGCGGCTACCTACTATAGGTATCTAAGGTTTCTATTCTATTAATAAATAATAATCTAGATTTCGATATATTTATCGATTGAAGCAAGCGGGGAAGTAACAAAAAAGCCCCTGGAAAATTCGGACAAAAGCGAAGATTAAATATTTCATATCCCTCTAATACATAGGCATTAGAAAGCACCGCTTACTCCACACAAATATTTATAAAGATGAAAAATTACTATCGATACGTGGAGATTTGAACGATACGTGGAGATTTGAACTTACCGAACACCTTGCTCGCAGCCTAGCGGGCTTGATACGCATATCTACACCACGGAGCTGTTACGAGTCAGTACGAATATAAGAAATACCTCACATAACAACTTGGCAACTACCTCGCGAGCTGAGAATCGACTACGAACCGTCACAAATATATAGATTAATTCCTACTTAAAATATAATTTTTCATAGATTGCTCTTGATTTATATCAGGCATAAACAGATATCGAGACCAATTGGAAGTGCACCCAAGATGCTGGCTGCATTGAAATAATCGAGCTAACTGCAGACTGTTGCAAACATACACACACACAGGTAGCTTATCTTATCTGGCCGCATTGCCTCGCTGTATGGCAATACTGATGAGCTGCGCCAGATACTGACCAGTGAATGGCTCTATTGTCTAACTCAACGGGTAATCGTAATCGGCTTCAGTTAAGTTCAGTTTGGCATTTCATACCTAGCCTGGAATTCGATTGTCACTTTCGTATTGTGTAAATAGCTGAAACCGAAGACCAGTAGAATACCTTAGATTAGACAATACCAACAACATTCTGACTGGGTCTACAACTGGGAATCGGTTTGAAGTTTACTGGTAATGGATTTCAAGTTATACAATACGGCTGCAGCTCTCGGATGAAATCTATACTAATATTTTAATGACTTAAGATTTTATTGTTTGGATTTGATTGGCACCGAAATTAATGGCCGACTTAAAAATTTTGTCAAAATTAGAATCCCAAATTTTCCTTGACTAAAGAATAAGTATTCTCAAAAAATCCGGATAAAAGTTCCGTATGAAAACTTTAATTTTTGTTAAATACCCAAACCGCTAGTATGAGAGATAAATATGAGACGCCGAACACTAATTCATAAACATTTACGTTAGTGTCATAATAAAATCGATTATATTTTTAAAGTGCAAAAAGCGCAGTAGCGCGTCTAGATTCGCGAACTTGCTACGCTCGCACCTATAGCGGACATGTTACGCCTACACCACGGAACCGTTAGGAGTATGAACGAAAATAAGAATCAGATATAAAAATATCACAAGAAATATACTTGGGAACTTAGCAGGTCAATGTGTATTGAACCTTATTATAATATTGAACCTATTGTACACAATGTTTACATTATCACGACGTTCGCGCTACCTTTATTTAATACTTTAGGGTTGTTTGTGAGTGATAACAAACGAATTCTTTACAATAATATGAATAAGTTAGGTTCTTATATAATTTATTTGTAGCAAGCGCAGAATTAACAAAAAAAGCCACTTGAACAGACTCAAAAAATCCACGTAAAAAAACAGATAATAATAAATATCTCTACTTAATATTAATTCATATTAATTAAGTAGGTAACTTTCCAAAGTATTTAATATTATAGTCCTTTGTACCACCGCCGCCGCCGCCGCGCGCCGCGCCGTCCAAGATCGCCATTGAAACCACTTATTTTTAGATTTTATAAATTTAAGATATTCTTTGTTGGTTGTCTGTACGCAACCACAACCACCAAAGATCTTAAATTTATTTACGTTCTACACAATCTAATCTTTCGAGCGGTATGTCAAAAATGAGTTGGAATATATTAATATTTTCAATTAAGTAAATAAACGTTCCAAAGTATATTTAATATTATAAAATCCTTTGAATTGAATTCCCGCCGCCGCCGCGCCCCCCGCCCCGCCACGCGCCGCCGTCCAAGCTATTCTTTCTTGCCATTGATTGAATGAATTGAAACCAATACGTCTGTCTAACGTCTAAGTTCTAATCTATCAAAACTACTACAACGTACTGAAAGTAGTGACTATACCACGTTCTGTGTCACCTACAAAGTAGAAAAATGTATTAGGGGTTCAAAACTCGACTAAATCCCGAAACGCTTCGTTAGCGCCTTCTAATTTTACCTGTAGTGACATCTAGTTAATTTTTTTTGCCAACTATGGACTTCAAGATCAACCGCGGCATACATTCTTTCTCCCCTTTTCATGCTTATATCTCGAAAAGTTGTGAACCGATTTCAAAGAACTTTTTTTTATTGGATAGAGCAATTCAAGAGAAAGATTTTCGTACAAAAAGCGCGCGGGCAGGCGGCTGATTGGGGCCGCTATTCACTTTACAAACCGCAGTCACGTTTTCGGTCGCCACGTCCAGGGGGCGCACCTGTGGTGAAAATATATGTTTTTGTTAAATAGGTAAGATATTGTACTTAACTTACGGCGGACCGCTGCTGGTTAATAATTGTGAGGTAGATAACTTTCACGATTTCTTTCTTTCCGTACTTTAAGATTTGAACTTGCGACCTGTAAACTCATGAGGAGGGCTGGCTTTGCCTTTGGCGGCCTTATGGCCTTATTGCCAATATAACAAAGACACAATGGTTTGGTTTTAACATGAAACACCACTTGGCAACTTCGCAGGCCAAAATGTATTGAACTTTTGAATCTTTTACTGCATGGCTGTGTAGCTGTTGGGTCCTCAGTAGGTATGTGCGATTCCTACCTAATATCTATTTAAAGACACAATAATGTAACGAAAGCATAGTACTTCTATACCTATAATATCGAGTAAGTACAATATCTTTCCGATTTCATTCCTACCGGTAAACAAACAAAGCTGCAAAAACAATAATAATAAAACGGAGCGACAAACAAACGCTCGCTCGACTTTTGAAACACCGCCGCGCCCCGACGCGACGCCGCCGCCGCCGACGCGACGCGACGCCGCGCATTGTCTTATGAATTATGAAATTTTGTCTATTGTTTGAAATGGAAGTCCGACACAGGTGATGCCTACAACTTAGGGTTCTATAGGTAAGTACCTAAAGAGTTGGAACAGGATATAGGATTATTATATACTTACCTACGCTGCTCCTATTGTCTGTTATTATGATGTGCAACACACACAGGTGATGCCTACAACTTAGGGTTCCTTCTATAGGTAGGTACCGGTAAAGAGTTGGAACAGGATCTAGGATTATTATATACCTACGCTGTTATGTATGATGTGCATACCATGACCACATGACTCAAAGCTTATTTGATTGTAGTATAAGTAGATAAAATAGGTGGAAGAAGACAACCAAATCGAGGCAACTGTTCTGCGTGCTGCACGTAATATAATCAAATAAAATAATAATAAATATCTCTATGTACTTTTAATTTATATTAAATAGGTACCTACTTAAGTGTTTTTAATTTTTATCTGAACACATAATGATAAGCACGATTGTAACGGGTATTTATCGCGAAAAAAAGGCATTAAATACCCAGTGCTAATCATTATATTTATTATGTAACCTTCCAAAGTATTTAATATCAAAAAGTCCTTTGATCCCCGCCGCCGCGCCGCCCGCCGCGCCCCTCCACGAGTCGTCCAACTCGTCTAAGATCGCCATTACCTATTAATCTCTATTTATTGGAAATGACCTAATAAGTAAACTTTTTGTTATAACTGTAGGTAGGTAGGTATTTATCTCAATTTGTAACTTCCCTGTTATTTGTGTTGTTTATTTAGAAAATATTATACCTACCTATTGCATCACACTAAAATTTGTGCTAAAATCTAACATAAAGGATAGGTAACTAAAAATATGAGATATTCACCGCGCAAGATCGGTCTGTCTGTCGTATGAAATGAGTTATTTTTGTAACATTCCAAAGTAGGTATTTATTTTATATAATAAAATCCTTTGAAACCCCGCCGCCGCCGCCTCCGCGCCCCGCGCCACGTCTTTCAAAACACTACGAGTATTCCAACAACGTGGAAGTAGGGACCGTCCTCATTAAACAGATGAAAATACTATACATGGGTTCAAAAGCTTACAAATTCTCGAAACGCTTCGATAGCGCCTTCTAATTTTACCTGTAGTGACATCTAGTTATAATCTTGCGCAATAATCTCTGCTGTCCTACTCTAACATATGTAAATGCCTACGTTGAAAACAAAGACAGAAAATAAAGCGGATGACGTCACATGAAACACCCACTTGGCAACGTAGCAGGCCATTCTATATTGAACCTTATTCTGTATGCGTTTGAATCTTTTACTGCATGGCTGTTGTAGCTGTTTGCACTGTTTTTCAAGGTCAACCGCGGCACGCGCCGGCTCGCCTTTGATCCGCTAAATTCTTTCGCCCCTTTGCATGCTTATATCTCGAAAAGTTGTGAACCGATTTCAAAGAACTTTTTTTTAATGAATAGAGCAATTCAAGAGGAAGATTTTCGTATGAAACTCGCACGAGCGCGCGGCCGATTGGGGCCGCTATTCACTCGAGGAACCGCAGTCACGTTTTCGGTCGCCACGTCCAGGGGGTGCACCCTGGAGGAATTTTTTTTACTGAAGCGGATGGCGCTTGGCACGAGTAAACTGACTTCCACCACCGCACGATGCGGCGCGGCTCGGTTCGGCGGCCAGGGGGCGAAAACCCTCGCGGAGAAGTTGCTTTCCCTCACCACGTCGAGGTGGTGCACCCCGGAGGGGGCGGATGAAAAGCACTCGATGCGGAATCGCTTCCTCTACGGGATAATTAAAAAAAAATTTCAAATTTCTCAAAAAAGACCTCGAAATCGACCCTTTTTGAAATCGTCTTTTCGAGTACAAGAAGTTGAAAAATCGGAAAAGTCGGAATTTTCCCCAGGTCCCATTGAATGACTCTTTAAAGTTTAGCAATAAAAACCATACCTCCCCATCCACCATCAGGGAGAACAATTATGTCAATCAGTGAGTGAGTCAGTCAGTGGTAATCGACGCTTATATATTTAAACTAGAGGGTATATGTGCCCGAGCTGCAAGCAGCTCGGGGGTTGTGCTTCGCCTTAGGCGGCCTTATTGCATTGGAGTTTTTACTTTTCATAACCTAAAACGTCTTTGATTTGATGGAAATCGATATCCATGTGTAAAATCTGCGATAGTAAACTGTCAGCCATCTTGGATTTGAAAATGGACATCTATTTCGTAATCTACGTGTTTGATTTAGTCGAAAACGATACCCATATGTAGGGGTGTTGGGTCACACAGCAAGGCTCGCTTCGCTCGCCTTGCAGTGTGACAGTTGTCGAATTGCGGTTCGCTTCGCTCACCGCAATTCGACCCTCCTCATGGGGAGTCGTGGGGGTCACAGCACGGCTCGCTTCGCTCGCCGTGCTGTTCCCCTTAGTCGCATTGCAGCTCGCTTCGCTCGCCGCAATGCTCCCCGCCTGCTGGAAGAGGATGGTCGTGGGAGGTCACAGCACGGCTCGCTTCGCTCGCCGTGCTGTTCCCCTTAGTCGCATTGCAGCTCGCTTCGCTCGCCGCAATGCTCCCCGCCTACTGGAACAGAGTGGTCGTGGGGGTCACAGCACGGCTCGCTTCGCTCGCCGTGCTGTTCCCCTTGGTCGCATTGCAGCTCGCTTCGCTCGCCGCAATGCTCCATCCGCTTGCTGGGGGGGTCATGAGGGGGTCGTGGGGGTCACAGCACGGCTCGCTTCGCTCGCCTTGCTGTTCCCCTTAGTCGCATTGCAGCTCGCTTCGGTCGCCGCAATGCTCCCCGCCTACTGGAACAGAGTGGTCGTGGGGGTCACAGCACGGCTCGCTTCGCTCGCCGTGCTGTTCCCCTTAGTCGCATTGCAGCTCGCTTCGCTCGCCGCAATGCTCCATCCGCTTGCTGGGGGGGTCATGGGGGTCGTAAGGGTCACAGCACGGCTCGCAGTGTGCTCGGCAGTGTGACAGTTGTCGAATTGCGGTTCGCTTCGCTCACCGCAATTCGACCCTCCTCATGGGGAGTCGTGGGGGTCACAGCACGGCTCGCTTCGCTCGCCGTGCTGTTCCCCTTAGTCTCATTGCAGCTCGCTTCGCTCGCCGCAATGCTCCCCGCCTACTGGAACAGAGTGGTCGTGGGGGTCACAGCACGGCTCGCTTCGCTCGCCGTGCTGTTCCCCTTGGTCGCATTGCAGCTCGCTTCGCTCGCCGCAATGCTCCATCCGCTTGCTGGGGGGGTCATGGGGGTCGTAAGGGTCACAGCACGGCTCGCAGTGTGCTCGGCAGTGTGACAGTTGTCGAATTGCGGTTCGCTTCGCTCACCGCAATTCGACCCTCCTCATGGGGAGTCGTGGGGGTCACAGCACGGCTCGCTTCGCTCGCCGTGCTGTTCCCCTTAGTCTCATTGCAGCTCGCTTCGCTCGCCGCAATGCTCCCCGCCTACTGGAACAGAGTGGTCGTGGGGGTCACAGCACGGCTCGCTTCGCTCGCCGTGCTGTTCCCCTTGGTCGCATTGCAGCTCGCTTCGCTCGCCGCAATGCTCCATCCGCTTGCTGGGGGGGTCATGAGGGGGTCGTGGGGGTCACAGCACGGCTCGCTTCGCTCGCCTTGCTGTTCCCCTTAGTCGCATTGCAGCTCGCTTCGGTCGCCGCAATGCTCCCCGCCTACTGGAACAGAGTGGTCGTGGGGGTCACAGCACGGCTCGCTTCGCTCGCCTTGCTGTTCCCCTTAGTCGCATTGCAGCTCGCTTCGCTCGCCGCAATGCTCACCGCCTGCTGGAAGAGAGGGGTCACAGCACGGCTCGCTTCGCTCGCCGTGCTGTTCCCCTTAGTCGCATTGCAGCTCGCTTCGCTCGCCGCAATGCTCCATCCGCTTGCTGGGGGGGTCATGAGGGGGTCGTGGGGGTCACAGCACGGCTCGCTTCGCTCGCCTTGCTGTTCCCCTTAGTCGCATTGCAGCTCGCTTCGCTCGCCGCAATGCTCCCCCGCCTGCTGAGAGAGGGGGTTTTTGGGGGGTCGTGGGGGGTCATGGGGGGTCACAGCACAGCTCGCTTCGCTCGCCGTGCTGTTCCCCGTAGTCGCATTGCAGCTCGCTTCGCTCGCCGCAATGCTCCACCCGAAAAAAAAGGTCAAAATTTGGCCAATTTTCGGTTTTTTATTAAAAAAGGGGGTCTGGGGGGTCAAAGGGTTCAAACTTTTTTTGGCATTCAAAATGACTTTTTCCCCTCTACATGACTGTGAAAAAATTTTTCTTCTAGGTCGATCCGTTTGGGAGATACAAAAAGGGGGGGTGAAAATGGGCATGGAGGGGGGGTGTTTTTTTTTTTTTTTTCAACACGAGAAGGAACCCTCTATACGGTGCTGCAATCAATTTTTTTCTATTTCGACTCTTTTCGGTAGCAACTTCAAAAGGGGGTGTCAGGGGGCAAAGGGGGGGGGAAATTTTTACCTGCCTTAAAACCATTTGACCCCCTCTATACAACCCCATAAAAAAGAACATTCAGTATGGCTCTGTTTGGGAGCCCCCCTAAAGGGGGGGGAGAAGGGGGGGCAAATTTGGAAAAGTCGGAATTTTCCCTAGGTCCCCCAGATACCCTCTATACGATTCCGTAAAAAAAAACATACCTCCCCCTCCACCATCAAGGAGAACAATTATGTCAGTCAGTCAGTGAGTGGTAATTAAGCTATATATAATATAACTAGAGGGTATATGTGCCCGAGCTGCAAGCAGCTCGGGGGTTGTGCTTCGCCTTAGGCGGCCTTATCGTCGTAGGAGTTGCTACTTTTCATAACCTAAAACGTCTTTGATTTGATGGAAATCGATATCCATGTGTAAAATCTGCGGTAGTAAACTGTCAGCCATCTTGGATTTGAAAATGGACATCTTTTTCGTAATCTACGTGTTTGATTTAGTCGAAAACGATACCCATATATTTGGGTGTTTGGTCACACAGCAAGGCTCGCTTCGCTCGCCTTGCAGTGTGACAGTTGTCGAATTGCGGTTCGCTTCGCTCACCGCAATCCGACCCACCTCTTAAAAGAGAGTGGGGGTCACAGCACGGCTCGCTTCGCTCGCCGTGCTGTTCCCCTTGGTCGCATTGCAGCTCGCTTCGCTCGCCGCAATGCTCCCGCCTGCTGGAAGAGGGTGGTGGTCAAAGCACGGCTCGCTTCGCTCGCCGTGCTGTTCCCCGTAGTCGCATTGCAGCTCGCTTCGCTCGCCGCAATGCTCCCCGCCTGCTGGAAGAGGATGGAAGTGGTAGGTCACAGCACGGCTCGCTTCGCTCGCCGTGCTGTTCCCCGTAGTCGCATTGCAGCTCGATTCGCTCGCCGCAATGCTCCATCAGCTTGCTGGGGGGGGGGTCATGTGAGGGTCGTGGGGGTCACAGCACGGCTCGCTTCGCTCGCCTTGCTGTTCCCCTTAGTCGCATTGCAGCTCGCTTCGCTCGCCGCAATGCTCCACGCCTGCTGGAAGAGGGGGGTCACAGCACAGCTCGCTTCGCTCGCCGTGCTGTTCCCCGTAGTCGCATTGCAGCTCGCTTCGCTCGCCGCAATGCTCCCCGCCTGCTGGAAGAGGATGGTCGTGGTAGGTCACAGCACGGCTCGCTTCGCTCGCCGTGCTGTTCCCCGTAGTCGCATTGCAGCTCGCTTCGCTCGCCGCAATGCTCCACGCCTGCTGGAAGAGGGGGGTCACAGCACAGCTCGCTTCGCTCGCCGTGCTGTTCCCCGTAGTCGCATTGCAGCTCGCTTCGCTCGCCGCAATGCTCCCAGCCTGCTGGAAGAGGATGGTCGTGGGAGGTCACAGCACGGCTCGCTTCGCTCGCCGTGCTGTTCCCCTTTCGCATTGCAGCTCGCTTCGCTCGCCGCAATGCTCAACGCCTGCTGGAAGAGGGGGGTCATGAGGGGGTCGTGGGGGTCACAGCACGGCTCGCTTCGCTCGCCTTGCTCCGCAATGCTCCCCCGCCTCCAGTGAGAGGGGGTTTTTGGGGGGTCGTAGGGGGTCATGGGGGTCACAGCACAGCTCGCTTCGCTCGCCGTGCTGTTCCCCGTAGTCGCATTGCAGCTCGCTTCGCTCGCCGCAATGCTCCACCCGAAAAAAAAGGTCAAAATTTGGCCAATTTTCGGTTTTTTATTAAAAAAGGGGGTCTGGGGGGTCAAAGGGTTCAAACTTTTTTTGGCGTTTAAAACGACTTTTCCTCCTCTACTTGACTGTGAAAAAATTTTTCTTCTAGGTCGACCCGTTTGGGAGATACAAAAAGGGGGGGTGAAAATGTGGGTGGAGGGGGGGGTGAATTTTTTTATTTTTCAACACGAGAAGAAACCCTCTATACGACCCCGCAGTAATTTTTTTTTATTTTGACTCTTTTCGGTAGCAACTTCAAAAGGGGGGGGTCTGGGGGCAAAGAGGGGGAGAAAATTTTACCTGCCTTTAAACCATTTGACCCCCTCTATACAACCCCACAAAAAAGAACAATCAATATGGCTCTGTTTGGGAGCCCCCCTAAAGGGGGGCGAGAAGGGGGGCCAAATTTGGAAAAGTCGGAATTTTCCCTAGGTCCCCCCGACACCTAGTATATGATTCTGTAAAAAAAACCATACCTCCCCCTCCACCATCAAGGAGAACAATTATGTCAGTCAGTCAGTGAGTGGTAATTAAGCTATATATAATATAACTAGAGGGTATATGTGCCCGAGCTGCAAGCAGCTCGGGGGTTGTGCTTCGCCTTAGGCGGCCTTATCGTCGTAGGAGTTGTAACTTTTCATAACCTAAAACGTCTTTGATTTGATGGAAATCGAATATATCCATGTGTAAAATCTGCGATAGTAAACTGTCAGCCATCTTGGATTTGAAAATGGACATCTTTTTCGTAATCTACGTGTTTGATTTAGTCGAAAACGATACCCATAGATTTGGGTGTTTGGTCACACAGCAAGGCTCGCTTCGCTCGCCTTGCAGTGTGACAGTTGTCGAATTGCGGTTCGCTTCGCTCACCGCAATCCGACCCACCTCTTAAAAGAGAGTGGGGGTCACAGCACGGCTCGCTTCGCTCGCCGTGCTGTTCCCCTTGGTCGCATTGCAGCTCGCTTCGCTCGCCGCAATGCTCCCCGCCTGCTGGAAGAGGGTGGTGGTCAAAGCACGGCTCGCTTCGCTCGCCGTGCTGTTCCCCGTAGTCGCATTGCAGCTCGCTTCGCTCGCCGCAATGCTCCCCGCCTGCTGGAAGAGGATGGTCGTGGTAGGTCACAGCACGGCTCGCTTCGCTCGCCGTGCTGTTCCCCGTAGTCGCATTGCAGCTCGCTTCGCTCGCCGCAATGCTCCACGCCTGCTGGAAGAGGGGGATCACAGCACGGCTCGCTTCGCTCGCCATGCTGTTCCCCTTAGTCTCACCGCCTGCTGGAAGAGAGGGGTCACAGCACGGCTCGCTTCGCTCGCCGTGCTGTTCCCCTTAGTCGCATTGCAGCTCGCTTCGCTCGCCGCAATGCTCCATCCGCTTGCTGGGGGGGTCATGAGGGGGTCGTGGGGGTCACAGCACGGCTCGCTTCGCTCGCCTTGCTGTTCCCCTTAGTCGCATTGCAGCTCGCTTCGCTCGCCGCAATGCTCACCGCCTGCTGGAAGAGAGGGGTCACAGCACGGCTCGCTTCGCTCGCCGTGCTGTTCCCCTTAGTCGCATTGCAGCTCGCTTCGCTCGCCGCAATGCTCCATCCGCTTGCTGGGGGGGTCATGAGGGGGTCGTGGGGGTCACAGCACGGCTCGCTTCGCTCGCCTTGCTGTTCCCCTTAGTCGCATTGCAGCTCGCTTCGCTCGCCGCAATGCTCACCGCCTGCTGGAAGAGAGGGGTCACAGCACGGCTCGCTTCGCTCGCCGTGCTGTTCCCCTTAGTCGCATTGCAGCTCGCTTCGCTCGCCGCAATGCTCCATCCGCTTGCTGGGGGGGTCATGAGGGGGTCGTGGGGGTCACAGCACGGCTCGCTTCGCTCGCCTTGCTGTTCCCCTTAGTCGCATTGCAGCTCGCTTCGCTCGCCGCAATGCTCCCCCGCCTGCTGAGAGAGGGGGTTTTTGGGGGGTCGTGGGGGGTCACAGCACAGCTCACTTCGCTCGCCGTGCTGTTCCCCGTAGTCGCATTGCAGCTCGCTTCGCTCGCCGCAATGCTCCACCCGAAAAAAAAGGTCAAAATTTGGCCAATTTTCGGTTTTTTATTAAAAAAGGGGGTCTGGGGGGTCAAAGGGTTCAAACTTTTTTTGGCATTCAAAATGACTTTTTCCCCTCTACATGACTGTGAAAAAATTTTTCTTCTAGGTCGATCCGTTTGGGAGATACAAAAAGGGGGGGTGAAAATGGGCATGGAGGGGGGGTGTTTTTTTTTTATTTTTCAACACGAGAAGGAACCCTCTATACGGTGCTGCAATCAATTTTTTTCTATTTCGACTCTTTTCGGTAGCAACTTCAAAAGGGGGGGTCAGGGGGCAAAGGGGGGGGGAAATTTTTACCTGCCTTAAAACCATTTGACCCCCTCTATACAATCCCACAAAAAAGAACATTCAGTATGGCTCTGTTTGGGAGCCCCCCTAAAGGGGGGGGAGAAGGGGGGGCAAATTTGGAAAAGTCGGAATTTTCCCTAGGTCCCCCCGATACCCTCTATACGATTCCGTAAAAAAAAACATACCTCCCCCTCCACCATCAAGGAGAACAATTATGTCAGTCAGTCAGTGAGTGGTAATTAAGCTATATATAATATAACTAGAGGGTATATGTGCCCGAGCTGCAAGCAGCTCGGGGGTTGTGCTTCGCCTTAGGCGGCCTTATCGTCGTAGGAGTTGTAACTTTTCATAACCTAAAACGTCTTTGATTTGATGGAAATCGATATCCATGTGTAAAATCTGCGATAGTAAACTGTCAGCCATCTTGGATTTGAAAATGGACATCTTTTTCGTAATCTACGTGTTTGATTTAGTCGAAAACGATACCCATAGATTTGGGTGTTTGGTCACACAGCAAGGCTCGCTTCGCTCGCCTTGCAGTGTGACAGTTGTCGAATTGCGGTTCGCTTCGCTCACCGCAATCCGACCCACCTCTTAAAAGAGAGTGGGGGTCACAGCACGGCTCGCTTCGCTCGCCGTGCTGTTCCCCTTGGTCGCAATGCTCCCCGCCTGCTGGAAGAGGATGGTCGTGGTAGGTCACAGCACGGCTCGCTTCGCTCGCCGTGCTGTTCCCCGTAGTCGCATTGCAGCTCGCTTCGCTCGCCGCAATGCTCCACGCCTGCTGGAAGAGGGGGATCACAGCACGGCTCGCTTCGCTCGCCATGCTGTTCCCCTTAGTCGCATTGCAGCTCGCTTCGCTCGCCGCAATGCTCCATCCGCTTGCTGGGGGGGTCATGAGGGGGTCGTGGGGGTCACAGCACGGCTCGCTTCGCTCGCCTTGCTGTTCCCCTTAGTCGCATTGCAGCTCGCTTCGCTCGCCGCAATGCTCACCGCCTGCTGGAAGAGAGGGGTCACAGCACGGCTCGCTTCGCTCGCCGTGCTGTTCCCCTTAGTCGCATTGCAGCTCGCTTCGCTCGCCGCAATGCTCCATCCGCTTGCTGGGGGGGTCATGAGGGGGTCGTGGGGGTCACAGCACGGCTCGCTTCGCTCGCCTTGCTGTTCCCCTTAGTCGCATTGCAGCTCGCTTCGCTCGCCGCAATGCTCCCCCGCCTGCTGAGAGAGGGGGTTTTTGGGGGGTCGTGGGGGGTCATGGGGGGTCACAGCACAGCTCGCTTCGCTCGCCGTGCTGTTCCCCGTAGTCGCATTGCAGCTCGCTTCGCTCGCCGCAATGCTCCACCCGAAAAAAAAGGTCAAAATTTGGCCAATTTTCGGTTTTTTATTAAAAAAGGGGGTCTGGGGGATCAAAGGGTTCAAACTTTTTTTGGCATTCAAAATGACTTTTTCCCCTCTACATGACTGTGAAAAAATTTTTCTTCTAGGTCGATCCGTTTGGGAGATACAAAAAGGGGGGGTGAAAATGGGCATGGAGGGGGGGTGTTTTTTTTTATTTTTCAACACGAGAAGGAACCCTCTATACGGTGCTGCAATCAATTTTTTTCTATTTCGACTCTTTTCGGTAGCAACTTCAAAAGGGGGGGTCAGGGGGCAAAGGGGGGGGGGAAATTTTTACCTGCCTTAAAACCATTTGACCCCCTCTATACAACCCCACAAAAAAGAACATTCAGTATGGCTCTGTTTGGGAGCCCCCCTAAAGGGGGGGGAGAAGGGGGGGCAAATTTGGAAAAGTCGGAATTTTCCCTAGGTCCCCCCGATACCCTCTATACGATTCCGTAAAAAAAACCATACCTCCCCCTCCACCATCAAGGAGAACAATTATGTCAATCAGTGAGTGAGTGAGTGAGTGGTAATTAAGCTATATATAATATAACTAGAGGGTATATGTGCCCGAGCTGCAAGCAGCTCGGGGGTTGTGCTTCGCCTTAGGCGGCCTTATCGTCGTAGGAGTTGCTACTTTTCATAAGCTAAAACGTCTTTGATTTGATGGAAATCGATACGCATGTGTAACATTTGCGATGGTAAACTGTCAGCCATTTTGGATTTGAAAATGGACATCTTTTTCGTAATCTACGTGTTTGATTTAGTCGAAAACGATAGCCATATTGTGTGGGTGTTTGGTCACACAGCAAGGCTCGCTTCGCTCGCCTTGCAGTGTGACAGTTGTCGAATTGCGGTTCGCTTCGCTCACCGCAATCCGACCCACCTCTTAAAAGAGAGTGGGGGTCACAGCACGGCTCGCTTCGCTCGCCGTGCTGTTCCCCTTGGTCGCATTGCAGCTCGCTTCGCTCGCCGCAATGCTCCCCGCCTGCTGGAAGAGGGTGGTCGTGGTAGGTCACAGCACGGCTCGCTTCGCTCGCCGTGCTGTTTCCCGTAGTCGCATTGCAGCTCGCTTCGCTCGCCGCAATGCTCCACGCCTGCTGGAAGAGGGGGGTCACAGCACGGCTCGCTTCGCTCGCCATGCTGTTCCTCTTAGTCGCATTGCAGCTCGCTTCGCTCGCCGCAATGCTCCATCTGCTTGCTGGGGGGGTCATGAGGGGGTCGTGGGGGTCACAGCACGGCTCGCTTCGCTCGCCTTGCTGTTCCCCTTAGTCGCATTGCAGCTCGCTTCGCTCGCCGCAATGCTCCCCCGCCTCCTGTGAGAGGGGGTTTTTGGGGGGTCGTAGGGGGTCATGGGGGGTCACAGCACAGCTCGCTTCGCTCGCCGTGCTGTTCCCCGTAGTCGCATTGCAGCTCGCTTCGCTCGCCGCAATGCTCCACCCGAAAAAAAAGGTCAAAATTTGGCCAATTTTCGGTTTTTTTATTAAAAAAGGGGGTCTAGGGGGTCAAAGGGTTCAAACTTTTTTTGGCGTTCAAAATGAATTCTTCTCCTCTACATGACTGTGAAAAAATTTTTCTTCTAGGTCGATCCGTTTGGAAGATACAAAAAGGGGGGGTGAAAATGTGGGTAGAGGGGGGGGTGATTTTTTTTATTTTTCAACACGAGAAGGAACCCTCTATACGGTGCTGCAATCAATTTTTTTCTATTTCGAATCTTTTCGGTAGCAACTTCAAAAGGGGGGGTCAGGGGGCAAAGGGGGGGGGGAAATTTTTACCTGCCTTAAAACCATTTGACCCCCTCTATACAACCCCACAAAAAAGAACATTCAGTATGGCTCTGTTCGGGAGCCCCCCTAAAGGGGGGCGAGAAGGGGGGGCAAATTTGGAAAAGTCGGAATTTTCCCTAGGTCCCCCCGATACCCTCTATACGATTCCGTAAAAAAAAACATACCTCCCCCTCCACCATCAAGGAGAACAATTATGTCAGTCAGTCAGTGAGTCAGTGGTAATTAAGCTATATATAATATAACTAGAGGGTATATGTGCCCGAGCTGCAAGCAGCTCGGGGGTTGTGCTTCGCCTTAGGCGGCCTTATCGTCGTAGGAGTTGTAACTTTTCATAACCTAAAACGTCTTTGATTTGATGGAAATCGATATCACTGTGTAAAATCTGCGATAGTAAACAGTCAGCCATCTTGGATTTGAAAATGGACATCTTTTTCGTAATCTACGTGTTTGATTTAGTCGAAAACGATACCCATTATGTAGGGGTGTTGGGTCACACAGCAAGGCTCGCTTCGCTCGCCTTGCAGTGTGACAGTTGTCGAATTGCGGTTCGCTTCGCTCACCGCAATCCGACCCTCCTTATGGGGAGTCGTGGGGGTCACAGCACGGCTCGCTTCGCTCGCCGTGCTGTTCCCCTTGGTCGCATTGCAGCTCGCTTCGCTCGCCGCAATACTCCCCGCCTGCTGGAAGAGGATGGTCGTGGGAGGTCACAGCACGTCTCTGTTTGATGGAAATCGATATCCATGTGTAAAATCTGCGATAGTAAACTGTCAGCCATCTTGGATTTTAAAATGGACATCTTTTTCGTAATCTACGTGTTTGATTAAGTCGAAAACGATACCCATATGTAGGGGTGTTGGGTCACACAGCAAGGCTCGCTTCGCTCGCCTTGCAGTGTGACAGTTGTCGAATTGCGGTTCGCTTCGCTCACCGCAATCCGACCCTCCTCATGGAGAGACGTGGGGGTCACAACACGGCTCGCTTCGCTCGCCGTGCTGTTCCCCGTATTCGCATTGCAGCTCGCTTCGCTCGCCGCAATGCTCCATCCGCTTGCTGGGGGGGCCATGAGGGGGTCGTGGGGGTCACAGCACGGCTCGCTTCGCTCGCCTTGCTGTTCCCCTTAGTCGCATTGCAGCTCGCTTCGCTCGCCGCAATGCTCCCCCGCCTGCTGAGAGAGGGGGTTTTTGGGGGGTCGTGGGGGGTCATGGGGGGTCACAGCACGGCTCGCTTCGCTCGCCTTGCTGTTCCCCTTAGTCGCATTGCAGCTCGCTTCGCTCGCCGCAATGCTCCCCCGCCTGCTGAGAGAGGGGGTTTTTGGGGGGTCGTGGGGGGTCATGGGGGGTCACAGCACAGCTCGCTTCGCTCGCCGTGCTGTTCCCCGTAGTCGCATTGCAGCTCGCTTCGCTCGCCGCAATGCTCCACCCGAAAAAAAAGGTCAAAATTTGGCCAATTTTCGGTTTTTTATTAAAAAAGGGGGTCTGGGGGGTCAAAGGGTTCAAACTTTTTTTGGCATTCAAAATGACTTTTTCCCCTCTACATGACTGTGAAAAAATTTTTCTTCTAGGTCGACCCGTTTTGGAGATACAAAAAGGGGGGGTGAAAATTGGCATGGAGGGGGGGGTGTTTTTTTTTATTTTTCATCACGAGAAGGAACCCTCTATACGGTGCTGCAATCAATTTTTTTCTATGTCGACTCTTTTCGGTAGCAACTTCAAAAAGGGGGGTCAGGGGGCAAAGGGGGGGGGAAATTTTTACCTGCCTTAAAACCATTTGACCCCCTCTATACAACCCCACAAAAAAGAACATTCAGTATGGCTCTGTTCGGGAGCCCCCCTAAAGGGGGGGGAGAAGGGGGGGCAAATTTGGAAAAGTCGGAATTTTCCCTAGGTCCCCCCGATACCCTTTATACGATTCCGTAAAAAAAAACATACCTCCCCCTCCACCATCAAGGAGAACAATTATGTCAATCAGTGAGTGAGTGAGTGAGTGGTAATTAAGCTATATATAATATAACTAGAGGGTATATGTGCCCGAGCTGCAAGCAGCTCGGGGGTTGTGCTTCGCCTTAGGCGGCCTTATCGTCGTAGGAGTTGTAACTTTTCATAACCTAAAACGTCTTTGATTTGATGGAAATCGATATCCATGTGTAAAATCTGCGATAGTAAACTGTCAGCCATCTTGGATTTGAAAATGGACATCTTTTTCGCAATCTACGTGTTTTTGTATTTAGTCGAAAACGATACCCATATGTGAGGGTGTTGGGTCCCACAGCAAGGCTCGCTTCGCTCGCCTTGCAGTGTGATAGTTGTCGAATTGCGGTTCGCTTCGCTCACCGCAATCCGACCCTCCTCTTAGTCGCATTGCAGCTCGCTTCGCTCGCCGCAATGCTCCATCCGCTTGCTGGGAGTGGGGGTTCGTGGGGGTCACAGCACGGCTCGCTTCGCTCGCCGTGCTGTTCCCCGTAGTCGCATTGCAGCTCGCTTCGCTCGCCGCAATGCTCCCCGCCTGCTGGAAGAGGGGGGTCGTGGGAGGTCACAGCACGGCTCGCTTCGCTCGCCGTGCTGTGCCCCTTAGTCAATGCTCCATCCGCTTGCTGAGGGGGTCATGGGGGTTGTGGGGGTCACAGCACGGCTCGCTTCGCTCGCCGTGCTGTTCCCCTTGGTCGCATTGCAGCTCGCTTCGCTCGCCACAATGCTCCCCGCCTGCTGGAAGAGGGTAGGGGTAACAGCACGGCTCGCTTCGCTCGCCGTGCTGTTCCATTTGTCGCATTGCAGCTCGCTTCGCTCGCCGCAATGCTCCATCCGTTTTCTGGGGGGGTCATGGGGGTCGTGGGAGTCACAGCACGGCTCACTTCGCTCGCCGTGCTGTTCCCCGTGGTCGCATTGCAGCTCGCTTCGCTCGCCGCAATGCTCCCCGCCTGCTGGAAGAGGATGGTCGTGGGAGGTCACACCACGGCTCGCTTCGCTCGCCGTGCTGTTCCCCTTAGTCGCATTGCAGCTCGCTTCGCTCGCCGCAATGCTCCATCCGCTTACTGGGGGGGTCATGAGGGGGTCGTGGGGGTCACAGCACGGCTCGCTTCGCTCGCCTTGCTGTTCCCCTTAGTCGCATTGCAGCTCGCTTCGCTCGCCGCAATGCTCCCCCGCCTCCTGGGAGGGGATTTTTGGGGGGTCGTAGGGGGTCATGGGGGGTCACAGCACAGCTCGCTTCGCTCGCCGTGCTGTTCCCCGTAGTCGCATTGCAGCTCGCTTCGCTCGCCGCAATGCTCCACCCGAAAAAAAAGGTCAAAATTTGGCCAATTTTCGGTTTTTTATAAAAAAAGGGTGTCTGGGGGGTCAGGGGGGTTAAACTTTTTTTGGCGTTCAGAACGACTTTTTCTCCTCTACATGACTGTGAAAAAATTTTTCTTCTAGGTCGACCCGTTTGGGAGATACAAAAAGGGGGGGTGAAAATTGGCATGGAGGGGGGGTGTTTTTTTTTATTTTTCAACACGAGAAGGAACCCTCTATACGGTGCTGCAATCAATTTTTTTCTATTTCGACTCGTTTCGGTAGCAACTTTAAAAGGGGGGGGGTCTGGGGGCAAAGGGGGGGAAAAATTTTACCTGCCTTTGAACTATTTGACCCCCTCTATACAACCCCACAAAAAAGAACATTCAGTATGGCTCTGTTCGGGAGCCCCCCTAAAGGGGGGGGAGAAGGGGGGGCAAATTTGGAAAAGTCGGAATTTTCCCTAGGTCCCCCCGACACCTAGTATATGATTCTGTAAAAAAAACCATACCTCCCCCTCCACCATCAAGGAGAACAATTATGTCAGTCAGTGAGTGGTTTTTAAGCTTTATATAATATAACTAGAGGGTATATTTGCCCGAGCTGCAAGCAGCTCGGGGGTTGTGCTTCGCCTTAGGCGGCCTTATTGCATTGGAGTTTTTACTTTTCATAACCTAAAACGTCTTTGATTTGATGGAAATCGATATCCATGTGTAAAATCTGCGATAGTAAACTGTCAGCCATCTTGGATTTGAAAATGGAAATCTTTTTCGTAATCTACGTGTTTGATTTAGTCGAAAACGATACCCATATGTGTGGGTGTTTGGTCACACAGCAAGGCTCGCTTCGCTCGCCTTGCAGTGTGACAGTTGTCGAATTGCGGTTCGCTACGCTCACCGCAATCCGACCCACCTCATAGAAGGGAGTGGGGGTCACAGCACGGCTCGCTTCGCTCGCCGTGCTGTTCCCCTTGGTCGCATTGCAGCTCGCTTCGCTCGCCGCAATGCTCCCCGCCTACTGGAAGAGGGTGGTGGTCACAGCACGGCTCGCTTCGCTCGCCGTGCTGTTCTATTAGTCGCATTGCAGCTCGCTTCGCTCGCCGCAATGCTCCCTGCCTGCTGGAAGAGGGTGGTGGTCACAGCACGGCTCGCTTCGCTCGCCGTGCTGTTCCCCTTGGCGCATTGCAGCTCGCTTCGCTCGCCGCAATGCTCCCCGCCTGCTGGAAGAGGGTGGGGGTAACAGCACGGCTCGCTTCGCTCGCCGTGCTGTTCCCCTTGGTCGCATTGCAGCTCGCTTCGCTCGCCGCAATGCTCCATCCGTTTGCTGGGGGGGTCATGGGGGTCGTGGGAGTCACAGCACGGCTCGCTTCGCTCGCCATGCTGTTCCCCTTGGTCGCATTGCAGCTCGCTTCGCTCGCCGCAATGCTCCCCGCCTGCTGGAAGAGGGTGGGGGTAACAGCACGGCTCGCTTCGCTCGCCGTGCTGTTCCCCTTGGTCGCATTGCAGCTCGCTTCGCTCGCCGCAATGCTCCATCCGTTTGCTGGGGGGGTCATGGGGGTCGTGGGAGTCACAGCACGGCTCGCTTCGCTCGCCATGCTGTTCCCCTTGGTCGCATTGCAGCTCGCTTCGCTCGCCGCAATGCTCCATCCGTTTGCTGGGGGGGTCATGGGGGTCGTGGGAGTCACAGCACGGCTCGCTTCGCTCGCCATGCTGTTCCCCTTGGTCGCATTGCAGCTCGCTTCGCTCGCCGCAATGCTCCCTGCCTGCTGGGAGAGGGGGTTTTTGGGGGGTCGGAGGGGGTCATGGGGGGTCACAGCACAGCTCGCTTCGCTCGCCGTGCTGTTCCCCGTAGTCGCATTGCAGCTCGCTTCGCTCGCCGCAATGCTCCACCCGAAAAAAAAGGTCAAAATTTGGCCAATTTTCGGTTTTTTATAAAAAAAGGGGGTCTGGGGGGTCAGGGGGTTCAAACCTTTTTTGGCGTTCAAAACGACTTTTTCTCCTCTACATGACAGTGAAAAAAATTTTCTTCTAGGTCGATCCGTTTGGGAGATACAAAAAGGGGGGGTGAAAATGTGGGTGAAGGGGGGGGGTGATTTTTTTTATTTTTCAACACGAGAAGAAACCCTCTATACGACCCCGCAATCCAAATTTTTCTATAACGACTCTTTCCGGTAGCAACTTCAAAAGGGGGGAGTCTGGGGGCAAAGGGGGGGGAAAGTTTTTACCTGCCTTTGAACTATTTGACCCCCTCTATACAACCCCACAAAAAAGAACATTCAGTATGGCTCTGTTTGGGAGCCCCCCTAAAGGGGGGGAGAAGGGGGGGCAAATTTGGAAAAGTCGGAATTTTCCCTAGGTCCCCCCGACACCTAGTATATGATTCTGTAAAAAAAACCATACCTCCCCCTCCACCATCAAGGAGAACAATTATGTCAGTCAGTCAGTGAGTGAGTGGTTTTTAAGCTTTATATAATATAACTAGAGGGTATATGTGCCCGAGCTGCAAGCAGCTCGGGGGTTGTGCTTCGCCTTAGGCGGCCTTATCGTCGTAGGAGTTGTAACTTTTCATAACCTAAAACGTCTTTGATTTGATGGAAATCGATATCCATGTGTAAAATCTGCGATGGTAAACTGTCAGCCATCTTGGATTTGAAAATGGACATCTTTTTCGTAATCTACGTGTTTGATTTAGTCGAAAACGATACCCATATAAGTGGGTGTTAAGTCACACAGCAAGGCTCGCTTCGCTCGCCTTGCAGTGTGACAGTTGTCGAATTGCGGTTCGCTTCGCTCACCGCAATCCGACCCTCCTCATGGGGAGTCGTGGGGGTCACAGCACGGCTCGCTTCGCTCGCCATGCTGTTCCCCTTAGTCGCATTGCAGCTCGCTTCGCTCGCCGCAATGCTCCCCGCCTGCTAGAAGAGGGGAGTCACAGCACGGCTCGCTTCGCTCGCCATGCTGTTCCTCTTAGTCGCATTGCAGCTCGCTTCGCTCGCCGCAATGCTCCATCCGCTTGCTGGGAGTGGGGGTTCGTGGGGGTCACAGCACGGCTCGCTTCGCTCGCCGTGCTGTTCCCCTTGGTCGCATTGCAGCTCGCTTCGCTCGCCGCAATGCTCCCCGCCTACTGGAACAGAGTGGTCGTGGGGGTCACAGCACGGCTCGCTTCGCTCGCCGTGCTGTTCCCCTTGGTCGCATTGCAGCTCGCTTCGCTCGCCGCAATGCTCCCCGCCTACTGGAACAGAGTGGTCGTGGGGGTCACAGCACGGCTCGCTTCGCTCGCCTTGCTGTTCCCCTTAGTCGCATTGCAGCTCGCTTCGCTCGCCGCAATGCTCCCCGCCTACTGGAACAGAGTGGTCGTGGGGGTCACAGCACGGCTCGCTTCGCTCGCCGTGCTGTTCCCCTTAGTCGCATTGCAGCTCGCTTCGCTCGCCGCAATGCTCCATCCGCTTGCTGGGGGGGTCATGGGGGTCGTAAGGGTCACAGCACGGCTCGCTTCGCTCGCCTTGCTGTTCCCCTTAGTCGCATTGCAGCTCGCTTCGCTCGCCGCAATGCTCCATCCGCTTGCTGGGGGGGTCATGAGGGGGTCGTGGGGGTCACAGCACGGCTCGCTTCGCTCGCCTTGCTGTTCCCCTTAGTCGCATTGCAGCTCGCTTCGCTCGCCGCAATGCTCCCCCGCCTGCTGAGAGAGGGGGTTTTTGGGGGGTCGTGGGGGGTCATGGGGGGTCACAGCACAGCTCGCTTCGCTCGCCGTGCTGTTCCCCGTAGTCGCATTGCAGCTCGCTTCGCTCGCCGCAATGCTCCACCCGAAAAAAAAGGTCAAAATTTGGCCAATTTTCGGTTTTTTATTAAAAAAGGGGGTCTGGGGGGTCAAAGGGTTCAAACTTTTTTTGGCATTCAAAATGACTTTTTCCCCTCTACATGACTGTGAAAAATTTTTTCTTCTAGGTCGATCCGTTTGGGAGATACAAAAAGGGGGGGTGAAAATGGGCATGGAGGGGGGGTGTTTTTTTTTTATTTTTCAACACGAGAAGGAACCCTCTATACGGTGCTGCAATCAATTTTTTTCTATTTCGACTCTTTTCGGTAGCAACTTCAAAAGGGGGGGTCAGGGGGCAAAGGGGGGGGGGAAATTTTTACCTGCCTTAAAACCATTTGACCCCCTCTATACAACCCCATAAAAAAGAACATTCAGTATGGCTCTGTTTGGGAGCCCCCCTAAAGGGGGGGGGAGAAGGGGGGGCAAATTTGGAAAAGTCGGAATTTTCCCTAGGTCCCCCCGATACCCTCTATACGATTCCGTAAAAAAAAACATACCTCCCCCTCCACCATCAAGGAGAACAATTATGTCAGTCAGTCAGTGAGTGGTAATTAAGCTATATATAATATAACTAGAGGGTATATGTGCCCGAGCTGCAAGCAGCTCGGGGGTTGTGCTTTGCCTTAGGCGGCCTTATCGTCGTAGGAGTTGTAACTTTTCATAACCTAAAACGTCTTTGATTTGATGGAAATCGATATCCATGTGTAAAATCTGCGATAGTAAACTGTCAGCCATCTTGGATTTGAAAATAGACATCTTTTTCGTAATCTACGTGTTTGATTTAGTCAAAAACGATACCCATATATTTGGGTGTTTGGTCACACAGCAAGGCTCGCTTCGCTCGCCTTGCAGTGTGACAGTTGTCGAATTGCGGTTCGCTTCGCTCACCGCAATCCGACCCACCTCTTAAAAAAGAGTGGGGGTCACAGCACGGCTCGCTTCGCTCGCCGTGCTGTTCCCCTTGGTCGCATTGCAGCTCGCTTCGCTCGCCGCAATGCTCCCCGCCTGCTGGAAGAGGGTGGTGGTCAAAGCACGGCTCGCTTCGCTCGCCGTGCTGTTCCCCGTAGTCGCATTGCAGCTCGCTTCGCTCGCCGCAATGCTCAACGCTTGCTGGAAGAGGGGGATCACAGCAAGGCGAAAGGGGAACAGCACGGCTCGCTTCGCTCGCCATGCTGTTCCTCTTAGTCGCATTGCAGCTCGCTTCGCTCGCCGCAATGCTCCCAGCCTGCTGGAAGAGGATGGTCGTGGGAGGTCACAGCACGGCTCGCTTCGCTCGCCGTGCTGTTCCCCTTTCGCATTGCAGCTCGCTTCGCTCGCCGCAATGCTCCACGCCTGCTGGAAGAGGGGGTCACAGCACGGCTCGCTTCGCTCGCCATGCTGTTCCCCTTGGTCGCATTGCAGCTCGCTTCGCTCGCCGCAATGCTCCATCCGCTTGCTGGGGGGGTTATGAGGGGGTCGTGGGGGTCACAGCACGGCTCGCTTCGCTCGCCTTGCTGTTCCCCTTAGTCGCATTGCAGCTCGCTTCGCTCGCCGCAATGCTCCCCCGCCTCCTAGGAGAGGGGGTTTTTGGGGGGTCGTAGGGGGTCATGGGGGGTCACAGCACAGCTCGCTTCGCTCGCCGTGCTGTTCCCCGTAGTCGCATTGCAGCTCGCTTCGCTCGCCGCAATGCTCCACCCGAAAAAAAAGGTCAAAATTTGGCCAATTTTCAGTTTTTTATAAAAAAAGGGGGTCAGGGGGGTCAAACTTTTTTTGGCGTTCAAAATGACTTTTTCTCCTCTACATGACTGTGAAAAAATTTTTCTTCTAGGTCGATCCGTTTGGGAGATACAAAAAGGGGGGGTGAAAATGGGCATGGAAGGGGGGGTGTTTTTTTTTATTTTTCAACACGAGAAGGAACCCCCTATACGACACCGCAATCCAAATTTTTCTATTTCGACTCTTTTCGGTAGCAACTTGAAAAGGGGGGGTCAGGGGGCAAAGGGGGGGGGAAATTTTTACCTGCCTTAAAACCATTTGACCCCCTCTATACAACCCCACAAAAAAGAACATTCAGTATGGCTCTGTTCGGGAGCCCCCCTAAAGGGGGGGGAGAAGGGGGGGCAAATTTGGAAAAGTCGGAATTTTCCCTAGGTCCCCCCGACACCTAGTATATGATTCTGTAAAAAAAACCATACCTCCCCCTCCACCATCAAGGAGAACAATTATGTCAGTCAGTGAGTGGTTTTTAAGCTTTATATAATATAACTAGAGGGTATATGTGCCCGAGCTGCAAGCAGCTCGGGGGTTGTGCTTCGCCTTAGGCGGCCTTATCGTCGTAGGAGTTGTAACTTTTCATAACCTAAAACGTCTTTGATTTGATAGAAATCGATACCCATGTGTAAAATCTGCGATAGTAAAATGTCAGCCATCTTGGATTTGAAAATGGACATCTTTTTCGTAATCTACGTGTTTGATTTAGTCGAAAACGATACCCATATTGTGTGGGTGTTTGGTCACACAGCAAGGCTCGCTTCGCTCGCCTTGCAGTGTGACAGTTGTCGAATTGCGGTTCGCTTCGCTCACCGCAATCCGACCCACCTCATAGAAGAGAGTGGGGGTCACAGCACGGCTCGCTTCGCTCGCCGTGCTGTTCCCTTTAGTCGCATTGCAGCTCGCTTCGCTCGCCGCAATGCTCCCCGCCTGCTGGAAGAAGGTGGTGGTCACAGCACGGCTCGCTTCGCTCACCGTGCTGTTCCATTAGTCGCATTGCAGCTCGCTTCGCTCGCCGCAATGCTCCCTGCCTGCTGGAAGAGGGTGGTGGTCACAGCACGGCTCGCTTCGCTCGCCGTGCTGTTCCCCTTGGTCGCATTGCAGCTCGCTTCGCTCGCCGCAATGCTCCCCGCCTGCTGGAAGAAGGTGGTGGTCACAGCACGGCTCGCTTCGCTCACCGTGCTGTTCCATTAGTCGCATTGCAGCTCGCTTCGCTCGCCGCAATGCTCCCTGCCTGCTGGAAGAGGGTGGTGGTCACAGCACGGCTCGCTTCGCTCGCCGTGCTGTTCCCCTTGGTCGCATTGCAGCTCGCTTCGCTCGCCGCAATGCTCCCCGCCTGCTGGAAGAGTGTGGGGGTCACAGCACGGCTCGCTTCGCTCGCCGTGCTGTTCCCTTTAGTCGCATTGCAGCTCGCTTCGCTCGCCGCAATGCTCCCCGCCTGCTGGAAGAGGGTGGTGGTCACAGCACGGCTCGCTTCGCTCGCCGTGCTGTTCCCCTTAGTCGCATTGCAGCTCGCTTCGCTCGCCGCAATGCTCCCTGCCTGCTGGAAGAGGGTGGTGGTCACAGCACGGCTCGCTTCGCTCGCCGTGCTGTTCCCCTTGGTCGCATTGCAGCTCGCTTCGCTCGCCGCAATGCTCCCCGCCTGCTGGAAGAGTGTGGGGGTCACAGCACGGCTCGCTTCGCTCGCCGTGCTGTTCCCTTTAGTCGCATTGCAGCTCGCTTCGCTCGCCGCAATGCTCCATCCGCTTGCTGGGGGGGTCATGGGGGGTCGTGGGGGTCACAGCACGGCTCGCTTCGCTCGCCTTGCTGTTCCCCTTAGTCGCATTGCAGCTCGCTTCGCTCGCCGCAATGCTCCCCCGCCTGATGGGAGAGGGGGTTTTTAGGGGGTCGTGGGGGGTCATGGGGGTCACAGCACAGCTCGCTTCGCTCGCCGTGCTGTTCCCCGTACTCGCATTGCAGCTCGCTTCGCTCGCCGCAATGCTCCTCCCCCTGCTGGGCAAGGGGGTTTTTGGGGGGTCGTGGGGGGTCATGGGGGGTCACAGCACAGCTCGCTTCGCTCGCCGTGCTGTTCCCCGTAGTCGCATTGCAGCTCGCTTCGCTCGCCGCAATGCTCCACCCGAAAAAAAAGGTCAAAATTTGGCCAGTTTTCGGTTTTTTATTAAAAAAGGGGGTCTGGGGGGTCAGGGGGGTCAAACTTTTTTTGGCGTTCAAAATGACTTTTTCTCCTCTACATGACTGTGAAAAAATTTTTCTTCTAGGTCGATCCGTTTGGGAGATACAAAAAGGGGGGGTGAAAATGGGCATGGAAGGGGGGGTGTTTTTTTTTATTTTTCAACACGAGAAGGAACCCCCTATACGACACCGCAATCCAATTTTTTCTATTTCGACTCTTTTCGGTAGCAACTTGAAAAGGGGGGGTCAGGGGGCAAAGGGGGGGGGAAATTTTTACCTGCCTTAAAACCATTTGACCCCCTCTATACAACCCCACAAAAAAGAACATTCAGTATGGCTCTGTTCGGGAGCCCCCCTAAAGGGGGGGGAGAAGGGGGGGCAAATTTGGAAAAGTCGGAATTTTCCCTAGGTCCCCCCGACACCCTCTATACGATTCCATAAAAAAAACCATACCTCCCCCTCCACCATCAGGGAGAACAATTATGTCAGTCAGTCAGTGAGTCAGTGGTAATTAAGCTATATATAATATAACTAGAGGGTATATGTGCCCGAGCTGCAAGCAGCTCGGGGGTTGTGCTTCGCCTTAGGCGGCCATATTGTCGTAGGAGTTGTAACTTTTCATAACCTAAAACGTCTTTGATTTGATGGAAATCGATATCCATGTGTAAAATCTGCGATAGTAAACTGTCAGCCATCTTGGATTTGAAAATGGACATCTTTTTCGTAATCTACGTGTTTGATTTAGTCGAAAACGATACCCATATATTTGGGTGTTTGGTCACACAGCAAGGCTCGCTTCGCTCGCCTTGCAGTGTGACAGTTGTCGAATTGCAGCTCGCTTCGCTCGCCGCAATGCTCCCCGCCTGCTGGAAGAGGATGGTCGTGGTAGGTCACAGCACGGCTCGCTTCGCTCGCCGTGCTGTTCCCCGTAGTCGCATTGCAGCTCGCTTCGCTCGCCGCAATGCTCCACGCCTGCTGGAAAAGGGGGATCACAGCACGGCTCGCTTCGCTCGCCATGCTGTTCCCCTTAGTCGCATTGCAGCTCACTTCGCTCGCCGCAATGCTCCACGCCTGCTGGAAGAGGGGGGTCACAGCACGGCTCGCTTCGCTCGCCGTGCTGTTCCCCGTAGTCGCAATGCAGCTCGCTTCGCTCGCCGCAATGCTCCACGCCTGCTGGAAGAGGGGGGTCACAGCATGGCTCGCTTCGCTCGCCATGCTGTTCCTCTTAGTCGCATTGCAGCTCGCTTCGCTCGCCGCAATGCTCCCAGCCTGCTGGAAGAGGATGGTCGTGGGAGGTCACAGCACGGCTCGCTTCGCTCGCCGTGCTGTTCCCCGTAGTCGCATTGCAGCTCGCTTCGCTCGCCGCAATGCTCCCCCGCCTGCTGGGAGAGGGGGTTTTTCGGGGGTCGTGGGGGGTCATGGGGGGTCACAGCACAGCTCGCTTCGCTCGCCGTGCTGTTCCCCGTAGTCGCATTGCAGCTCGCTTCGCTCGCCGCAATGCTCCACCCGAAAAAAAAGGTCAAAATTTGGCCAATTTTCTGTTTTTTATTAAAAAAGGGGGTCTGGGGGGTCAAAGGGTTCAAACTTTTTTTGGCGTTTAAAATGACTTTTTCTCCTCTACATGACTGTGAAAAAATTTTTCTTCTAGGTCGACCCGTTTGGGAGATACAAAAAGGGGGGGTGAAAATTGGCATGGAGGGGGGGTGTTTTTTTTTATTTTTCAACACGAGAAGGAACCCTTTATACGGTGCTGCAATCAATTTTTTTCTATTTCGACTCTTTTCGGTAGCAACTTCAAAAGGGGGGGTCAGGGGGCAAAGGGGGGGGGGAAATTTTTACCTGCCTTAAAACCATTTGACCCCCTCTATACAACCCCACAAAAAAGAACATTCAGTATGGCTCTGTTTGGGAGCCCCCCTAAAGGGGGGGGAGAAGGGGGGGCAAATTTGGAAAAGTCGGAATTTTCCCTAGGTCCCCCCGACACCCTCTATACGATTCCGTAAAAAAAACCATACCTCCCCCTCCACCATCAAGGAGAACAATTATGTCAGTCAGTCAGTGAGTGGTAATTAAGCTATATATAATATAATAACTAGAGGGTATATGTGCCCGAGCTGCAAGCAGCTCGGGGGTTGTGCTTCGCCTTAGGCGGCCTTATCGCATTGGAGTTTTTACTTTTCATAACCTAAAACGTCTTTGATTTGATGGAAATCGATATCCATGTGTAAAATCTGCGATAGTAAACTGTCAGCCATCTTGGATTTGAAAATAGACATCTTTTTCGTAATCTACGTGTTTGATTTAGTCGAAAACGATACCCATATATTTGGGTGTTTGGTCACACAGCAAGGCTCGCTTCGCTCGCCTTGCAGTATGACAGTTGTCGCATTGCAGCTCGCTTCGCTCGCCGCAATGCTCCCCGCCTGCTGGAAGAGGGTGGTGGTCAAAGCACGACTCGCTTCGCTCGCCGTGCTGTTCCCCGTAGTCGCATTGCAGCTCGCTTCGCTCGCCGCAATGCTCCCCGCCTGCTGGAAGAGGATGGTAGTGGTAGGTCACAGCACGGCTCGCTTCGCTCGCCGTGCTGTTCCCCGTAGTCGCATTGCAGCTCGCTTCGCTCGCCGCAATGCTCCACGCCTGCTGGAAGAGGGGGGTCACAGCACGGCTCGCTTCGCTCGCCATGCTGTTCCTCTTAGTCGCATTGCAGCTCGCTTCGCTCGCCGCAATGCTCCCCGCCTGCTGGAAGAGAATGGTCGTGGTAGGTCACAGCACGGCTCGCTTCGCTCGCCGTGCTGTTCCCCGTAGTCGCATTGCAGCTCGCTTCGCTCGCCGCAATGCTCCACGCCTGCTGGAAGAGGGGATCACAGCACGGCTCGCTTCGCTCGCCATGCTGTTCCCCTTAGTCGCATTGCAGCTCGCTTCGCTCGCCGCAATGCTCCATCCGCTTGCTGGGGGGGTCATGGGGGGTCACAGCACAGCTCGCTTCGCTCGCCGTGCTGTTCCCCGTAGTCGCATTGCAGCTCGCTTCGCTCGCCGCAATGCTCCATCCGCTTGCTGGGAGAGGGGTTTTTGGGGGGTCGTGGGGGGTCATGGGGGGTCACAGCACAGCTCGCTTCGCTCGCCATGCTGTTCCCCGTAGTCGCATTGCAGCTCGCTTCGCTCGCCGCAATGCTCCACCCGAAAAAAAAAGGTCAAAATTTGGTCAATTTTCGGTTTTTTATTAAAAAAGGGGGTCTGGGGGGTCAGGGGGGTCAAACTTTTTTTGGCGTTCAAAATGACTTTTTCTCCTCTACATGACTGCGAAAAAATTTTTCTTCTAGGTCGATCCGTTTGGGAGATACAAAAAGGGGGGGTGAAAATGTGGGTGGAGGGGGGGTGATTTTTTTTATTTTTCAACACGAGAAGAAACCCTCTATACGACCCCGCAATCCAAATTTTTCTATAACGACTCTTTCCGGTAGCAACTTCAAAAGGGGGGGTCCGGGGGCAAAGAGGGGGGGAAATTTTTTATCTGCCTTTGAACCATCTGACCCCCTCTATACAACCCCACAAAAAAGGAGATTCAGCGTGGCTCTGTTCGGGAGCCCCCCTAAAGGGGGGGAGAAGGGGGGGCAAATTTGGAAAAGTCGGAATTTTCCCTAGGTCACCCCGACACCCTCTATACGATTCCATAAAAAAAACCATACCTCCCCCTTCACCATCAAGGAGAACAATTATGTCAATCAGTGAGTGAGTGAGTGAGTGGTAATTAAGCTATATATAATATAACTAGAGGGTATATGTGCCCGAGCTGCAAGCAGCTCGGGGGTTGTGCTTCGCCTTAGGCGGCCTTATCGTCGTAGGAGTTGTAACTTTTCATAACCTAAAACGTCTTTGATTTGATGGAAATCGATATCCATGTGTAAGATCTGCGATAGTAAACTGTCAGCCATCTTGGATTTGAAAATGGACATCTTTTTCGTAATCTACGTGTTTGATTTAGTCGAAAACGATACCCATAAATGTGGGTGTTTGGTCACACAGCAAGGCTCGCTTCGCTCGCCTTGCAGTGTGACAGTTGTCGAATTGCGGTTCGCTTCGCTCACCGCAATCCGACCCACCTCTTAAAAGAGAGTGGGGGTCACAGCACGGCTCGCTTCGCTCGCCGTGCTGTTCCCCTTGGTCGCATTGCAGCTCGCTTCGCTCGCCGCAATGCTCCCCGCCTGCTGGAAGAGGGTGGTGGTCAAAGCACGGCTCGCTTCGCTCGCCGTGCTGTTCCCCGTAGTCGCATTGCAGCTCGCTTCGCTCGCCGCAATGCTCCCCGCCTGCTGGAAGAGGATGGTCGTGGTAGGTCACAGCACGGCTCGCTTCGCTCGCCGTGCTGTTCCCCTTAGTCGCATTGCAGCTCGCTTCGCTCGCCGCAATGCTCCATCCGCTTGCTGGGGGGGTCATGAGGGGGTCGTGGGGGTCACAGCACGGCTCGCTTCGCTCGCCTTGCTGTTCCCCTTAGTCGCATTGCAGCTCGCTTCGCTCGCCGCAATGCTCACCGCCTGCTGGAAGAGAGGGGTCACAGCACGGCTCGCTTCGCTCGCCGTGCTGTTCCCCTTAGTCGCATTGCAGCTCGCTTCGCTCGCCGCAATGCTCCATCCGCTTGCTGGGGGGGTCATGAGGGGGTCGTGGGGGTCACAGCACGGCTCGCTTCGCTCGCCTTGCTGTTCCCCTTAGTCGCATTGCAGCTCGCTTCGCTCGCCGCAATGCTCACCGCCTGCTGGAAGAGAGGGGTCACAGCACGGCTCGCTTCGCTCGCCGTGCTGTTCCCCTTAGTCGCATTGCAGCTCGCTTCGCTCGCCGCAATGCTCCATCCGCTTGCTGGGGGGGTCATGAGGGGGTCGTGGGGGTCACAGCACGGCTCGCTTCGCTCGCCTTGCTGTTCCCCTTAGTCGCATTGCAGCTCGCTTCGCTCGCCGCAATGCTCCATCCGCTTGCTGGGGGGGGTCATGAGGGGGTCGTGGGGGTCACAGCACGGCTCGCTTCGCTCGCCTTGCTGTTCCCCTTAGTCGCATTGCAGCTCGCTTCGCTCGCCGCAATGCTCCATCCGCTTGCTGGGGGGGTCATGAGGGGGTCGTGGGGGTCACAGCACGGCTCGCTTCGCTCGCCTTGCTGTTCCCCTTAGTCGCATTGCAGCTCGCTTCGCTCGCCGCAATGCTCCATCCGCTTGCTGGGGGGGTCATGAGGGGGTCGTGGGGGTCACAGCACGGCTCGCTTCGCTCGCCTTGCTGTTCCCCTTAGTCGCATTGCAGCTCGCTTCGCTCGCCGCAATGCTCCCCCGCCTGCTGAGAGAGGGGGTTTTTGGGGGGTCGTGGGGGGTCATGGGGGGTCACAGCACAGCTCGCTTCGCTCGCCGTGCTGTTCCCCGTAGTCGCATTGCAGCTCGCTTCGCTCGCCGCAATGCTCCACCCGAAAAAAAAGGTCAAAATTTGGCCAATTTTCGGTTTTTTATTAAAAAAGGGGGTCTGGGGGATCAAAGGGTTCAAACTTTTTTTGGCATTCAAAATGACTTTTTCCCCTCTACATGACTGTGAAGAAATTTTTCTTCTAGGTCGATCCGTTTGGGAGATACAAAAAGGGGGGGTGAAAATGTGGGTGGAGGGGGGGGTGTTTTTTTTTATTTTTCAATACGAGAAGGAACCCTCTATACGGTGCTGCAATCAATTTTTTTCTATTTCGACTCTTTTCGGTAGCAACTTCAAAAGGGGGGGTCAGGGGGCAAAGGGGGGGGGAAATTTTTACCTGCCTTAAAACCATTTGACCCCCTCTATACAACCCCACAAAAAAGAACATTCAGTATGGCTCTGTTTGGGAGCCCCCCTAAAGGGGGGGGAGAAGGGGGGGCAAATTTGGAAAAGTCGGAATTTTCCCTAGGTCCCCCCGACACCTAGTATATGATTCTGTAAAAAAAACCATACCTCCCCCTCCACCATCAAGGAGAACAATTATGTCAATCAGTGAGTGAGTGAGTGAGTGGTAATTAAGCTATATATAATATAATATAACTAGAGGGTATATGTGCCCGAGCTGCAAGCAGCTCGGGGGGAGTGCTTCGCCATAGGCGGCCTAATCGCATTGGAGTTTTTACTTTTCATAACCTAAAATGTCTTTGATTTGATGGAAATCGATATCCATGTGTAAAATCTGCGATAGTAAACTGTCAGCCATCTTGGATTTGAAAATGGACATCTTTTTCGTAATCTACGTGTTTGATTTAGTCGAAAACGATACCCATATGTAGGGGTGTTGGGTCACACAGCAAGGCTCGCTTCGCTCGCCTTGCAGTGTGACAGTTGTCGAATTGCGGTTCGCTTCGCTCACCGCAATCCGACCCTCCTTATGGGGAGTCGTGGGGGTCACAGCACGGCTCGCTTCGCTCGCCGTGCTGTTCCCCGTAGTCGCATTGCAGCTCGCTTCGCTCGCCGCAATGCTCCCCGCCTGCTGGAAGAGGATGGTCGCATTAGAGAGCCTTTTTGCATTGGAGTTTTTACTTTTAATAACCTAAACCGTCTTTGATTTGATGGAAATCGATATCCATGTGTAAAATCTGCGATAGGAAACTGTCAGCCATCTTGGATTTGAAAATGGACATCTTTTTCGTAATCTACGTGTTTGATTTAGTCGAAAACGATACCCATATGTGAGGGTGTTGGGTTACACAGCAAGGCTCGCTTCGCTCGCCTTGCAGTGTGACAGTTGTCGAATTGCGGTTCGCTTCGCTCACCGCAATCCGACCCTCCTCTTAGTCGCATTGCAGCTCGCTTCGCTCGCCGCAATGCTCCATCCGCTTGCTGGGAGTGGGGGTTCGTGGGGGTCACAGCACGGCTCGCTTCGCTCGCCGTGCTGTTCCCCTTAGTCGCATTGCAGCTCGCTTCGCTCGCCGCAATGCTCCTCGCCTGCTGGAAGAGGGGGTTCACAGCACGGCTCGCTTCGCTCGCCATGCTGTTCCTCTTAGTCGCATTGCAGCTCGCTTCGCTCGCCGCAATGCTCCATCCGCTTGCTGGGAGTGGGGGTTCGTGGGGGTCACAGCACGGCTCGCTTCGCTCGCCGTGCTGTTCCCCTTGGTCGCATTGCAGCTCGCTTCGCTCGCCGCAATGCTCCCCGCCTGCTGGAAGAGGGGGGTCACAGCACGGCTCGCTTCGCTCGCCATGCTGTTCCTCTTAGTCGCATTGCAGCTCGCTTCGCTCGCCGCAATGCTCCATCCGCTTGCTGGGAGTGGGTGTTCGTGGGGGTCACAGCACGGCTCGCTTCGCTCGCCGTGCTGTTCCCCGTAGTCGCATTGCAGCTCGCTTCGCTCGCCGCAATGCTCCTCGCCTTCTGGAAGAGGGGGGTCACAGCACGGCTCGCTTCGCTCGCCATGCTGTTCCCCTTGGTTGCATTGCAGCTCGCTTCGCTCGCCGCAATGATCCCCGCCTGCTGGAAGAGAGTGGTCGTGGGGGGTCACAGCACGGCTCGCTTCGCTCGCCGTGCTTTTCCCCTTGGTCGCATTGCAGCTCGCTTCGCTCGCCGCAATGCTCCATCCGCTTGCTGGGGGGGTCATGAGGGGGTCGTGGGGGTCACAGCACGGCTCGCTTCGCTCGCCTTGCTGTTCCCCTTAGTCGCCCGCCTCCTGGGAGAGGGGGTTTTTGGGGGGTCGTAGGGGGTCATAAGGGGTCATGGGGGGTCACAGCACAGCTCGCTTCGCTCGCCGTGCTGTTCCCCGTAGTCGCATTGCAGCTCGCTTCGCTCGCCGCAATGCTCCACCCGAAAAAAAAGGTCAAAATTTGGCCAATTTTCGGTTTTTTATTAAAAAAGGGGGTCTGGGGGATCAAAGGGTTCAAACTTTTTTTGGCATTCAAAATGACTTTTTCCCCTCTACATGACTGTGAAAAAATTTTTCTTCTAGGTCGATCCGTTTGGGAGATACAAAAAGGGGGGGTGAAAATGTGGGTGGAGGGGGGGGTGTTATTTTTTATTTTTCAATACGAGAAGGAACCCTCTATACGGTGCTGCAATCATTTTTTTTCTATTTCGACTCTTTTCGGTAGCAACTTCAAAAGGGGGGGTCAGGGGGCAAAGGGGGGGGGGAAATTTTTACCTGCCTTAAAACCATTTGACCCCCTCTATACAACCCCACAAAAAAGAACATTCAGTATGGCTCTGTTTGGGAGCCCCCCTAAAGGGGGGGGAGAAGGGGGGGCAAATTTGGAAAAGTCGGAATTTTCCCTAGGTCCCCCCGACACCTAGTATATGATTCTGTAAAAAAAACCATACCTCCCCCTCCACCATCAAGGAGAACAATTATGTCAGTCAGTCAGTGAGTGAGTGGTTTTTAAGCTTTATATAATATAATGATGAGATATATAAATAAATGAAGTGGAATAATAATAATGCTAGACAATCCACACAGCATCACCTTGCGCCAAGCTAAGCAGAGCTTGTGTTATGGGTACTAGATGACAGATATACACAC
>OZ007551.1:498507-589297 GCA_963931895.1 Eupithecia pulchellata | reverse complement strand
GGGACACACCATTAGGTAGGACACATAGGTACACACCCTCTCCCTGTCTAACCCGACAGGGAGGGATCATACACTCATCCCGGGTGTCCCCCCCGGGATTAGGGACCCTCCCCCCGCCCCTCAATATGTCCGCAATGGACATATCAAACCTGTCGCTTGACAGTTTGCGCGGAATCCTCCGCGCAATACTCGCCAAGTATCCGACGATGCTTGACGACTTAATCGTCGGTATCCCTCCCCACACCCCCGCCCCAAAACCTGCCATTCCGGACTCTCCGGAGTCTCCGGCCTCTCAGGAGGCCCTCTCTCGCCCTTCCTCTCCCGAAACTGAGGAGATGGAAACCGGCGAGGTCCCATCCGAAGGGGACACGTCCGGATCGGACTCCGAGTCCGATCTCCCGCCCGCTCCCTCCGCCCCTGAGTCATCTTCCGACGACGGCTTCCTCACCGTAGGTAGCCGTAAGAGGAAGAAGGCTAAGGGCCCCCCTAACTCGGCTGTGGCTCACCCAGCCAAGACCCTTAACCGCGGGCCCTCAGCCCCAGCTCCCTCCCCGCCCCCCGCGGCCCCTCTGGCCCCTGTAACCCCCGCGACCCCCGCACCCCAGCCCTCTCTCCGTAAAGAGAGACCGCCCCCTCCGATCTTTCTCCGCGAAAAGGCCAAATGGCCTAATGTGGAGAAACTCCTTACCCTAAAGGGAATTCACTTTGTGAAAGCCCAGTCGGTCAAGGAGTCGATAAAACTCCAGCTCGAAACGTCGGACGCGCACCGACGCCTCACCTCCATCCTCCGCTCTGAAGGCATAGGTTTTCATACCTATGCTCTTGAGAGCGAAAAATGCCTCCGGGTAGTTATCCGCGGTGTCCCCGCTGAATTCAACCCGGAGGCTATCAAGTCCGACCTCCTGTCGCAGGGCTTCCCCATCAGGGAAGTCCACCGCATGTACAGCGGACGCGACAAACGCCCCTTTGATTTAGTTCTAGTCATTCTCGACCTCACTCCCGAAGGTAAGGCGATTTTCGGCCTCAAAACCGTTTGTCGCCTATCCGGCCTCTCTATTGAGGCCCCCTTCAAAAACGGTCCTCCCGGACAGTGCCACAGATGCCAGCTCCTGTAGTGTGGTTGTCCGGGGCGAGCGGAGACATCGGGCATGGATAGTCAAACGACCGTAATGATTGGCACTCGTTTATTAACTGCATAATATTACTACACATTCAAAATGCTTACTCGCTACTTTACGCTAACACGTATTCATGATATTCCTGATGCACACCACTACATCATAGGGGTTGCAAAGAAAAAAAAAAATTTAACCATTCGTAATTTTTTTTTTTTTTTTTTTTAGATACTACAGTAAGACTTTTATGTTTGACACATGGTAAACAATTTTCTATGCAGTAAATATTAATAATAATAACACACTTTATGTAATTTATTTATCTCTATAAAACCTTCATACCTAACTTACTAATGTAACAAAAGAATACCTAGGTACTCTTTTTGACATAAACAAACAATTAACTAATTTATAAACTTCTTAGTCCTATTTTTATGAATAGTTTCAGGCTTATTACCTTTAAGTATCGTAACATTCGGTTCATTTTCGAACAACACTTTATAAGGGCCATCAAATAACTTTTCTAACTTATTTCCAGTTTCTTTTTTAACTAAAATTAAATCTCCCTTCTTATAACTAATTGGATTACATTTTTTATCGTAAACTAACTTTCTATTGGTTTTTCTTAAGATTAAATTATTTGCTACTTCCTTATGCGCTAACTGTAATCTATACTTAAGTTCCAACACATAATTATCAGTATTATATAGAGGTTCTACTACGTTATTACTTAAATTACTAGGGAGGTTGCATGTTTTACCAAATACTAACTCAAATGGTGAGTAATTTGTCTCCGAGTGTATGGTTGTATTATATGAAAAACACCAAAACTGTAGCCAATGGCTCCAAGTTTCTGGGTGGCCATCACATTGTGTTCGTAAAAATGCAGCTAGGTGCTTATGGGTATTCTCTAAAGCACCTATCGACTGATGATGATAAGCTGTCGAATGAATCTTTTTTATTCCTAGTAGTTTACATACCTCTGTCATAGTCTGGGACATAAACTCCGTGCCTCGATCTGAAGCGATGGTTGTTGGAACACCGTATCTAAGAATAAAGTTTTTTACTAAACAATTTGCAACACTTACCGTATCTTTTCTCTGCAATGGATATGCCTCGACATACTTACTTAATTCGCACTGTAGACTTAAAATATAAACATTACTATCTAAATCCTTATCTAAGGGGCCCACTAAATCTAAATATACCTTTTCAAAAGCACTTGTCGCTGTCGTAGTAATAGTCATGGGTTCGACTGTGTTCCTAGAATATTTATTAACTTGGCACTTTTCACACTTCGCAACGTAATTCTTTATATCGATGCTCATGCCGGGCCAAAAGTATTTACGTTTGATATTGTTTGTCATTCGCCGTATCCCTGCATGTCCACTTGTAGGTAACAAATGGTAGTCATGTAGGATGCATACCTTATCGTCATAATTGAGGACTTTTGTCACAGTACCTCTTAGAATATTTATCTGTGGTCCGGACCATTTTTCTATTCGTTTTATTTCATCGATTAATTGTTTTATAAAACTTTCATTATATTTGTCTTTTATTATACATACTTCTTTTATATTTATTTTATTACAAAAATTACTCAACATATTCGCAAATTCGGCTCGCGTAAAATGCGACATAAAATTGAGATTAATGTATAAAGTTAATTCTTCTTTAACAAAAACAAGACATTCATTTTCACAATTAATATTTTTCTTTATTAAATCTCTTTCTTTTATAAACTTTAACTCGACACATTCATACGGTTTTCTTAATATCTCCGCTATCCTCGGTTGGCCAAACTTCGGTTCGACAGGTATATTAAGAGAACTATTACTCATACTATCATCATTTAATTGTTTATCACTCTGTAAATCTAATCTTGCCTTTTGAGCTCTAGTTGTTACCATAGCTATAATTTTTTCATTTATAGATTTTAATTCCTCCGAACTTATTGTCACCCTACTCAATGCATCAGCTACTGCGTTATCACTACCTTTTATATACTTTATGTCGTAGTCGTACTCCTCTAATTGTAATCTAAATTTTAAAAGACGTGTAGATGGGTCTTTCATACTAAATAGATATATAAGGGGTTTGTGATCTGTCATTATAGTAAACCTTCTGCCGTATAAATAAGGTCTAAAATACTTAACGCTCCATACTATTGCCAAAAGCTCTTTTTGTATCGTAGGATAGTTTAGCTCTGCTTTATTGAGTGGCCTACTGGCGTAAGCAATTGGTCTTAAATCTTTGTTACATAACACTGATCCTATGGCTGTACCAGAAGCATCCGTTTGCAGTATGAATTCATTTTGTTCTGAAAAATCTGGATATTGTAGAACTGGCGGTTTTATTAGTTTATCTTTTAGCGTTCTAAAACATTTATGGCATTCATTTGTCCATATAAAAGGCTCATTTTTTCGACATAATTTATTTAAGGGTACCGTAATTTCTGCAAACGATGGAATAAATTTTCTGTAATAATTACAAAAAGCTATGAACCGTTTTAGTTCATTTGCGTTTTTCGGTTCTGGATATTTTTCTAAAATACTTATTTTTTGAGGGTCTGGTAGCACACCTTCACTAGACACTACGTGACCGAGATAGAGCAACTGTGTTTTCATAAAATCGCATTTTACTGGATTGAGCTTAAGGTTCATTTTCCTAAGTCTTTCAAATACATCCATGAGATTTTTATTATGTATTTCAGATGTTCTACCGAATACTATTAGATCATCACAGTATACGAAACATTTTTCATAGGTGAGACCTGACATTGCTATAGACATGACTCTAGAAAATGCACTAGGTGAAATTTTTAAACCCATTGGTAGACGTTTCATGCGATATTGGCCTGTACTTGAAGAGAAACTTGTAATATCTCGACTTTCTGGCTTTAAATTGACTTGATAAAATCCTTGTTCAAGGTCTAAGTGACTAAAATAAATACAACCCGTAAGAGAGTCTAATATTTCTGTAATGTTTGGTAAGGGAAATTTATCGTCCTGTATTGTATCGTTAACTTTCCTGTAATCTACAACTAAACGCCATTTCTTTTGTTCACCTGATTTTTTAGGCACTAAAAGAATTGGGCTATTCCATTCACTACAAGCTGGTTCGATTATATCATCCTTTAGCATTTTATGCACTTGTTTACTAATCTCTGGTTTAGAGGACTGGGGTAAACGATAAGGTTTGACATACACTGGTTTCGTGTAGGGTTTCACTACTATAGACTGATCGGCTACACTCGTTGTACCTAGCTTATCGCCTTCTAGGAAAAATATGTCCGCATATTTTGCGCATATAATTTGAATTTGTTTTCTATCTTTTGGAGTTAAATGTAATAATTTTAGTTTTGATAATAATTTTGTAACACGCTCGGTACTTTTTTGAGATTGATTAAATAAACATAAATTGTAATTATCTAAAAAGTCAAAATCTTTATCTTGGATAATATCTTTTGTTTTTATTTTTATTGAGTTTTCACTAGTGTTTAAAATTTTGATTGGGATTTTACCACGATTCGGTTTAACTATACAACTAGCTAAAAATAAGTCGTCTGTTAACTGCTTTGGATATAATACGCAATCCTTATAAATGTTTTTGTTGACATCGACATAATGTATTGACTCACTACGTTCTGGAATAATTAAATAACTTTCATTCTCTGAACATTCATCGTACCGCTTTTGTATTTGAATATCACATTTCGTGATATCATTTATTCGCAAAGTAAGTATATTCATCGGTAAGTTTATTTGTGCATGATACTTTCTCAGGAAATCTAAACCGATGATTCCGTCAGTTTTACACGGAACGGTGTCAAATAAATGGAATTTATGATAAAACTCTACACCGTTCTCCGATTGCAATGGAATGTATGAGAATTTATTTGTTTGAGCTTTACCTCCGATTCCTGTTATTATTGTTTTATTAGAGTACGTTTTTAAATTGTTAAGTAGATGTGTACTTATTATTGAAATTGATGCGCCTGTATCGATTAAGAATTTTAGTTTTTTATTTCGAAAATATAAATAAATGCAATCTAAAGTTTCGCTTGTCATAATATAATTAGGAGTCCCGAAAAAACTGACCCAGATTAACTTCTGCATTTTTCTCCTCCTTTTTTTCCTCAACTAAATTCACATTATTTTTCTGTGCTGTCCTATTACCTCTGTTATGACCTCTATAATAGTAGCCTCGATTCGGTGGTCTGTAGTAACCACGCGGTTGGTAAAATCTGCCTCGATAAGAACCTCGCTGAGTAGGTCCCTGGCCTCTAACCTGTACATTATAACCTCTGTACGCTGAAAAATTTCCACGGTGCTGAAAGTTGTTACCACGGTACTGAGTTGTCGGTCCCCGGCTGTAATATCCATGTCCTCGACGAGGTCTACCTCGTGTATATGAGAACACGGCCTCCTGACCCGAAGTGCCGGGCAGTGACTGCTCCTCATCTTCAGCTGCACGCACAGCATCCTTCATGTGGGCGTAGTTTCGGGCCGCTAATATGGTACTTAATCTACGGTTTCTCAAGCCATCTGAAAATCTTTTAACCACTAACCTTTCGTTTATAGGGCTCAATATTTCAGCTGCTGCTTGATTGCCGTCGGCTTGCGCTATTGTAAGACCTGTAAACAGCTCCTGCAATTTTTCGCCATATTCTGAAATAGACATATTATTTTGCGAAAGGTTGTTTATCTGCGACATTAAAGAATTGGCAGATTTTTTAGAGAGAAGGCAGTCCCGCATATCGTTTACTAAGCATTGTACAGATTCGTATGTATTTTTTAGTTTTAGCTTTGCTGTTTTCGAAAGTCGCGTTTTAATTACGAATGAAATTAATAATTTTTTATTTTCATCATCTTTTAAACAACTTTCGTACATCTCCAAACCATCGATTATCTTTCCTACGTTTTCCTCTTTGCCATCCATATATGAGGGGTGTAGTTTCATAACCCGCTATAATGCTTTTTGACCAATATTGTGTTAGTACCATCAATCAAAAGTTCTTAAAAATTGCTTTGAAATGGTTGGCTACTTTTCTATCAAAACCCACTAAAACACAGAGAAATTCGCTCGTAAAGAACGATGTTAGGATCAAAAGCCACTATAATAGCGTAGGTCAGTTTCAAAATCCTCTATAACACAATCGACCAATCACAGCACCGGATTTGCGTCGCCTCATCGAGAAAATAGTATGGCGGTTGTGACCTTTCGTGGTGCAACAAGTGTTCGGATTTTTAATAATTTCATGCAAAAAAATGGAGGAATTAGCCCAGTTTGTGCAAAAATGTGATCCAAAATATTTGAGGAAGAGGCTACGCGATCCATCTTTATGGAAACGTGAAGTGGAGCGCAAGAAACGGTGAGTGAAAATTGAACAAAAATCTCTTGGAAAGTTAGCAAGAAAAGTTTTATGCAAGATGTACTAAGTAAAGTTTTGAGCCAGTTATGTACGTAGGTACCATTAGGTTATAGTGGTTCGTCGTGGGTTGGAGGCTTTGGAGAAGTTCCATTATATATTTGAAACATATCCATCTAAGTAGGAATTCATTATACCTAATTGAAACTCGTGTTTAATACATTTTAAATAAAAACTATAAAAATACTTCATTATCTCTTTAATTTATGAATGTAGGTAAATAATACATTTTAGGTAAAATATCTTTGCTATGTTACATAAGTACCTACCTACCTATTTTTCTTACTTCACGTGTCAATGACACAACAATTAAAAAAATATAGGTAGTATTATTATTGAAAACATAGTAATCAAATACAAAACACCTAGTAATAAAATAATATCCTACCTCCGACCCCCTATTTTAAAAATTATATCGCATAACGCCATCCATCCTCCATCTTATTGTTGGTTTTGGTTAGTTGCAAAACCCGCCAAAATATGACTGTTCATTTTCAAAACCCGCCATAATGCAAGATTAGTTTCAAAATCCTCTAAAACGAATTTTAATTTGCTTATAATTCAGTATTTTCTCTATGATTTCTGTTGGTAAAGCTAAGATTAGTAGCGCCTTGCCCAGGACTAATCGGCAAGACCAAAAACTATGAATTACGATTCATTGGTCAAGATTTAACAGTTTTTTCTAATCTGCGAAAATTTTGAGAAAGTCATTATAGCGGGTTATGAAACTACACCCCTCATATGGAATTAAAATGCTCGCCGTTTTTAAATTAAAGGTCTCCATTATAACTGTATTATTTTCGACTATATCTAAAAATTCGTCAGACGAACTCTCTGAAATATCTTTTACCTCTTTATAATTTAAGATTTTTCTATAAACTTCCTCTATTTTAATTGAAATTGATGGATTTAATTTTAATTCGTCTTTACGTAGACGTCCATAATCAATTAATAGTGTAAACTCATTATACAAATCATAGGCCTCCTGAAACTTCTGTTTACCTATTGTTTCTACTCGACGTTTAGGACCTAATTTTCTAATACTTACGCATAAATCTAACAAACTATTGTATATTTCACTGAGTCTTTCCATCAAAAATAAAGTCACTTTTTATACGAATAACACGGTTGCACGATCTGTCTCTGCAAGGGCTGGTTCACACTTTCACTGGAACAGCTGCTTGGTTTGTCCACTGCATTGGCTGCTTGGCTCGTCCTCAGGATAGGCTGCTTGGGCCGGGCTATACCCTGGACACCACTGGTAACTGAGCCGGGAATACCCCTGACTCCTCCAACAAATATTTTTTTTTTTCTTTCTTCAATCTTCCTATTTATTCATTTTCTTCATTATTTTTAATTATTTTATTTTATGAATTTGTTTTTCACGCTTCTATAATATTTTTTTTTCTTTTATTTTTTCTCTTCTTTCTTCATAATAAATATTCGTCATTATTTGTATTTATTTGTTCTTTCTTCTTCTCAATTTTGTTACTTTTCGTTTTCACGGCAGGTGCAGGCGACGCAGGTAGGTTCCTCTTGTCTCGTGGTCACGCGGCGGAAAGATCTTCGCAAGTTCTGCGTAAAAACTTCGCTCCTTATCCAATCATGATGGCATTTTTGTACAGAACGTATAATCCATATAGTCCTGCTATGGATAGTATTGTGCAAATTATGAACATCACGATACTGATATTTGTGAGGTGATATTCGGCTGCGTTGGATCCTCCTGAAGCACTTTGTGTTATGAAAACTTCGTCTTTTTCTATGTTGGAGCGGCACATTTTTATTTATTTATTATTTAGGTTTTACATATGTATTTTTATATTTTAATTTTTATTTTTTCACTGTTTTATGAGCGCGAAGGTAACGCGGTCACTGGCAGGGTCGCCATGTAGTGTGGTTGTCCGGGGCGAGCGGAGACATCGGGCATGGATAGTCAAACGACCGTAATGATTGGCACTCGTTTATTAACTGCATAATATTACTACACATTCAAAATGCTTACTCGCTACTTTACGCTAACACGTATTCATGATATTCCTGATGCACACCACTACACTCCATGGCCACTCTGCGCGCAACTGTTTCGCGCGGCCGCGATGCGTCAAGTGCCTGGGCGACCACGGCACCGCTGACTGCACTCGCACCCGCGACGACCCGACCCCGCCGAGTTGTGTACTCTGCAACGCCGAGGGACATACCGCAAACTATCGCGGTTGTCCCAAAGCGCCAAGAGTCAACAACAAGTCCCGCTCACGGGCTCCGGAGCGCTACGCTCCCGCCCCGCAATATACCAAGACATCGCCAAAGGTGTCTATGGCCCCCCCGCTCCCCGCACGCCCCCCTGCTACCTCAGCATGGGCTAAGCCTCTGGCTTATACAAGTCTAGCCCCTCAGGCGAAAGCTTGTTCCCCGCCCCTCCCCCGCTCCCAGGAGCAAACCCGCGCCCCGCAACCCCTACCTCGCCCCTCTAAGCCAAACCAACCAGCACCCGCTGCTGCGTCGGCTGGCTCAAAGGGGCCCTCCCCCTCAGGCGTTGACTTCGGCAAAGTCACTGCGCTCCTGCGCAAACTTAGCCAAGCCAAGACGGCCATTGAAAAATTGATGATCATTTCCGATCATCATGACGTCATGGCCTCCCTTGACTCCCTCTCTTTTAAGTCTCTATAATGGTTGTACAACCTGAGAGACTTAAACCCCGCTCCATTTCGTTAGCGTTCTTTAACGCTAAAGGACTCAAGCCTCAGAGAGAACTCGTCCACCAATTTCTGGTTAACAATCAACCCAATGATTGATATGGCTCCTTTAGTTAGTTAATTTTTAAAACCTGAATTTCTGTAATAAAATTTCATTTTTGTATAAATCCTAGGATAATTTTTCTCGCTCTATATGTGGAAACTGTTTAGCTTATTGTTTATATTGTTAAGTGCTAGTTTTATAGTTTTAAAGCTTTTTGTTTCCCTAAGATAAATAAATAAATAAATAAATAAATAAATAAATTGATATCCTCCTAGTACAGGAGTCTTTCCTTAAACAGGGCACTGCCAGCCCTAGGATCGCTAACTATCAAATGATTCGAAATGACAGAACGAACGCCCCGAAAGGCGGTACTGCCATTTACTTTAAGAGGTCCCTGCACTGCATACCCCTAGATCCCCCTCCCCTACAAGACTTAGAAGTCTCTGTCTGCAGGCTTGCAATGACTGGTCATCAATCGGTCATTATTGCATCCTGTTATCTCAGCCCCAATAAGACGCTTCTTCAAAGCGATCTGGAATCAGTCCTCAGTCTTGGAAGCTCGGTCATTTTGGCCGGTGACTTCAACTCAAAAGATCCGATGTGGAACTGCCGTTTACGCAATCGTAACGGCCGCATCCTATCTCAATGCCTAGAATCCCTAGATCTTGACCTGATCGTACCACTGTGCCCCACGCGGTACTCTCCCATCCTCGGTCAGAGTAACGAGTACTTGGACCTGGCACTGCTACGGAATGTATCTCTTCGGATGCAATCCATAGCAGTGATGCAGGAACTAGACTCGGACCATCGCCCCGTCATTATGCGTCTTGGCCCTCCTCCCGACGAAGGTCCTCCCACCAAGACAGTGGTGCGATGGTATAAGCTTGAGAGCGCTCTCAAGAATATCCATTCGCCCGCCTTGGAAAAAATCCCCGATGACATTATCTCCACCGACGACATCGCAATCGCGATCGACTCTTTGACCAGCCACGTCCAATCCGCTATCAGCGAGTCATCAAAACAGGTGCCAGCGGCGAATGATCGTCGCTGGGACCTGCCAGATGACATCAGACGGCTGATCACTGAGAAGAACGCAGCAACTCGTCGCTTTAGTTCCTATCCCTCACCTCGTAATCGCTTCAGAATGAACTCGCTTCGCCGCAAGGTTAAGAGAGCCATTCAAGAGCACCGAAACTCCTCTTGGGATGACCTGCTTTCAACGATCAAACCAGGTCACCAGGCTTACTGGAACCTGGCGCGCTCTATGAAAGCAGATGGAGTCCCCATCATGCCCCCGCTTATACGTCCGAATCATCAAACGCCTGCGTTTGAGGATAAGGACAAAGCCGATGCCCTAGCCGAAAGTCTGGAAGCTCAGTGCTCCCCCAGTCTTGAACCCGTCGATCCTGCTCACCTCGATACGGTGAACAGTGAAGTCGATCGTCTTACTTCGCTGCCACCTACTGCCACCCTTGACCTAGTCAGGGCGGCCGAGGTCGCAGCGATCATCAAAGATTTAAAACCAAAAAAGTCCCCTGGCTCGGATGGCATCAGCAACAGAGTACTTAAACGTTTCCCTGTTGCCCTCATCTATCTCCTCGTAAGCATCTTCAATGCAGCCATAGCCACTTGTTCGTTCCCTGACGCCTGGAAGGAAGCCAATGTAATTGGCATCCACAAACCGGGCAAAAAGGCGAACGAACCTGCCTCCTACCGCCCTATCAGCCTCCTCAGTGCACTGGGGAAAATTTATGAGAGACTCCTTCTGAGTCGCCTCTGGTCCCACGTCAATGAGCACAAGCTCCTACCCGATGAGCAGTTCGGCTTCCGAGCTCATCACTCTTGTCCCCAACAGGTGCTCCGCATCACGGAGCACATCCAATCCATGTGGCATCACACCTGGCCCGCTAGCACGGGAGCTGTCTTCCTCGATGTAGCGAAAGCCTTCGACAAGGTCTGGCACAACGGCTTGATTTACAAGCTTTTTACTCTCGGTGTGCCGGACAGACTCGTACTCATCTTACGAGACTACTTGTTGAATCGTAGCTTCCGCTATCGCGTGGAAGGCACTCTCTCTGACCCCCGATCCATCCGAGCCGGAGTCCCACAGGGCTCCGTCCTTGCTCCGCTTCTTTTCACGCTGTACACCAGCGATATCCCCCATCACCCGCAAGTAGAACTTGCCCTTTTCGCGGACGATACAGCATTGTACACATCCGACTTGAATGCAAGCCGGGTGAGTATAAGGTTGCAGGCTGCACTAGGCACTCTAGGTGCCTGGTTTAGAAAGTGGCGCATAGAAGTGAATCCGACGAAAAGTGCAGCAGTGTACTTTTCACGGAATTACTCTAAGCCCAGACCCCTTACCCTATTTGGTAAACCCATTCCCTGGGCCAAGACAGCCAAATACTTAGGGGTGATTGTTCAAACCATTGAACATGTTTTTAATTGTAGTAACAATAATAGTCATAACGTAACAACAAAATTAATATTATATAATAAACTAGTTATTTAGATAATATATCAAACCACATTAATCAGAACAAGCCAAGTCAACGGCAAAACTTATGTTAGCTGAATTGAATGTAGGTTAGCAGTCGCAGCCTAATCGAGTCCAAAAATTACTAGAGCGCCGATTCAGCAAATACTGCTGCATCGACGCTTCACCGATAGCACACTATGTAAACTAGATTAAGTATATAAACTATAAAATTTTGTAAATAAATCAATTGGAATGAAGCACTGAGTCGAGTTATTACTCCGCCACCCTCTACGAAGACCAACGGACCCTGAAGTACCAGCACCAGCGCTGATAACCGGACCCTGAAGTACCAGCACAAGCGCTGATGAGCAGACCCGAAGTACCAGCAACCGCTGACGAGCTGCCCAGAAGTTCCCAGCATCCGCTGGAGGAGCCGCCCAGAGGTTCCAGCATACCGCTGACGAGCTGATCAGACGTTCCCAGCATCCGCTGGAGTAGCCGCCCAGAGGTTCCAGCATACCGCTGACGAGCTGATCAGACGTTCCCAGCATCCGCTGGAGGAGCCGCCCAGAGGTTCCAGCATACCGCTGACGAGCTGACCAGACGTTCCCAGCATCCGCTGGATGAGCTGCACATCCACGATTCCAGCATCTTCTCACTGTGGCCAAGACTACCCTTAGCCATTAGTATCTGATCGGTCTTGTGAGTCTGCTTGACCGGCAGTGAGAAAATCATTCCCTGTGTACATTGCACGCCGTACACGCCCTTGTTTCATTCCCACCTTCCGTCTGTTACCTTAGGTCTCCTGGTAACAGATATCCCGTTTCTATCTATATATTTATTTACTACACTTATATGGTTAGGGATAGGATTGTAGGGATACATACATTAATAGGAACACACACACATTGATAGGGCTACACTTGTTAGGGATAACATAGGTACAGTGCGCGTCACATATAAGTACCCCCCCTATCTCTATGTATGTGGGACACAAAAGTTGTTATTGTTGGGAATTTCAGACTTTTAGTATTATGGAAGGGCAGTTCGATCCTGAGCGGCGGCGTGATAAATTTTTGCATGTGAAAAATTGTGACAAGTTACGAAGGAATTAGAAGTAGTCGAAAATAGTTTGTATACAAGGGGGGGTACTTAATTCTGACGCGTACTGTACATACATACACATACGTGGTTAGGGTCCAGACATAGGTTCAAATAGATAGAGGGTAGGTAAGAGTTAGGCTTAGTGTTAGGCTACGTAGATTAGGTAATAGTGAGTAGGAGCGCTCTGTGCTTATAGTACACCCGTGTGTACCTCTACATACAACACTCACACGTAGGGTAAAGTACCAAGCACGGGGCTATCCTACATAGCAGTTAGTTCTGTATCACCGCCCAAGCATCACACACCCGTGCGTTCACCAGAGACGTACGCAGGGTTTAGTGTAGGTGGTTAGGCGGTTTTACATTTGGTCCGCGCCCTCTAATTTCGCGCTCCTCTTATCCCTGTAGAGAAAATTTACTGCCATATTACTTGACGTATTGCAGTCTGACGTTGTAAACAAAACACTCGGTTTGTAATACGTTCAGTTATAGACAAAAACACTTAGTTGCCAGTCATACAGAAGCGGATCAGGCACCGGCCTCCCACAAGCGGGTCTCACCGGTGTTTTGAGAAGTCGCATATTCTGTAACACACAGAGCGCATCTAAGTGATAGACAAAGTCCCTTAAATAAACAGATAGGGTAGGGTTAGGAGCAGCAAGAAAAAACATGGAAAACCTAAAAACTGAAGACATAAACAAACTCATCAGAAGTCAAGAGACAGACTACAATGAAATCAAACAAATATTTACTAACATTAAGAAAGACTCAGTCACAAGGAAAAATGAGAAATATATAGTCATAGTCATAGTCATATATTTATTTGCCAGAAACATATGTGTATACAATAAGGTCTTAATATAAATTAATGTCCATTATGTTTTACCATTAGAATTAGGCATGCAAATTTTTTATCTTAAATACAATACAATTAGTTAGTAGGTAGGTACATACTTTAAACAATCATAAAGGGTAAGACAATTTTTATAAAATAATTGTGTTATCATACGTTTAATTACATGTCATTTCCCAGCAGGTTCATAGGTCAGATCGGTATTTTTGCAGCGGTCAAAATATTCACTAATTGAGTAAAAGCAGCAGTGCAGTAACCATTTATGCAACTCAGGTTTCAGTTTATTAGGAGGTAACTCCTTGAATACATCAGGTAGAGCATTATATATCTTAATACACATGCAGAATGCATTTCTTCGGGTGAGTGCTAGATTAAATCCGGGGTAAAAAATATTATTATAGGACTTGTTCCTTAATTGTCTTTCACAGCCATTTTTACTTACAGATTTGATATCTTTGTTACTTTTAAAGTAAGAGGGGTGAGACTTTACAAATAAAATAACCTGTTTTATGTAGAGACAAGGAAGTGGTAGTATCCCTAGCTTTTTAAAAAGTGGTACACAAGAGTCCATTTTATATGCCCTACAAATGGATCTTATGCATTTTTTTTGAACAATGAAAGCCCTCGTGCTTTCGGTTGAGTTTCCCCAAATCAATAAGCCGTATTGAAGTGTGGATCCAACGTAACCATGATAAGCCTTGAGGGCTGCATCTAGAGAAGATATATCTCTTATACGCCGGAGAGCATATACAAATCTATTTAACTTTCTGGTCACTTCATTAACATGATCAGTCCAACCAAAATGGCTGTCTAGATTAACACCTAGGAACTTAATGTTATCTACTATTTCAATTTATTTGTCATTGTATTTTAAATTTAATATTATTGGTTTTGCTCGCAAAGTACGAAATTGCATAGCCTTTGTTTTGTCAATGTTTACTCTTAAATTATTATTATTTAGCCAACAGATTACTTTATGGATTGTATCATTAATTTCTAGTTCAAATTGTGTAATGTCATTGTTTTTGCATCTAATTAGTATAGTAGTGTCATCCGCGAATAATATTGATTCGTGTATTGTTATGTCAGGTAGGTCATTAATATATAGCAGAAACAAAAGTGGTCCAAGTATGCTTCCTTGGGGAACACCGGTATTGTTTTCTTTGTACTCAGAGTTGAACAATCTTCTAAGCTTGTCTGAACTTGTAATTTTTGATATTTGAGTACATTGCGTTCGATTGCTTAGGTAGTTCTTGAACCATTCATGCGCGGTTCCTCTAAAGCCATAGTTGTAAAGTTTGTTCAGTAGTTGTTTGTGGTGAACAAAATCAAATGCTTTGCTCATGTCAAAAAATAGAGCGACAACAGGAATCCCTTTGTCTAGGTAGTCAAGAACACTTTTGACCAATTTAAAATTAGCTAAGGTTGTAGATTTATCTTTCCTAAAGCCATTCTGTTCTCTACATATTATGTCATGTTTATTAAGGAATTTCTCTACTCTACATAACATAGCTTTTTCGAAGATCTTGGAAATAATTGGGATTAAAGTTATGGGCCGATAATTGTTCATATCACTTTTATTACCTTTTTTAAAAAGTGGACGCACCAAGGATTGTTTTAATCCTGATGGAAATATTCCCTGACTGAAAGACAAGTTGATAATATGACTAAGAACGTAAGAAATATGTCGAGCAATCATTTTTATAAGTTTAGTCGGTATTTCATCGTATCCGGTTGCAGTTGTATTATTTAAGGATTTTATAATCTTCATAACTTCGTCAGGACTAGTCGGGCTTATAAATATACTGGACCCTAGGTTTGATCTTATGGCAGAGTTGCTTAGCTTAAAATTATCGGAATTAGTTAGGTCAATAAAATAATCATTAAAACAATTGGCAATATCTTTAGGGTCCGAGATGTCAATACCTTTATAATTTATACACGTCACACACTGTTCTTGGTAACCAGATGTAGTTTGTTCTTGAATTAATTTCCAAGTAGCTCTACATTTATTTTTCGCATTATTAATATATTTAGTATTACCATGTCTCTGAGAATACAAAATAGACTTTTTCAGAATCCTTGAGTACGTTTGATACTTGTCTCTTGTAATTTGCCTACTTTGATATTGCTGATAGAGATTGCGTTTTACTTTGCATGATTTTCGAATACCTTTAGTGATCCATTTTGACTTAGTAGGTCTAAATGTTTTCTTGATTTTAATGACCGGGAAACATAATTTAAAGAAAAGAATTAAAAGATTATGAAAATTTAAAAAAGCTTTGTTGACATCATCATGTTCCTGTAATACTTCGGAAAATGATAATGCCGATATGCAGTCGGTAAAGATTTTAACATTATCGCCACAAAAATCTCTTAATCTTTCAAAACAATATGTATCAACTTTTTTGTATATAAGGGGAAGCTCTAAGCATTGAGCAGTTTCGTGATCAGATAGGCACAATTTATGAATAGATCCCTTTGCATTTGGGATATTACTGATGAAGTGGTCTATACATGATTTTTTCCGTGTTGGTGTATTAATATGTAGAACCATATTAAAATTACATAGAAGACCCTTATAGCTTTTTGTTATGGGGTTGTCCTTTAGAGAGTCAATATTAAAATCACCTGTTAAAATAATCTTTCTTTTATGTCTTTTTGTTAACCATAACAATAATGATTCTAGTTGTTTAAAAAAAATGTCAATATTTGAGTTAGGGGTACGGTAAACACAGATTATTACAATATTATTATTTGTCAATTCAACACCACAACATTCAAAACATTTCAGTTTGCCGTAGCTTGTCAAGTCTATCATATTAGATCGTATACTTGTATCCACCAAAATACAAGAACCCCCTCGTTTTTGGTTCCGCGAAAAGTAAGCTTTTAATGCAAAATTTCTTAACTTTAGGTTGGTTTCATCCCCAGACATAATAAATGTTTCAGTAAAGCATAAAACCTTTAAAGGTTTGCGCATTTTCGAAAATTCTTCAATTGTAACTTGTAGATTATCTTGTTTAGAAAGAAGACCTGCAATGTTCTGGTGAAAAATAAAAAAAATAGAACTTTCCTTGCTCACGAAAAAGTTTTTTTGGATCCTGGTATGCTGTCATACTTTCTAAAATTGGAGCCGCGGAGATAATAGCAATATCCTTGCTAGGCTGGTTTTTTGAAATGCAATCTAATATCAATTGATGACTGCTAGTCTGTTTTTTAAAATAGAAAGGAATAGTGCCTTTCACCTCCTTAACTACAGACGTGTCGGGCTCCGGGCTAGCTGGTTTAGAGAGATACCATGGCTTCAAGAGCTTTGCTGGACCAATACCTTGAACTGTTCGTGCATAAGTATTACTTTCTGCTGCTTCATGTTTTAAAAATGTGGCATGGGACCTGGTCTGAGCCTGTGACATGTAATTATTGTATTTACATTTATAATCAATGGCTAGAACTTCTTTTAGTAAGTATCGGCTCACATATTGATTTAAATCACGTTTTTTAGGTATAAAAAACCTAAAGTTTAAGTCCACAAAAATACAATTATCAAATTTACTACACAAATGCCTAAGCTCGTAATTTATTCTTGAAACATTAAGATTTCTATTATAGGGGACTTCTGTTACAATCACGTTCACTTTTGGAATTGTAGATAACCATGCATGTACAGAATTTTGAAAGTAAAATGGGTTATCATCGTTGATTCCTCCTAGAACTATCAGAATATCGTCGGAGTTGAGTTTAGATATTTCTTCTTTTTCTGAAGCTAGTACATCACACATCCTCGCTCCCGGCTTCCAGAGGCAGGTAACCTGAAATTCAGATCCAAGGCCGTGCTGAAGTTGATAGCAAAGGTTTCTCCCTTGTTGGTCCGCAATGATGATAGCTCTTCTTTTTCGATTTATATTGTTGGCGCCTATGTTGCTTGATGGTTTGGTTGAAGTGTCCTCTAGTGTTGCCATTAAGTTTCCATTAGGCGTTTTTTCGTTTTGAATGCTATTTTGATATTTTTTTGAATGGTTGTTTGCCGAATTGGTTTTTGAATTGTCCATTTCATCGTGTGGCTGCGATGTTCCTGAGAAAATGGACTTGTTTCTCTTGACCCGTTTTCTTTTTCTGCTTTTTACTGACGTATCTGAGAAGGTCAGCTCATCATTTTGTCTAGATACGTCGCTGATGCAAGAAATGCATTTTCCAAGTTCAGTTCGTAGATATTGTATTTCAGAGCTTAGTTTATCAATTTTCGTGTTCGCTGCTTCTAACTCCGATCTTAGTTTTTGTAATTCTGGGTCTGTGCCTGCACCCGATATGTCGAGTGCACTGTTAATTGACATGTCATACAACGTTGGATTTGATAAGTCGTTTAATGAACTAGGTCTTCCACCTCTTCTCAGTGTGACGTACTTGTCCGTTGACATTTTGAGATAGAGTAAAAATTTCTTAAAAACTCAAAAAGGACCCACTCTGGATAGGGGATCGAACCTCAAGCTTCATAGTAAAGATCAGACATGCAAAAAATTTAAGGCTTCCGTGCAGATGCGATCCTGCTTCCCTCTGCTCAGAAGTCGATGTCAGTGCGCATTCGGCTAACGTAATGATGTTAGATTGGTCGAATTTAAGAGCTTGGTTGCAGATCTTCTACTTGATATAAGAGGTTTTCAATTGTTTGAATCGAAGACGTTCGTTAGTGGAATGAGTCACTCTTATTTTGCAACACCGTCATTATTGTGTAATGTTCGACAGTTTTAGAATATTTTGATTCATTCTCGTTTACCACTTTTCAGAAATGTTGTGTAGCTGTTGAGTGTTTTCATAGGTTTAAAGGAGATCTAGAGTCTAGTACAGTAGGTATAAATTCAGTGTCACTCACTCAGTCATCAGCCAATGAAAGTAGAACTAGTTTTTACAATGAAACAGTTAACCCAACTACAGATTGTTGCGAACTAAAAACCAAAAGGATACGTCTTCAAGAGATATTTACCAGGACTACTACCAATCACGCAGTACTACTAGATATACCGGTGTTACAAGATCACAAGTATATGACTACAAACTATTATGCGGCTATTGAAGTTGTGTATAATCAAGTAATGTCGCATTTAGAAACATGTGAAACCAGAGCACAAATGCTAAACGACTTATTTGTTCCAAAAGACATAGAGATAGACGAAGAAGAAAGTACATGTTCACCAAAAATATTCATACAATTATTCCGCATTTCACAACTACAAAAAAAGCTTCAAGTCGTTACTCAAGCAATGTCAAATAACAAACCATCATGGTACTGGGAATCGTTGATGACAAACTTACAAAAACAGTGGCAAGAAATAGAAGAAACACACCTTAATATTTTGATGGAAGATAACACCTTAGACCACAGCTATTTCCAAGAAAAAATGTTTGAAACAATTCAAACAGAATACGAACTGTTCATTGAATGTGTAGTTGCTAAAATAGGAGAAAATAAACAGATGACTCACACCAACAGCAAAGTAAAGTTACCAACAATTACAATCCCAACTTTCAGTGGTAGCTACGAGTCATGGAACTCCTTTTATGATTTATTTTCGAAAATCATACACGAAGATAAAACTTTATCAGCTACAGAAAAAATGCAATACCTAAAAACTCATATAACTGGTCAAGCCGCAAAACTAATAAAACACTTATCAGTATGCGATGCTAGTTATGAAACAGCATGGTTGCTCTTAACGAAAAGGTACAAAAATGAGAGATTGATACAATACAATACAATACAAATACACTTTATTGCACACCAAAATAGGGTAAAACAGTACAGAAAAACATGAAAACAAAACAGTAGTACTGTCGGAGACCATGTTCAAGAGCCAAGCCGCCGCTCGTGCCGACAATTGCCGACCGGCGCCGATCGACCACCGAACGAGGGGACCCCGCGTCTACGCATCCATTACTCTCTCTCGGCCACTGTCAAAAATACACGCTTCGAAGCTCCTGGAAATACTAGTTTCATTTACCTTTATTTATTAATATCGAAGATTACACAAAAACAAATGGTCCTTCGCCCATCAAAAAGGATACCAAAACGAAGTCTTGAGAAGAATTTGGCATTCCAAGTGGCCTACAAATATTTGACGCAGTGACCGGACGAGGTCAAGTAAAGGACAAACCCACGTCACCTGGACCCTGTGGTAAAAGGATAATGACAATCTTGTGAGTTCGTTCCTATTTATTTCCTTATCTATCCCTCGTCTCTTTTTTCAGTCAAATATTATCTTTTCGAATAATTTTTTCTAGCTACAACTTGAGTCATACATAACTGTAGCTTAACAACTTCCACAACTTTATTTTCTTCTTACTTTAAAAGCATATTTTAGCTTGATTCTAGATTGTTATCGGCTATAACATACCTAATTAGCATAAAACTCGAACGCTAAAATTGTTGAATAACCTTTGTTCACCTTCATACGCTTGCTACGCACGTAGGTACCTACTGTTGCGCTTACGTGTCCTTTCCTTTGTCTGTCGAGTTACTTTCTTTGTTTCTTTTCAAAGCAATTTGTATTTTATTGCGCTTTAACATTACCTACGTTAATAATGTCAGAACTAAAAACTTTAATTAAAAAACGTTCCGCAATTAAATGTAAACTTACAATTTTTAATAATCATTTGAAATCTCTTAGTTCTAAGCCATTAATAGAAAATCAAGTCACCGATTTAGAATGTCGTTTGCGAAAATTTGAGCCCTTATACGAGGAATTCGATTCATTACAGACCGAAATAGAAATTTGTTCCGACGAGCTACAAACCGATGGCCAGGTTGTCTCCGCGGAGCGTCAGCAGTTCGACACGGACTACTTCTCGCTGGTGTCTACAGCCAAGAGTCTGCTCGCTGCGCAGGCGAGGAGGGCGGCCCGTGGGGGATCTGTGGCGAGCTTCAGTGACGCAGAGTCTGGTGCGCAGGCAAGAAATTTATTGGTTAGGCTACCTAAAATTGACCTTCCTCGTTTTAGCGGTGGCTATCAAAACTGGCTTGAATTTAAAGATACGTTTCTCTCTCTAATTCTTGTTTTGAAACACTAGATTTTTTCTATGACCTACCTAAGAGGTTTAGTGGCTGGCCCAATAGAAAAAACAAAGTAATGTTTACAAATTTATTTAATAAAAGTAAAAGTAAGGTTCGTTGTCTCCGAAATACTCAAAAACTATTGCCACTGGCCTTAGCTGGAGAGAGATCCGACGCGGTAGGGCGGCAAGTGGATCCAGGTGGCTGGCGGTGAGAATGATGCAGCGGTTAGGGTTCAGTATCCTTCCGTATGTCTGGAGTGAAATCGTCGGGGACGGACGGCCGGTCAGTGTGGCCGTGACGGCGAGTACCCGACGGTAATGGTGCAGCGGGGAATACCGGTGATTTTCCGGCACAAGCGGTAAAGTTGCTGGGGACGGGCGGCGTACAATCGCTGTGACGTCAGTGTCAACCCGCAGGAAGGAACCCTGGAATCCACGTCCAGACATTTCAGAATATGCCCGGTTTTGTAGTATGACTGCAGCATTCTCAACTCAAAGCGTTAGCGCAATGGCAAATGAGCATCTACAGTGATCGATGATGAGGCAGTCATACAAATGAAATATTTAAGCTAAAACAATAGAAATGAAATAACGGTTACCTACCTCACTAAATCGGTTCGCTTGTGAGATAGGTATCCGAGTCAAGGAAATGATTACAAGGAAGAAAATCAATAAGAGTGTTAGATCGATAGAAAATTAGAAGCATTGATCTGTAAAATGATAATTTATGGTGATAGAACAAAGACAGAACAAAGGAAATGAAATTATAATGAGATTTCCCAGAATGCGAAAAGAACTACTTGAACCATGATTGTACAATTATGCCTAACTACTTTACGAAGCCGATATGTGAATTGTAGTTAAGATTTATTGGCGTAAAAGTATTTTATAACATTCTCGGCACAATAACGAATTGATAGGTCATTGACCGTTACCATGACTTACCTAGCACACTCCTTATACACTAAATACAACTAGAACTATAATGCAACACTCACCCAATACTGGGGTTCACTGTTATAAGCTTTTAGATAGTAATTAATAAAAGAATTAAGAAAATGTAGGAGCCGAATAGCGTTCTTTCTGTTCTCCAACCGCAAGAAAGTGCCAGGTCACGTCTCGAGCGAGTCAAAGACAAGCTAGAGCGCTACGCAATGCTGCCAACTTATGCGACGCACTCTGAAATGAGTTGCAGCGTGTGGCGCGAAAGTTTAAATTGAAGGGAGGCAAAACGGATCGTTACATACCCCCCTTTTTAGGTTAGGATTTTTCCTGAGTAAAATCCAAGGCTAGCGACACTAGGTTAGTTTAAAGTCCTTGACATGCCATGACCCTAAATTATGACCAGACATATCCTCAAGTTCATACACCAGTTTGGACTTCTTTGCTTTTATACGACACTTAATAAATTTAGGAGCCAATTTCTTTGAAAACCTCTTATCTTTGTCGCTGAGGTAGAATGTCCGCTTCCATATTACGTCACCTACTTCAAATTCAACATTCTTACGTCGAAGGTTGTAATGAGTGCTGTTCCGAGAGTGAGACTTAATGAGGGATAGTTGAACTTTATCAAATATTTTCTGGAGAGTCCCCAGGTTTTCAGCGTAGCAGTCACGGGGTGAAAATACTATATCGCTGCCTAAGTCAGAATCTAGGTAATGAGATCCACAACTGACCAATTCACGCCCGAAGACCAGAAATGCAGGCGTAAATCCTGTGACTTCATTAACAGCGCTATTTAGTGCAAACTGAATTTTCGGAACGTTGGTATCCCAAGATCTGTGGTCATTTTCAATAAAAGTAGAGATAGAAGTCATAATAGTTTTGTTGTAACGTTCGACCGTGTTCACTTGAGGAGTGTATAGTGGTGTATAGTGAATGTTAGGTATTTTGTAGCTAGCTAGTAAATTCCGCATAATATTGCTAGTGAATTGCCTACCATTATCCATCAGTAGTGTGCTCGGAATACCGTGCACCAAGAAGATTTGTTCCTCGAGAATTCGAGCAATGATATCCGCGGTTGCTCGCCTTATAGGGAAAAGCATACAATATTTGGAGAAACAACAAGTAACAACTAACAAGAACGTATTTTGCTTCCTAGAGGCAGGCAAGGGACCTACCAAGTCCATACTCAACATCTGGAATGGACGACTACATTCCTTAGGCCTACCCATTGTCCCAAGCGTGGGTTGTGTTGAGTGCTTATGAGACAAGCAGCTATCGCAATTAGATACAAAATTTACAACGTCTTTGTGCATGTTTGGCCAGAAGTAGTTTAGGCTAAGACGTTTATGTGTCTTAAAGATACCAAAATGGCCCGATGTTGGTTCCGAATGATTTTTGGAAATGATGTCTTTACGATGTTCCATCGGAATTACCTCTTTCCATTCGAATTCCCTAGTTAGAGGATTCAAGGACTTCATGTATCTGAACAATCTACCGTTTTCCAGACGATAGTTCAAAAATGACGTGGGAGACTTTCGACAACCATTGAGTATATTTAAGAACCAATTGTCGTTGGTTGTCATGGAAGTAGGTGCAGTATTAATAGCAGCAACAGGAACAGCGCGAGACAGACTATCGGGAACGACATTTTCGGAACCTTTTCTGTGTTTGATGTCAAAGTTGTAGGCTGATAGGCGTACGCCCCATCTAGCTAGCCTTCCAGTCGGATTGTTTAGATTTAGGAACCACTTCAGAGAAGAATGATCTGTGAATACAGTGAAAGTAAGGCCATTTTCGAGATAGCACCGCCAATGCTCAATAGCGGAAAGAACGGCTAGTGCTTCACGTTCCGTAGCGCTGTAATTGCGCTCTTGCTGTGACAATGACTTACTCATATAAGCGATGACTCTTTCCGCTCCATCCAACGTTTGAGTGAGAACAGCTCCAATGCCATAATCACTCGCATCGGTGTGGACTTCAAAGGGCTTGGAGTAATCAGGACATGATAATATGGGAGCAGACACGAGATGAGATTTAAGTTTTTTGAAAGCATCATCTGCCTCAGGGGACCAAACAAATGGAGGTGAATCCTTCTTTTGAGAAGTTAGTTTATTCAAAGGAGAAGCCAATGAACTAAAATTTGGAATGAACCTGCGATACCACGAAGCTGTGCCCAGGAATCGCCTGACCTCTTTACGATTAGTTGGAGCTGGATAGTTAAGAATCGATTCAACTTTTTCAGGGTCTGGTTGTAGTCCACTAGAGTCAACAATATAGCCTAAATACTTCAATTGTCTCCTAAAAAATTGACTTTTGCTAGAGTTTATAGTCAGATTAGCCATCTTCAGTTTTAACAAAACACGATTAAGCAGGGACATGTGTTGTTCAAAACTGTTAGAAACAATAATCACATCATCAACAAAAACAAACACCCTGTGCTCAAATTCAGGGCCATAAAATAAAGCGTCTACCAGTCTCTGCTGAGTAGCGGGGGCATTAGTTAACCCAAAAGGCATAGATTTAAATTGGTAGGTTCCCCGGGAGGGTATATAAAAAGCAGTTTTTTTCCTGTCCTCCTCTTGAATTAAGATTTGCCAAAAACTTTTAGATAAATCTATGCTGGAAAGAAATTTAGCATCACGCAGATTGTCTAATATCTCTGAAATGTAAGGGAGGCTATAGGCGTCTTTTTTGGTGATAGAGTTGAGTTTTCGGCTGTCTAAACAAAACCGCAACTCGCCATTCTTTTTCGGGGTCAGAAGGACCGGGGATGACCAAGGGCTTTCGCATGGTTCCACAACATCTTCTTTGAGCATTTCATCTAGTTGTTCGACTAAGATACGCTGTTTTTCAGGTGACATTCTGTAGTACCGCTGTCGAATAGGAACGGCATCACCTGTATCAATAACATGCGTGATTAAATGAGTGCGACCTAAGCCATGTTTCTCATAAGAGATATCGTAGAACTGCGACATCATCTGGTCGGCTTCTACCTTTTCTTCAACTGATAGATGCTCATAGGAACAGAGACTATGACTATCGCTAGAAACTACATCAGTGACAGCCAGGATATTATCAGAGTCCTTATAATACGCGATACGATCTAGATACTTTGGGAAAAGGCCAAAAGTCCTCCAAAAGTCCATACCTAATATAAGTGAGTGTTTGATACCTGGTACCACAAACAATTTCAAGTTATGAGTTTGATCCTGAAAACCAACTGGAAGTTTTAGGACTCCAATTGATTTGAGTTTATTTCCACCCGCGGAAATGAAGTTAATATTATCTACCGTCTCCAGTTTAAAACCGGCGGCCAAGAGGTACTCGTGACTTCCGTTACCTAAGATAGTGGTAGAAGAGCCGGAGTCGAGAAGGCCAATCAATTGTTTGTTGTTTAAATTAACTGCAACATACGGGCGAGATTTATCAACCATTGAGTTATCACGGATTGAAGAGACAGCATTATAAGTAGAGAAAGAGGAAACAAATTTTAACCAATCCTTCCATTCAGAAGGATCAACATTTTCATGCTGTACCTTGCAATCCTGACCAATTAGTTTTTTTGATCAGTCTCAATGGAACTCGTTTTGTTGCAATCAGGGCAGTCCGCAATACGAAACCCTTTCTTTCCGCATTTAAAACAAATCAAAAAGCGTTCCTTTTTGCAATACCTCAAGGAGTGATCAGTAGTTCTGCATCTTGGGCAGTATTTAGATACACTGGGCTTAGAAGCTAAAACCGCTACTGTTTCCTCCTTCTGAATGGAAGAGACACCAGGATTTTTAATATTAGTATTTGTTTCACGGTTACCCTTATAAGCGAACTCCGGAGCGATAGTGCTTGAAGATGCTTTTGGTGGTTCGTGGAAAAGGGCGAACCGTGCTTGCACGTTTTCGTAGCTGCGACAGACGGATTTGAGGGTCTCGATAGTCCTAATATCGGGAAATGCAGACAAGGTACTAGCATAACAGGGCCTGATATTGTGGAGTAATATCTCTAATTTATCATCCTCCGATAGAGGTTTACTAAGACGGGAGAACATACCATGCATTATGGAAAGATAAATAGTTATGTTTTCCGTCTCGCCTTGAGTTCGAGTCCGGATTTCTGCAGCAAGCCTGTAATCATAGTCACTGCTGCTAAAGTCTTCTATCAGAAGCTTACAGAATTCTTCCCACGATTGGGCCCTATTTCTATTGCAGCGATACCAGTGTAAGGCATCATCAGTAAATATCTCGTAGCCCATAGTTAAAATTTTCTCATATGAAATACCTCTAGATAAGACAAATTCTTCTACTTTTAAAATGAAAGAGCGCACGCAAGTTGTGCCCGAAAATTTTAGTTTACTAATATCCGTAGCGATATTTCGCTCGCATGTCACGGAAAGAACAGGTGCGAGGTGTTCAGAGGTCGAACTAAGGTTTGTAGTTGACAAGACGGGTCTGGGTTGGGGGTTGAGAGGCTTTAGTGCAGATAATTCCTTGTAGAGGGCCTCGAAAGTGGAACGACATGATTGATACCCACCAGCTATCGACTCGATGCTACTTAACCTATTAATTCTATGGTGTAGGTGGTGGAGTAATGTTTCCGTTCGTGAAAAAAGATTTTTATCAAATTTTTGCCTCAGTGAAGTTAACATTCCTTGCGCTTTCACTTGAACGTCATGGATTCCCATTAAATCTTTCTCAGGCTCAAGGTGTGACTCAAGAATATCCTCTGATGGCGAATCTTGAGCAAGTTTGACAATCTGTTTGCGTAAATCTTGAACAGAGCCACCATTACCTCCGCGTAACTCAACTTCATACTCTAATTCAGGCTTTTGTAGGGACAAGAACTTAATAGCAAACGCCATATTGAGTGTGTGTTGCAATAAAGTTTAAAAACTACAGTGATAGAAAGCAAAACTTAAGATTTAATACATTCAACCCATACGCGGTATTTAACTAAAAATTATTATATGGTCAGCAATAAAAAAGAAGGTTTAACTAACAACAACCGCGTATAGGTAAAATGTAGCATAAATCAAACTTATAACTAAGATTTTTATAGCCAACACCAAAGAAACCATATAATGCAGAAGGTAAGTAATTCGGAGACAAAGTTACCTGTATTGGGCGCCAGTGAAACACTAGATTTTTTCTATGACCTACCTAAGAGGTTTAGTGGCTGGCCCAATAGAAAAAACAAAGTAATGTTTACAAATTTATTTAATAAAAGTAAAAGTAAGGTTCGTTGTCTCCGAAATACTCAAAAACTATTGCCACTGGCCTTAGCTGGAGAGAGATCCGACGCGGTAGGGCGGCAAGTGGATCCAGGTGGCTGGCGGTGAGAATGATGCAGCGGTTAGGGTTCAGTATCCTTCCGTATGTCTGGAGTGAAATCGTCGGGGACGGACGGCCGGTCAGTGTGGCCGTGACGGCGAGTACCCGACGGTAATGGTGCAGCGGGGAATACCGGTGATTTTCCGGCACAAGCGGTAAAGTTGCTGGGGACGGGCGGCGTACAATCGCTGTGACGTCAGTGTCAACCCGCAGGAAGGAACCCTGGAATCCACGTCCAGACATTTCAGAATATGCCCGGTTTTGTAGTATGACTGCAGCATTCTCAACTCAAAGCGTTAGCGCAATGGCAAATGAGCATCTACAGTGATCGATGATGAGGCAGTCATACAAATGAAATATTTAAGCTAAAACAATAGAAATGAAATAACGGTTACCTACCTCACTAAATCGGTTCGCTTGTGAGATAGGTATCCGAGTCAAGGAAATGATTACAAGGAAGAAAATCAATAAGAGTGTTAGATCGATAGAAAATTAGAAGCATTGATCTGTAAAATGATAATTTATGGTGATAGAACAAAGACAGAACAAAGGAAATGAAATTATAATGAGATTTCCCAGAATGCGAAAAGAACTACTTGAACCATGATTGTACAATTATGCCTAACTACTTTACGAAGCCGATATGTGAATTGTAGTTAAGATTTATTGGCGTAAAAGTATTTTATAACATTCTCGGCACAATAACGAATTGATAGGTCATTGACCGTTACCATGACTTACCTAGCACACTCCTTATACACTAAATACAACTAGAACTATAATGCAACACTCACCCAATACTGGGGTTCACTGTTATAAGCTTTTAGATAGTAATTAATAAAAGAATTAAGAAAATGTAGGAGCCGAATAGCGTTCTTTCTGTTCTCCAACCGCAAGAAAGTGCCAGGTCACGTCTCGAGCGAGTCAAAGACAAGCTAGAGCGCTACGCAATGCTGCCAACTTATGCGACGCACTCTGAAATGAGTTGCAGCGTGTGGCGCGAAAGTTTAAATTGAAGGGAGGCAAAACGGATCGTTACAATAATAGTGATGGCATAGACGAAATTAATAAATTCCACTACCTGCGAGCTTCTCTCCAGGGAAGTGCCGCTCAAATTATTAAAAATATTGATTTTAAAGGTTCTAATTATTCAATTGCGTGGGACCTACTGTGTGAGAGATTTGATAATAATCGCTTACTGATAAATAACCACCTACAGGCATTATTTAGCGTGGACAGCGTTCGCACGGAATCATGTAAGTCTATTCGCTTTATTATCGATGTGATAAACAAAAACTTACGTGCTCTCAAGTCATTAAAGGAACCCACCCAGCATTGGGATACGCTCTAAATAAAAGAGCGGACTTATTAGAAACTATTGAAGAGAGTAAATTTAAAAATAGCAAATCTAAAAATGATTCCCCAGACAATGCAAAGAGTTTAATTGTAAATAAAGGATCTGATAAAAAATCCCAACAAAAATCTAAACGTAGGTCATGTCCTTTGTGCGATGATGAGTCACACAATTTATTTTCTTGTGAATCGTTTCGCAGCCTACCTATTGAGTCGCGTATTTCTAAGGCAAAAGAGTTCAAAGTGTGTGAAAATTGCTTACGTTTTGGACATGCTGCAAACAAATGTTTCCTTTCGCACTGTAAATATTGCACTAAAAAACACAACACCCTTTTGCACTTAGAAAAATCAGATTCATCTTCTTCTTCGAACGAATCACCTTTTCAGTCAGAAGGCATTGTTCTGACCACTGAAAACATAGACAACATACAGCATGCTACTCTGTCGCGTGTTTTCCTCTCCACAGCGTTGGTGAGAGTGATTGATAGCCGAGGCCAGAGGCACACTGCGAGGGCGGTCCTGGATAACGGCAGCGGCATAAACATCGTCTCGGACAACTTCTGTCGTAAGCTGGGTTTGCCGAGGAGGAACGTCAGCTCCACAGTGGCAGGTTTTAATAATCATGTATCTAATAGTACACAATCTTGCACACTCGCACTTGAGTCGATGAATAGTAGCTATAGTACACGTTTAGACTGTCATATCTTCGGGAACGTCACGTCAGTTGTTCCAATCACATACATAGATACAAAAAACATACATATTCCTCAAGGCTTGAGTTTATCTGACCCGTCTTATAATATTCCGTCGAAAGTGGATCTTCTTATCGGGGCAGACACCTTTTGGGATGTACTAGGTAATCAAAAGATTAGCCTAGGTAAAAATCTTCCTGAGTTACGTAATTCAGAGTTAGGGTGGATCGTTACCGGTCGCGTACTTAACTCTAAAGATAAATTAGGGCAATGTTTTTTTACTCAAACTCAAAATGACTATGATTTAACTCGATTCTGGGAACTAGATACTGTTTCTCCTAAGCACTCTCTTTCTGCGGAGGAGCGAGCATGTGAAGAGAGCTTCTCTCTCAACACAACTCGTAATGACGAAGGTCGTTTTGTCGTCACGATTCCTCTCAAGCGAGATCCTCAGGTCTTAGGCGATTCCTTTGAAATGGCTAAGCGCCGTTTCTTATCGCTTGAGCGAAAATTTGAACGAGAGTCAGCATTTAAAGATAAATATTTAGCATTCATTAAGGAATACGAGCAGTTAGGTCACATGACACAAAATCAAACTCTTTTTCCTTACAGAGATAGTGTAAGCTATTTTCTTCCACACCATGGTGTACTTCGGGAGTCTAGTACAACTACTAAGTTGCGTACAGTCTTCGACGCTTCAGCCGTTACCTCTTCTAGAGTTTCACTCAATGAAATTCAAATGGTCGGTCCTACGGTCCAAGACGATCTCTTATCGATCCTCCTCAGATTCCGCCAGCATAGGTATATGGTTTCGGCAGATGTCGAAAAAATGTATAGATCCGTAGAAATTATTCCTTCACAACGGTCTTTGCAGCAAATCATATTTAGATACGATCCTTCGGAACGCCTAAATACCTACACTCTTAACACGGTTTGTCAAGGTACTGCTTCGGCTCCCTTCCTTGCGACAAAGTGTTTGGTTAGTTTGGCGTCTTCAGTTAATGCGAATACCTTGAGAGATACTTTGAGCGAGGTCAGTGAACCTATACTTAACGCTATTAGGGAAAGTATTACGCACGATTTTTATTGCGATGACTTACTTACCGGTTCGTCATCGGAATGCGTTGCGATAAACCTTTGTAAAGGTGTCGCACACGTCTTGAGTACAGCAAAATTTCATTTACGAAAATGGAAATCGAATAGCACTTGTATTTTGAACGAATTGTTTTCAGGTGTCAATGTCGATACTGACACAAAATTAGACTTGTCAGATAATACTAAATCGTCTTCAAAAACGCTAGGCTTGCACTGGCTTTGTAAATCGGACACTTTATCCTTTTCTATTGATATCGAACTTCATAAAAAGATAACAAAGCGTCACATACTTTCTGTTATTAGTCAGATATTCGACCCATTAGGGCTAGTAGGTCCATGCGTCGTCGAAGCTAAAATCATTATGCAGAAGTTATGGATGAACAGTTGGGATGAAGAGGTATCGTCGGAAATTCAGCAAGCTTGGTCTTCTTTTGCAAACACACTACCCTGTCTTAATGAGTTACAGATACCTCGTTGGATTCTTAGCGAATTTTACAATAAGGTCGAAATTCACACATTCTCAGATGCATCGGAACGCGCGTATGGAGCGTGTGTCTATATCCGGTCTGTAAGTGACTCGGGGAATATTAGTGTTAAGCTCTTAATTTCAAAAAACAAAGTCGCTCCAATCAAATCTTGTACCATACCCCGTTTAGAACTGTCGGCGAGTTTACTAGGTGCAAGATTGTGTACTAAGGTACAGAATTCAATAACACATAAAATTGATTCATGTTATTTTTGGTGCGATTCTACGATAGTCTTAGGGTGGTTGTCCACACCATCTAGTCAACTTAAGCAATTCGTACGTAATCGCGTTCATGAGATCCAAGAAAGTACCGCCGGCCACAAGTGGAGCTACGTGCCGTCCAAGGAGAACCCGGCAGATCTTGTTTCTCGCGGGGTGAAGGCTGATTCTATCAGCGGGGCCTCTTTGTGGTGGTCAGGGCCGTCCTTCTTGCGCGAGTCAGTCGAAAACTGGCCTAAAATGCCTAACGATTCGCAGAAACACGACCTACCGGATCTCAATTCATGTTTAATTATAAATGATAATTCAAACAAGAACGATGACAAGCTATTTACAAATCTTTTATCTAGGTATTCTAAATTTACACATTTACAAAGAATTATTGCATATATACAGAGATTTATTCATAATTGTAAAAACAAAAATAACAAATATACAGGTCATCTTTCTTGCGATGAGTTAAATAAATCGTATAATTTTATCTTGCATACTGCCCAATTAGAAATGTTTCCAGATGAATATCGTACTTTAAAGTCGGGAAACTCATTGTCCAAGAAAAATAGATTAATATCATTAACCCCGTTTCTAGATCACAATGATATCTTGAGAGTAGGGGGCAGGCTAGATAATTCAGCTTATAGCTACGACATAAAGCATCCTATTTTGCTTTGTAGCAAACATCACATTACAAAAATAATATTTCACATGTATCACTTGAGACTTTTACATGCTGGACCGCAGTTATTGCTATCCAACATTCGTCAAGTTTATTGGCCTTTAGGAGGCAGGAATTTATCTAAATCTATTGTGAAAGGTTGCATAAAATGCTTCAGGTTCAAAGCCAGTAATGTTCAACCTATTATGGGTCAGTTAGTAAAATCGAGAACTAAACTTGAATTCCCTTTTTTACACTGTTGTGTAGACTATTCAGGCAGTATTTTGATAGCCAATCGTAAAGGTCGAGGTTGCCAGCTAATGAAGTCTTATTTGTGTATCTTTGTCTGCTTGTCTGTAAAGGCTGTGCACTTGGAGCTCGTTACAGATCTTACCACGGAAGGATTCATGGCTGCCTTAAATCGGTTTGTCGCTCGACGAGGCAAGCCGCAAAGTATCACTTCGGATAACGGCACAAATTTCGTAGGCACTTGCAATGAATTGCATCGTTTCTTGCAAGATTCAAGTAGTCAAATCAGTTCTGAGGCTGCACAACAGGAAATTAAATTTAATTTTGTTCCCAGTTATACACCCCATTTCAACGGTATGGCTGAAGCAGCCGTTCGTTCAACCAAGCATCACCTTCGTAGGCTTCTCCAACTTACTCACTTCACATATGAAGAAATGCAAACATGTTTGACTCAAGTTGAAGCCGTACTCAACTCCCGCCCTATCACTGCCTTAAGCTCTGACCCTTCCGACTTCACACCCCTCACGCCTGCTCATTTCCTCATAGGACGACCACTTTTGTCTGTTCCGCATCCGCAGGTGTCAGAAAGGATCACGTGCCTTGAGAGATATAAGAGAATCGAATATGTTAAGCAACATTATTGGGCTCGATTCTCTAAGGAATATATCACGTCCTTACAACAAAAAACCAAATGGCCTACTTCTACTAGCGAGCTCAAGTTAGGTTCCCTAGTCCTAATCAAGGACAAAGCATTGCCTCCACTGCGCTGGTTACTAGGACGCGTGGAAGCCGTTTACCCTGGACCTAACGACAGAGTCTCCAGAGTCGCCAGTAGGGTGTTATTGGGCATTCTACTCCATTTCATTCCGTTGAATGCCCAAAAACACATCCTAGCACGTGTTCCTAGAGCTTGCATATCGGAAGGCAATGAAACCAGCATGTTCCTACCATGGGATTAGGTACAATCTTCAGTAACACGTGCGTTCAAGTAAACCATCGTGTCCTTTACACGTGCGTCTGCAACTGGCATCGCAGAGGCTTGGTGTTGAACGCTATTATCAAAACTTACAACGCATGCGTTCAGGTAAACCAACGTGTTCCTACCAGCTCCCATCGGGATATACAAACACTTATGTACCTTGTTTCCAACGCACATGTTCAGGTACACCCACGTGCTCCTACAACACAAACCATCGTTTTCATAAGCTTTTGCTCACTAAATATCGTAAGGCAATGTAATCGAAATATCTGAGATGAAATTAGGCTTGTTCTTGCTCGGTCAGTGACAGGATCGCTCCGTACTAGTACATTTGCATTAATGTACTACTTCAGACTTCTAGTTCTATTAGTACATTTAGTACCTCGCTCACCAACATTTTTGTGTCATACAAATCATCTATTGTACCTACCTTTATCAAGCTAAATAAATTACTTAGGTACTTATATCTAGGTATTATTGCAAATATTATAAGTCCAGCCAAATTCGATGCGAAATATTCGTAAACAAACCATATACATAAGTAACCTTAAAATTGATTTGATTTACCTAATGCCGTGTTTTTGTACTAAAATTTTGCAGCATTTTAATAATGTTAGACGTATACTTCGACCAAACTAAGTTTGCACCTCGCTGGAATGCGGCGCCCCGCCCGCGAGGTGCAAACTTAGCTTGGTCGAGTTGTAAAGAACGAATTATATCTCCATCTCTTTTGCACTACAGTGGATTATCGCTGTATGTCTTTGTTTTGCAATTCAATCGGTCACTACATGTTTCCTTTAGTACATGTACTAGTATGATACTACTGAACTAGAGATCAAAATGCATATCTCCGTCTCTTTTAGTACCGCGGATTTATGCGCTGTCTATCTTTCTTTAGTTCATGTACTATTATGATACTACTGAACTAGAGATCAAAATGCATATCTCCGTCTCTTTTAGTACCGCGGATTTATGCGCTGTCTATCTCTTTCCTTCGTTAATAGTTCTTTTTCTTCATGTTATCAGATTTTAATCTTTATGACATAGAAAATAGGGTCTTTTTATTATTGTGGTTCCGCGATTTCGTGACTGAAGAGCAAGTGAACTAGAGTACTATTAGGAACGAGTTATGCTGAATAGTTCGTACTAGTTCACTAGTGGGAACTAATTCATTTTAGTTCATCATTCCTGAACACACAAGTCTAGATGAAATATAGGTGTCGAGGATGTGAAAAGAAAAAAATAAAATTTGATTTATTTTTAGTCTTTATTTGTTTTATATACCACTAAATATATATAAAGACTCTATTTCTAATTTAACTACCATTTGCCTTTCAACACTCATTAATAATAAAGAGAAATGAAATTCGCTAAGCAACCATATTCACTAGAAGTTGATAAAATTTGTGATGAAAAGAAAAGTTCTTATATGCGTCACGGTAACCTTTTACCAAATACCATCAGATGTTTAGTTTGTGGTCCATCAAACTGTGGGAAAACGAATCTTGTGATTGGTCTTCTTTTGCATGAGAATGGGGTTAGGTTTCAAAACGTTTATGTTTATTCAAAGACACTTCAACAACCTAAATATTTATTTTTAGAAAATGTTTTAAACAAAGTCTCTGGGGTTTCAATGAAGAAGTATGGTCAACATGATGATGTCTTGAGCCCACAAGAAGCAAAACCGCAATCAGTCATAATCTTTGATGATGTTGCTTGTGAAAACCAAAATAATATCCGAGATTACTTTGCTATGGGTAGACATCGATTTATAGATTGTTTTTATTTAAATCAGACTTATAGTAAAATCCCAAAACAACTTATACGAGACAATGCTAATCTTATAATTCTTTTTAAACAAGATGATATTAACTTAAGACATGTTTACCAAGAACATGTGAATACTGATATGTCTTGGAACGAATTTCGTGAAATGTGTAGCAAAGTTTGGAGTGATGCATACAGTTATTTAGTTATTAACAAGGACTGTGAAAAAAATAATGGTTGTTATAGGAAAAAATTTGACACATTTGTAGTTTTTAATTAAATATTTTTCAATTATTACCTACCCAATAAAAATCATTCAAAACACCTTTTTTATTTTTAATAACCATCACAGATTTTTATCTGTAACATTAGTCTATCTTTGCTTGTTGTTGAGAACACACAGTGCTTGGAATTATTAAGTATTTTGTTATTGACTAAAGGTGGGTGATAAGGATAATTATTGAAATGGAAACAGATCTCAAAACCCAAATAGTAAATGCTGCTGAAGCTGTAAAACGTAAAGTTCGTAAAATGCGAGATGTTGAAATTGACAACGATCAAATTTTAAAAAATGTATTTAAGCCCTTAACCGACCCTCTAAACCAATTAGCTAATTTAGATACAAAAATCGATATCGACTATCCTGATGTGAAAAACACCTTCACTCCTCAATCAGATATTGTTAAAAAAATGTCTAATAAAGAATGCGAGAATGAATACGATATGAAAAATGAAGAAGATGAAATGGATGAAACCGATGATGAAGAAGTTGAAGACGAAGAAAATAAAAACAGTATAAGTGATGAGTCATTTAAAACACTTGAGTCTGAACCAAGCCCTCTTAAAAATATTTCATCGTGGTCTCTTTCTTCTCATGTATCGAAAGAGATACCATTCGGAATTCGTAGTGAAAATGGAAAACTGAAAATGGGTTCATCTAATGTAAAATTAAATGAAAATTTTATAATAGTAGGTAATCAAAAATATAAAAGAACTTTAGGTTTAGATGAATTGATTATGAAAAAGGTTCCTGATCTAGTCTGTGTTAACCAAGATGATGTGCATAATTATAAACAAATACTTTTAGATACAAATGCACATCGTCGAGATAATGATCCATCAAAACCAATCAAAAGCAACAAAGGTTTGAAATACTTAAGTGTTATAAAACCTCTATTTCAAGTAAAAGAACAAAGTAAAGTACAAGGAAAAGGTGTAGATTTACCATTGCTAAAGAAATGGAAACCAAATGTTGATTACGTATATTGGGATGATCCTAATGAATTGGTTGAAAGATTAAAATTATTAATTGCTTCTAGAGCAGCAGGAAATAGTGGTTTAAGTAATGAGATAATTTCTATCATTGAAGAGTTGCGGGAAAGTGGAATTTTAAATTAGCTTTATAAAATAGATTTATATACTTAATATTTTCATTTAACATCCTTCCTTTGAATGAAGAAGATCTCTTCACGGACATGAATATCGATAAATTTGGTCATCATATACATAAAAGATTACGAGTTTCCGAAATAATTGACTTTCAAGATAGTGCATTATTGAAAAAAGACAGTGGTGAATATGATTTACAATCATCTACATTAAGAGGTGTTAAGCGTCCACAATTTGCAGATGAAGCAGTTAATAAAGATTATTAAGATGATGTTATTAAATCTTTAAAACAAGACATTAATGCTAAAATCATTCAAATTTTTAAGCATATAGATGAGCAGTTTGTTACCAAACAAGATATTGAAAAGAAACTATCACAATCAGAAGAAAAAAAAGATAAATAAGCAATCATAATGACCAAACAACAAATTGTTAATGAAATTCATAAGGCTGCTAGAAAACATTTTAATAGACGTAGTGTTGTTTTAAAAGGAATCGATGACTTATGGCAAGCAGATTTAATTGATCTAAAAAGATTTCAGAAAAATAATCGTGGTTATACCTTTATACTTATAGTAATGGATTGTTTATCAAAATTTGCATGGACATTACCTGTTAAAAATAAAACAATGTCAGAAATTGCGAATGCTTTCAACAGTATTATATCTACATCCCATAGACACCCAATCAATCTGCAAACTGATCACGGTAATGAGTTTTACAATAAGTTGTTTCAAAATGTTATTAACAAATACAGTATAAATCATTATTCATCTTACTCTACACTGAAAGCATCACTTGTTGAGAGGTTAATCAGAACTATAAAAAGTAAATTATTTAAACTTTTCAGTCTAAATGGTAATTATCAATGGATAGGGAAACCTTTAAAATCTGTAACTGATTCATATAATAATACTAAACATCGAATTACAAAATTTAAACCCAGTGATACTGATATTTCTAATGAGAAACAAATATTAAAAAATATTAGCAAAGCTTATAATGTTAAAACATTTAAATATGAAAAAAATAAGCTTAATGTAGGTGATGTTGTTACAATTAGTAAATATAAAAGTATTTTCGAAAAAGGTTATACTCCTAATTGGTCAACAGAATTGTTTAAAATAAATAATATCAAAAATACTAAACCACTCACTTATGCAATTAAAGACTTGAAAAAGCAACCCATATTAGGTTCGTTTTATGGTTACGAACTCCAAAAAACTAAATATCCAGATACCTTTTTGAGAGAAAAAGTATTAAAAAGAAATGGCGCTAGACTATTTGTAAAATGGTTAGGTCATAGTGATAAAGACAATAGTTGGATTGATAAAAAGGCATTAGTTTTTTAATTTACTACATTCACTAGCAAACTATGCAAGGAGGTGGACTTATTAACAATATCATTAACCATTTACCATTTGAACTACATTTACCTGGGTACAATTACTGTGGACCTGGAACTAAGCTACAAAAAAGGTTATTGAGAGGAGACAAAGGTATCAACAAATTAGATGAAGCTTGTAAGGTTCACGATATAGCTTATACTAATACTGATACCGAAAACCGTCGAAAAGCTGATTTAATTTTAATGAATATGGCTAAACAAAGACTTAAGTCGAAAGATGCAGGTAGAGGTGAGAAAATAGCATCCTGGATTGTTAACAAAGCAATGAAAGCTAAAGTAAACAGTGGATCAGGTATAAAGACTTTTAAAAATATAATATATAAAATACGAAATAAAATAAAAAAGAAAACTCCTAAAACTATGTCCAGTATGATAAAAATGGCATATTCAGCAGCAAGAAAGATAGTACCTAAACATAAAACTATAAAGATACCCCGTGTTATTCCGTTACCTAAAACCGGAGGAATACTACCTTTGATACCCATATTTGCAGGACTTTCTGCATTGGGTACTTTAGCTGGTGGTGCAGCAGGTATTGCAAAAACTATAAACGATTACAAGTCGTCTAAAGATAACCTGCATGAATCCGAACGTCACAATAAGACTATGGAATCTATAGCAATTGGGAAAGGATTACACATTAAACCATATAGAAAAGGTCGAGGTCTATTTATTAAGGGTTTAAAAAACTAAGTGTAAGGCTACCTAATCGTCCACTAACAAATGTTGATCTAGAAAAACATGCAAAGAGTTTACCATATTTCCGTGGTGTTTTTATGAAAGATCAACTACCAATAAAATCGAATCGTGTTGAATGTGGAATTGTTAATCTGGATGATTCCAAAAATCCTGGAACACATTGGGTAGCCTATGTTAAAATAAATAATTATTGTGAATACTATGATAGTTTTGGAAACTTGAGACCTCCCTTACAGATGGTAAAATATTTCAACAAATGCTTGATATTTTACAACTATAAGAGAGATCAAAAGTTTAATTCTATAGTCTGCGGACATTTGTGTTTGAAATATTTACGAAATTTTTGGAATAAATTCAATAAAACATGATGTAACACTTGTATTTATACCATTATCATCATGTCTTTCACGCTATCTATATCAGGCAACACCTCAGTTTTATCGTCTAATTTTTCTCCTCCTCTTCAACTTGAAAGTGATTATGAATGTGCTTTATTATATTTATCCACATTTAACTCAATCCCAAATATTGATAGCACAAACAATACGTTTTATTACGGTGATAATGAAAAAATCGAAATACCAGAAGGTGCATACGAACTACAAGATATAGCTGATTATTTAAAAACTAGAATACAAAATGCTACTTTAATCCTGAAATCGAATAATAACACTCTGAAAACTACAATATTTAGCACTAAAGATATAAACTTCAAAAGAAGTGGAAATCTAGGAAAACTGTTGGGGTTTGGAGAACAAATACTTAAAGCAAATAAATTACATGAATCTGCTCTCCCTATCAACATTCTATCTACAACCATCGTGAGGATTGAATGTGATATAGTTAGTGGATCATATATTAACGGGAAATCTAGTCATATTATTCACGAATTTGCTCCGAATATACCTCCTGGGTACAGAATAATAGAAATTCCAAAAAACGTTATATATTTCCCAATCAATCAAAAAAATATATTATCAATCAATATTCGATTGATCGATAATAATAATAAATTGGTTAATTTTCGTGGAGAAGAAATTCAACTTTACTTACACATCAGGAAAAAATGATTGATTACAATAAATATATACCTGCTAACGTTGTATCTGTCATAACTAAAAGAGCAACCATCAAAGACACATCTTTAAAAACAAAAAAGAAGTTATCAAAAGAAAACAAAAAATTTCTTAAAAATATTGGTCTACTAAAATGAATATACTAGATATCTTACATACACCAGCCTATGATAGCAGTATTGACGGCATAGAAGTACATTCATATAAACCATACGTAACCAGTTTCAATAGAAATGATGAAATTAGAATACCAATCAACCAACAAGATCTCTACGTATTACCATCTGCAAGTACTCTTTACTTAGAGGGTGTTGTGAAAGTAACAAAAAGGGATTCAGGAGAGAAGGTATCAAGTCTGGTATCAAGTATTCAACTTACTAATAACCCTTGGCTATTTCTATTTCAAGACATTCGTTATGAGCTTAACGGTGTTGAGATCGATAAAGTAAAAAATGCAGGAATCACTACAACAATGAAATCATATCTTTCTATGAACGAAAGTGAATCTAAAATGTCTAAAGCATGGTGTTGGGATATTGACGGGACTAAAAATACACATGCTGGTAACTTTTCTGTGTCAATACCACTTTCCAATATACTTGGTTTTGCAGAAGATTATAAGAAAGTTATAATGAACTGTAAACATGAATTGATACTTTTGCGTAGTAATACTAATCATAATGCATTAAAATTAAATACAAATGAAGTACTGGAAGATATTGAAATACAAAAAATAGTATGGCGTGTTCCACATGTTAAAGTGTCAGATAGAGAAAAAATTAATTTACTAAAGGTCTTAGAAAAAGATCGTCCTATACAGTTCGCATTTCGAAACTGGGATCTTTATGAATACCCAATGCTTCCTAAAACTACGAAGCACTTGGTCGATTAAAACATCTTCAGAGATTGAAAAACCAAGGTATGTTGTGATTGGTTTACAAACAAATAGAAAAAATAAGGGGGATAGTGATATGTCACGTTTCGACCATTGTAACCTTCGTAATGTTCGGGTGTACCTTAATTCAACATATTTTCCCTATGAGAACCTTAACGTTAATTTTTCAAATAACAAATATGCTTTATTATATGAACAATATGCTAGATTTCAACAGTCTTATTATGGACGTAGAACCGAACCATTGCTGAGCTCAAAATATTTTGAAGAAATTGCACCATTATTTGTGATTGATTGTTCAAGACAAAACGATAATCTAAAATCTGGGGGTGTAGTTAGTGTTGTGGTAGAAATAGAAACCAACATAGAAATACCAGATCAAACCTCTGCTTATTGTCTTATTCTAAACGATTGCATCATAGAATACAAACCACTTAGTAATATTGTTAGAAAGATATCATGAATTCTAATATTATAATAGTTGATGTACAAGGATTCAAAAATACGAAAAATGAGTTTATCATAAAAGAATTTGCTTACTGCACGAATAATTATACCCAAGTATTTTTAATTAAACCACCTTACATGTTTTCTAAATTAAATAATGAAGAAAAGAAACTTGTTAAATGGGTTGAATATAATCAAGGAATATATTGGAATCAAGGTCATATTGACTATAGGGAATTTAAACGTGTAATAAAACCTATCTTATCACAAAAGCTTGTTTGTAAAAGGACTAGAAAAAACGAGATGGGTAAAAGATCTATGTCGTGAATGTAACATAGTAAATGTTGAGAGCAAAGGTTGTCCTAACTTACATATGCTAAAAACAAAATATTGTGTAAATAGTCATACTTATAATTGTTTTATTCATAAGAAACAATGTGCATTAACAAATGCAATATGTGTTAAAAATTGGTGTATCGATAATAGTGTTTTCTTGAATATAAGTTTTTAATTACGAATAAACATGTCCTGAGCTAATACTAGTTGGTTTGTTATTTACTACCTACCCTGACAACACATCAGATATAAAAATGTAGGCATACACCTGCGAAGCTAATTTGTGTTGATAGGTATCCTATCACATTAATATTATAATTGCGAAAGTTTGTATGAATGTTCGTTACTTCTTCACATCAAAACTACTGAACCGATCGGGTTGAAATTTTGCATACAGATAGTTCCATGCTTGGAATAAAACATGGCATACTTTTTATCTAGTAATGGGCGAGAACTAGGAATAAAAATAAAAGAAAATATTGTTATAGATAGATGTTTTATTAAATAGGTTTATGAACAAAAATAACTCACAATTTAAGACTAAAGACAACTAAGAAGGAAAAAGAATGTTAAAATTTACCTACAAGATATCATCACAAATTTTTTTCGAAATTTTCCTTACTACCGATTCCGTATGGTCCAAAATATCATCTATTACTTCAGTCACAACATATTGTGTATTCACAATGATGTTGTCATTACTTTCTTCTGGGTTCGATATATCTATAATTTTTATTTGGATTAGTTTCTGTCCTCTCTTAGACTTTTTACTGATTATATGAGATCTACTCAAATTAGTTTTTTTTACACATTCCCGTTTCTTCTTTACCTGTCTTTCGAGACAGCGTTGATTATTTGCTATCTCTGGGTAAAGCTCATCAAAGCCAGCCAACGGGTCTTGAGCACATTGGAAAAAATCATCAGGAGAAGAATCCATTACCTAAAATGAATGTACAATTTATTTCATTGAATTAAAAACGAAAAACCTTATTGAATCTCTTTTTTTATAGAAATGTAATAAAAGTAGGTCGTGTGAATGACCTGTGATGAACTGTAACCACCTCATTCACAGAATAAATTAAAGTAGGTTTTACATTTTGCATATGATGCTCTACAAGACATAAACCTACTCTACCTACCTATTTCGTGCGGCGGGAATCAAATTACATGTTTTGAAACTTATGAAATAAATGTACTTAGATGTTTAATACCTAGTATCTACCTAAATATGTTTATATTTTTAAGGAAGAATATAGTAAGAATAAAATACATATAAAAATATAGGTAAGTACATGTCTTTATTAAAATTATAATTACAAATTTATTAGTACAATAAAATTAAATTAAACTATACATTCTTCTACAACTTATATTTTTTTTTCATATTTCATTTATTTTTGCTTACATGTACATTCATTCTTAGGTCTAATTGAATGGTTAGTATAGTTTTCACTAGGTACATGCACCCTGGAAGGGCACTGCAAAACTGAGTTCAGATTTATGTCAAAAATTATTTTAAAAAATTAATAAACATACATTTGGATACAGTTATGCATAATTAGTCCAAGCGCCAAATTTCATTTTTTGATTTTTTTGCATTTTTGTAATTACTTGGGCATAATTTAGCCATAGGAAAAACACTCTTGGAGCTAGCTTCACTCTAAGTGGTATTTTTTGATACCCAGTCCAAGCGCCTTCTATAGCAAACAATATATTTTGATACGCAAAACAAGCCCATTAACCAATTTAAAACTAATAACCAAATTTCGTAATAGAAAACACATTTCCATTTATACATCACAAGCCCAAACGACGTAGTGTTATGCATCAGTAGTCCACGCGACAGTTGTTTGTTACTTGGACTGGTTTTGCAAAACAATAAACATTAGTTTGATTCGTAACGCAAACCAATAATCTCATACATTTGTCGCATAGACTGCTGATGCATAACAATAATTGAAGTTACTTAATTACTTATTCCCGCCTCTGGCCTCTTATGATCAATTTTCTGTCCGTCTGTTTAAGAAAGCTGATACATCTGAAATGATTGTTATCTTGTTTTTAAAATACTCAACAACTTGTTATAAGATTGTTGATTTTTTTTAGACATTACATATCGCACCTCCAGTATAGAAGTGACTCATCTCAAAAAATAGGGAAAATGAGTTTAATATGTAGAAAGACTCAGAAAATAAAACTGCATCGGCTAGTGATTGAAAAAGTGCCACTTGTTGGTTAGAATATTAAAAACAGAATATGTGCGTCTCTTTAATTACGGCGGTTCCACATCCCTCTCCCCTAAAATAGTGATCCTGTTTAGTATTGCGTCAGCAAAAGTCTTCGCGAGTTTAGTAATGGAAGGACCTTAAGCCGAATTCAACACTGTAATACGCAAATATCCGGTAAGATTGTTATGAATTTGGAGAAATAAAGTGATCTCTTTGTTATTTTGTGTTATTGTAGTACATTAAACCTAGTTAATTAAAAAAAAAAGTAATTTGAATTATATCACGTTTAATACTCAATCTATTCTTATTAATGACCGATTAAAGTTAGGGTCAGTTTTGTTCTTAAACATAGAGTAACGTAACGTTGTTGCCTTATTAGTTAATTTTGTCTATTTAATATTATATGCCGTGTGGTGCCGGCATAGAATGCCGTGTGGTGCCGGCATAGAATTTCACCACCCCAACTCTTCTTGTGCTGATGCTATCTATGGCGCTCATTAGGGGAGGCCTATGTCCAGAAGTGGACTAATTATAAGCTGGTGATGTTGATGATGATGTTTCCAAATATTTTCCAGTTTTTGTATGGTTCTATAATTAATAATAATGTTCTATTTAGGTAACAATTAATTTGCGAAAGTTAACATTGAACATGGTAGATTAGATAGGTTGGTCTTTTGCTAGATATTATTTTATGAAGTGGAATAATTAACCCATTCTGTTATTTTCACTAATCTTTTTAACATTTTATTGTAGATAACTTCTGAAGCAACACCTTATGATATTCAGATAAGGTGTGATTGCTTAATTTTATTAACTTATGAGATACGTGACCATACACGTTCCACAATGAAAAAAGATGTTGCGCGGACATTTCTTGATTTGATTTATAAGTTCTTACTTATAAATAGGAACTTATGATTAGAAATAGAGAATATCTCTCTAAATTTCCTGCTTTACCATTGTGATTTTAATTTAATGATCAAGTTACTGATAATTTAATAAGGTAAGAAAAGAGTACATTTACTAAGAAACTGTTTTTTGGATTTTACTAAAAAGAGGTTTTTTTTAAGTTTGATATCTTTATATTTGATTATTTCATTGTTGTCTTATATACGTGATATAAAAGCTTTTTAAGTCACCTGAGTAACGCTTTTCTCAAATCTATAACCGTGTAAGCTTTCATACAAATACAAATACAAATACAAATTCTTTATTGACACAAATACATTTTCAGTTACTTAGAATCCATAGGGTCCCAAACTAGCCTAGGCTGTATTTTAGGACCCAGGGCTTCTCCAATTAAGTTTAATATCTAGTGTCTAAAGTAAAAGTAGAGTTAGAAAAAAAAAACCTAAACCAATATAAAATAAACAAAAGTTAGAAAAAACCCTACTATTGAAATTAACAATGTCAATGTTAATTTCAATGAAATTAACATTTCAAATTAAAATAGAAAAACTATACTTTAAAAAATAAATAAGAAATAGAAGAATAATAATTGTGTACCTCATCACATCAAATGTTAATTTGACTAATCAATACAAAATTTACAAATATAAGTAGGTATATAATATCTATATAATACAGTTTTACCTATATACATATTTTATTATTGTAATAGAGATTTTATATTATAATATGTGTGCTAATGTGTGTAGCTGTTATTTAGAAGTATAAATCTACAAGCATTTTTTCAATGCCTTCATAGTCATATTTTTTAATCCAATTTATAAGTATTTTTTTAAATTCAAATGTTTTTAATGATATCACTGATTTTGTTTTAAGGTCTATATTTAATTTATTGTAGAGTTGGGGAGCAATGTAGTGATACTGTTTGTTGGCAAAACGTGATTTTACTTTTGGAACAGGACATCTAAATATTCTTTTTTTTGATGGAGGTAAATAGGGGACTACTTGTTTGTGGTACCGCTTAAGTGTTTCAAAGATAAATAATTTCCTAATAGTTAGCACATTGGCAGTGTTGTATACTTCTGTTGTGGGATGACGGTAGGGGAGATGCAGAAGGACTTTAAGGACAGCCCGTTGGGCACGTTCAGCCGCTATGAGGTGGGTTTTTGCGGCATTTCCCCAGGAACAGATGCAGTACCTACAAATACATTCACATAATGCCTTATATATTTGAATACAAAGGTTTTTATCGGCTACAGATCTTAATGTTTTAAAAATATAAATTAATTTCCTGATTCGAGAGGCAAGTGCTGAAATGTGCTGTTTCCAGTTCAATTTGTCGTCAATAAGCACACCAAGATACTTAATCGATTCCACCTGGGAAAGAGTTGAACATAGACAAGTATCACGTGCGGTTTTAACGTTGCAGGGATACGTGTGGATTTTAAGATCAAGAGCTTTAGAAGGACGTCCATAATTTGTTTTACTAAAACACATATACTTTGTTTTGCTAGTATTTAACGTAAGGAGACTTTCCTCTAGCCAATGAGTAACAACCTCAAGATTTCTCTCTGCTAGGCGTGCAGTCTTTTGCCATGTTTCGTCATGTATTAGGAGCACGGTGTCATCTGCAAACATCAGAAGGTCTAGTCCCTTCAAGGTAGTACTACAAAGGTCGTTTATGTATATTAGGAAAAGTGTTGGACCTAATGTACTACCCTGTGGTACACCAAATGTACACGCGTTACTCTCACTTACATGACCCCCTACTCGAACTTTTTGTGATCTACCTGATAGGTAGTTCGTAAACCAGTCATGCACTATGCCTCTGATACCCATACTCTCCAATCTCGATAAAAGAATAGGGATCGACACCGTATCAAACGCCTTCTGTAGGTCCAAGAAGATGCCAACACATTTATCACCCCCATCTAAGTATTTTTTAATCAGTGAGGTAAGAGTAAGTACTGCATCATCAGTGGAGCGTCCATGTCTGAAACCGTATTGATTGATACTAAGGAGGTTATTCATCTCCAAGTATGCCAAAAGTCTTTTATTTATAAGCTTTTCCATAATTTTGGAAAGTGTAGGTAACAGTGAGATTGGCCTATAGTTAGATGGGTTTCCCCTATCACCTGCCTTGAATACAGGGCTGACCATTGCTTTCTTAAAAGAAGCTGGAAATGTTCCTGTGCTGAATCCCAGATTACAAATGAATGCAATAGGTTCAGCTAAGAAAGGTATAAACCTTTTAAGAAGAACCGCTGTAATTTGGTCCCATCCAGGTGCGCTATGTGACCTTAGTTGTGAAACTATAGATCTAACCTCTGAAGGATCCGTTGGTAGAATAGACATAGACTTTACAGGGGCAGGATTAGTAGGAATGCGTGAAGCCAGTTCTGATTCTGTTGTACCAAGATTAGCCAAAGTTTCGCTAGCAAGTTTATCTCCGATTGACGTAAAATACTGGTTGACTTTAGTAAGTGATTCCGTGGGGCTATCTCCAACTTTTAGAAGATCCAGGGAAGGGGTTTTAACCTGGCTAAAGTTACACACTTCTTTTATAATTTTCCAAGTTTCTTTTATATTACCTTTCTCTTTTTCTAGTTTTAGTTTATAATACGTAGCTTTTAGATCTTTTATTAATTTATTACATGTATTCCTGTACTTATTATACTTTTCCCTTAGTTCAATGTCAAGTGGAGCCTTTTTAAGGTTCATATGTAATTTGTCTCTTTTCTTTATCGAACGAACTATACTGACTGATATCCAGGGCTTAAGAGGTTGATTCCTCTTAGAAATTACTTTAGTTTGTGTATGTTCATTAATCATAGAAATCATTTTTGATGTAAATAAATCAGTAGCAATATTAGCATCTGCAATTGTATATAGATCATGCCATGTTTCCTTTTGTAATAATTGTCCAATTCCTTCATAATCAACTGTAACCTTTTTATGTTTGGTAGATGATCTAGCAGTTCTAGCATTATTGACATATAGTAGTATAGGAGAATGATCAGTCAATTGTTGTTCAAAAACCAAAGTTTTCCATGCTCCAGTTACTTTTACCATAAAATGATCAATGCATGTCGAAGTTCTGGTGGGTAGGTTAATGCCTTGTTTAAGATCATATGCGGCCATCAAGTTAAGATAATTTTCCGATGATGACGTTAATTCTTCTGATATAATGTCCAAATTGATGTCTCCAGTAAATATTACATTCCTGGTATTTATATTGTCTAATACTGTGTTAATCGATTCTAAATATCTATCAGAATTTCGGAAACTTGGTGGTCGATATGTGCATATAATAGTATAGTCTGGTGAAATATTTATTATAAGACAGTTACCGTCAGAAAAAGATGGCTCAATAAAGGAAGATTCAATTTCCCGCCGTACGTAGGCCACCACACCATCATTTTGGTTTAACTTAGTTTTAGTCCAATACATGTTGTAGTTTTCCAGTGTCGGCGGGGGTTTAAAGCTACTTGTCCAACATTCGGTTAAAACAAAAATATCAACCTTTATGTCTAAAGACGAAACAAAAGCAAGGAACAAGTCAAAGTTACAGTTTATGCTACGTATATTGAGGGTCAGTATACATAAGCTAGAGTTATTGCACGGCATTGGGCTAAGGGCTCGAAGACATCCCTTAGACTCAGCCACTAGGTGACAGTCAGGAACAAAAGAGCTATCTACTTCAGTAATTAAAAAAGAATTATCATCCATCTTGTTTGAAAAAGGTAAATGTGTGCTTGGTTGGCAGATTTGCATGTAAGTATAGGGTATAAGTGTTAACGCACAAAGTAAATGTGCATGTAATTATTTTAAAAATATTGTGTATTTGTATATAGTATTGTATATAAAGTGTAAATATATAATATAAATATACTAAAACGATATGTTTTTCTTTGAGGTTTAACATTGATTTTAAATTATTATGTAGAAATTTAGTTAGCTTTAAGGTGATATGTTCCGTGAGGTACACTATTATAAAGAACATGCAATATACAAAATATAGGTAAATAGTATTTACTGCTAGTCACTTAATCATTAGGGCTTCTAGGTCGGTCTCGCTATTGATCCTCACCAGAGAAGATCCCTCTACTCTGCGTAAGTATACCTGGCCACGCGTGGTCCAGCAATATTTATAGCCATTTTCTTTGGCAAATTCCCGCGCCAGGAAGAAAATCTTTTTAGTTTGCGGTGAAAGGCATTCCGATATAAATACCGGTTTCGCTGGTCCTTGAATTTTAAGATTAGACGTACAAAATTTGGTCGTCTTATAAGTCTTGTTATATGCCTTAGTTGACCCGACAATACTTTCCTTCAGCATTACACTTGTGAATTCCGCGATGATAGGCTGGTTCTCAGACTTATTATTTATACGGTACACGTCGCGTATATCTTTTCATAATACGGGCCTTCAAAATCGTTTATTGGTATAGTTTCTTATGCAAAGTGTGTTAAACTATAGCTGTTCCACTAACGATCCATAAGAAAAGCACAGCAATAGTTTTAAGAAAGTCAATCATGTTACGTTAAGGAAAACGTTTCAAAAATCGATACCATTGTCTTTCTTATAACTAATCACCGAGAATTTGTATTGCATCTTTTTTTTAGGATTGTCTTTAATTACAATGGGTATACATTGTTCAAGAATGTAAGTTTAATAATGTTATACTGTTGAAAACCGATTTTTGAGATTTTTTTATTAAAAGGTAATTAAAGTGAACTAAGTTAATTATAGTGTTTTTCCAATAAATGTGTTAATCCCATCGAACTAAAATAAAATGCAAAGGTTTATATTTAACCAAATATTTTGCCGAGCATCTCGGAATAAATAAACTTATTTACAAATAAGTCATTAGTATTTATTTACATTAGGTTTTTTTAAAATGTTTATTACTTATATAATTTAAATAAATTTTCATAAAGTAATAATTTTAAAATATAGATAAAATACCACTTTATACTATGATTTGTAAATTATATAGAAAATCCGTAATTTGATTGTGCCATGATACAAATTATGTAAAAATAATGCAAACCTGAAAACTCTAAATCACATTTACCAAAAAACATTTTTTGAAGACGTTTTTTGAGATGAGAAACTTCTAATCTGGAGGTGCGATATATTACTTGTGCCATTTGTATAGTTTTTTATTTATGTTTCTCAATCCTCTATATCATCCCCTCGTTTTAAATGCTGAGTAAATAATGGGTATCTTAGGTTTTTTTTTATTTACACGTGATATCAACAATCTATTCTTTCGAATTGAATTACGCATCAGGAGTCCAAACGACATAAATGTCGCTTGGACTCATTTTGTAAAATGAAAACATCATATTTTTCGAGAGTCCAAGTGCATTTTTAGCTATATCTTCCAAAATATATACTTATTTTATGTTTTTTTTTATGTAGAATGTTAAATTACAAATAGAAGCTTCGATGCACATAGATTTACTTTCAGACAATACAGATACAAATCTTCTGCGAATAAAAACGCGTTTATGTCATTTCTCAAAAAACTGAAAATGGCGCTTGGACTAACTATGCATAACTGCATCCATTTCATGAAAAACATAGAATTAAGCTTTTTTCAACTAGAATCGATTGGAGTGAATTTAGAAGCCAGAATTGTCAGGTAGTCATTGTTTCATTGGATAATGTCATTTTAGTTTGTCGCTAGTAAATTCGTAAACAGAATAATAACATTTTTCTAATAAAAATAATTTCAATTTATTATAAAAAAGTGTATCTTTTTCTTCTTTTTTTAAGTTTTCCGGTATTTTATTATATATTTTTGCTAATCTATTGTATGGGCTTTGACTAGCCAGTTTCAGTTTAGTTTGTGGTAGTTCTATTTTATTCTTGTTTCGTCGATTATAGTCAATATTAACGTCTTGCTTTGTTTTAAAAAAGTTTTTGTGTTTCCTTACAAATATAGAGGCTTGCATAATATAAATGGATGGTAATGTTAGTATTTTGTTGCTTAAAAAGTGCGGCCTACAGCTATCCCGTGGTTTAGTATTAGTGAGAATTCTTACACATTTCTTTTGCATGACGAATAGTTTTTCGAATTCTACACTATCTCCCCATAAAATAATGGCATAATTCAGCCAACTATAGGCATACGCATAATACGCAGACAAAGCGGTCTCGTAATTAGTATTTGCCTTTAAAATACCTAGGGCGTAAACGAATTGTGACAGTTTAGTTTTAATTTTTTGTATATGAGACTTCCAATTCAAATTTGTGTCAAGTGTTATTCCTAATAAGCTAAATTCGTTTGTTACATCAATGGAAAGGTTTTTTGACAGTAAGCTAAGATCAAGAGGGGTTCTTTTATATGTTCGGAATTGGGTAAGTTTGGTTTTAGTTAGGTTAATTTCTAAATTGTGGTCTTGTAGCCATGATAAGCAGTCATTAAATATAGTATTTATGTGTAGATAGTCAATTGATGAGTCACTAGAGAAGAGAAGAGATACGTCGTCAGCAAATAAAATTGTCGTGGTGTTCATTGATTTCGGAAGATCGTTTATGTATAATAAGAAAATTAAGCACCCAAGGACAGATCCTTGAGGAATTGAATTATTAACCGTTTTTATGTCAGATACTACATTATTTTCTATTTTATTATTTATGTCATGGTTTATTAATTCTACGTACTGTTGTCGGTCATTTAAATAACTTTGGAACCATCTGTAAGCAACACCTCTAATTCCATTTTCATATAATTTGCGGAGTAGAATTGCATGACTTACTTTGTCATAAGCTTTTGACATGTCCAAAAATATGCATAGCTAACAATTAAACAACGCTAAAGAGGTTGTCTAGATACATGTACAGAGTGCTTCTTGTGAACTACTTATGTAATTACATAAGTAGTTCACAAGAAGCACTCTGTACATGTATCTAGACAACCTCTTTAGCGTGATGAACCAAGGTCCACCTGCAACGTAAGCGGTTGCGGTTTTGATTCCCACCTCGAGACAAATTTTTGTACAATGTATAATATTTGTTCAGGGTATTCTAGGTGTTTTTAAATCAACCTATGTAGTGAATTGTACCCATAACACGATCTCAGCTTAGCATAGATCTATGTATGTAGATAGTGCTGTGTGAATTATCTGACATCATTATTCAATATTATTTCTATTATATCTAGGTACCTAACAAAACTATAGGTATTTTTTACCATTTAAAATAGAAACATTGCCCCATGCTCTTGTTGCAACATTGCAAGTAGATATAGAACGCTTGTCATCATTATTTGATAAAGCAACTTTATTTATGCTTTGAGTATATATCTCATGTTTTATGGACTTAAATAAGATATTTTTTTTACGGATGATTTTATCATTGAACAGAACATTTTGGTAATCAGATAAATTCAAATTTTGCGTTACACATGATTGTATACCTTTAGCTTTTTTTATAGTAAATTCTTGGGTTTTAATACAATACAGTTTTGATCTCAAACCGACAAATTCTAAAATAATTTTACCACCCATTTCGTCTCTAAACAGTCCTGGAATTTTTTTATTTTGCGGTAAGATCTGATAAACATTTTTAGCATTGTAACTACTGGTATCAAAATAATTCATAAAATCGTTTTTTAGGTCTAGATAAAAGTCATCAGTGGATAAAAGGTAAATAAAAGAATCGGTATCTGTGTAACATAGAGTTACACGATTTTTATAATACGGTTTTATAACATTATAATGAAAATTGTACATGTGAGCTTTCGAGAGTTCTAAAACGGTAAAACCTATATAAATTGGTTTATCTAATGTCAAACTATTTGGTTTCATTTGGATTGCAACCAAGTTTTCACTAAAAACCGAAACACTGTGGAAATAAGGGTCGGCAATAAGTCTCTCTGCATATTGCGATTTTTTAGTTTTGTTTGTGTTATCATACCACTGATTAACTAATCGAACATTTACCCTTTTTCAGTATTTTCTAACGTTTTTCCGAACACACTGTTATTTAAAAGCTTAAAAAAATCTTGTTCAAAGGTATTTTTGGCTTTCTTTCGTAAATCGGTATTAAGATCAATATATTTTTTTAAGTAAGGTTCTTGTCTAAACTTTATGACTCTATGAATTTTACGTAAAATTAAACCATGTTCTAAGCATTTCTTCAAATACACGTAATGAATAACATAGTTATACTTATTATATAAGTTAGGTATAAGTTTGTTAGTTTTTCCTCCAGGTGGAACGCATTTTTCGGGACAGAATGGGAGGTCATTGTGTTCTGAGTGGAGATTTTTAGGGTATAACAAATCGACTTCCAAAATATATCCCCATGTAGAAGTGTCTAATGTATTACGTATGTCTAATTTATTAATTTCATCTGAACTTAAGAATTGGAATTCTGAAAAAGGTAAATATTGACACATACTAAACCCATAAAGATTATTACAATCTAAATAAACTATGTGTTTTTCGGGTTGAGAATCATCGTACGAATCCATGTACTTATGATTCGCTTTAGCATGGCGGTGTGAACACATGCACAAGCCCCCTCGAATACCCGACTGTATCATTTTTACTATTTCTAGATCACTCACGAGCTCAAGTTGAATTCCAGTTATTAATAACATTGCATCAAATGATAAACTAGGTGCAGTTATATAAAACGCTGGGTCCAGCTTATAATGTTTTTTACATGTCACTCTGAATTTTTCAAATATATCTGCTAATAAAAGAACATCGGTTTTCAAATATAAATCAGTGTATTCACCTAAATTACCTATACCGAATTTTTCCCAAACTGATTGTGCATGGTGATAGTCATAATCAGATACACTTTCATCAGTTAAGATATTGTGAAAGCACTCTTTAGAAGGAAGCATAGTTTCTTGATATCGTGTCCAATTTGTTATGTAGTTATAAGGATAAACTCCTTTTCGCGTAAGTAAGTTAAATTCATCTACTCTAGGGAAATGTTTCTTCATTAATTTAAAATCGTTTGTATTCATAGTTCGTGCGAGATGATCTAAACTTCCTGCCATGAAATTAAAAGAATCAAGAAATCGTAATTGGATAAAGTCGTGGTCATTTATGGGTACAAATTTTGTAAATGATGTATATTTTTCCTTAGTTTTCGGGATCACATCAATTTTTCCTACATGTTCCCCCAGTTCTTTAATAAATAAATGACAATCATAACCAGACAAGTTGTGGAAAAATATGGGAATAAAATTTGGTACTTTGTATAGTAAATTACAGTATCGATGTGCTGCACCCCTATAACGTCCTGTCAAGTGACAATGATCTCTTACTTTATTTTTAAATAACAAATTAGAGCATATATGACAGTGACTAGCATTTTTAAAATCAATGGCATTGCTCTCCGTAAAAATCATTGGTTTATTTTGGTTAAGTAAATTATATATTTCTTTAGCATCCTTAAATAGCATGTCAATAAAATGTGAAACACAATCTTTTCCACGATGTATTCTAAATCTATCGTAACTTATACCTTCCGATGATACGATTTTATAACAATAACCAGCAGGCACATGTCGAGTTAGTAATTGGGTCGAGCTTGTGCTAGCACATTTTGCATGATCATTCTGAATAGGTTCTAATATTGTTTCGAAATCTGCGTAAATTACGAATGGCATATCCTGTTTCCGTTTATAATTAACGAACTGAATTACTGATCCTTTTTCTGGTAAAATAGTAACAACACCCCCACATGAATGACTATTCAATTTTTGATCATTAGGAAAAAATTGTAAACATGTTTCACAAAAATATAGTTTACTGTGGTGTTTACTAATTTGGCTTCTTACTAAACGCGGTAAATCTTTTATCCAACAATAATGTGTTGTTTTTTCATTTTCAATGAACAACAAGTTAATATGCTTCGCATTGCTATCCCTACACTCTGATTTATAAAGAGGACCGATTATTGTTTTGCCATTTGTTCCATACACGTTTATACTCAAAAGAGGATTATTTTTTTCAAAAGTTGATATATCTGAAAAATTCATTGGAAACGAAACTTCACTTATATCCAAAACATTTTTGAAATGAGGATATGATGAAACTCGCTCAGGGTGTTGAGAAGTTGGGTACAAAACAGCTGTAATACACCAAACAAAACAATAATTATCTTTATTCTGAATGTTTAGACAAGCCTTCTTTTTTGTAATATGAGGAGGTAATTTTATATAACTAGACCCACTAAGAGGTTGGTACTTGTTTATGTTGATTTCCAAGTATGAATTATCTAGAAAGGTCCAACCGCTGTCCCTCTCTTGGAACTCTTCAATTTTATTCGTTAAAATACTAGAAATTTGATCATAAATAGAAGGAAAATCATAATTGAAATGTAATATGAAGTTTTTGGTGGAAAAAGATTTTATTTCCTGTCCATCATTTTTAAACGTAAGAAATGTAGAAAATAATTCAAAATTAACTTTGACAGCAGTAAACTTAAATAAAGATTGATTTATCAATGATTTAACTGCATCGCGCACGTTATTTAAAAAATATAATGCTGAATTATGAACCTCATCATTTTTTGCAAGAATCCTGTAGCTTGCCACACGACCTTTAAAAGCTGATTTTATTATTTCTATGTTGTCAGACATCGGAGTAGTGCTTCTATTCTTATGTAAATTAGACCTAAGATGTCCTACCCACGCTCTACTTTCTACTTGTTTATTGCAAATAGAGCAAAAAGGCATTTTAGTTAAAGTTAATACAAAACCACAACAACCAGATGAACTTAATTACAAAATAATATAGCAAGGTAACACTGGACTTATAAATACCTAACCTCGAAAATTGTAGTACCTACCTAAGTAATAATTTAGAATTAATTATAAACTGAAGACTCACTTTGACTACGAAGACCAACACAGCTGACAGTTTTCTTATATTGTATGTAGCTGAAAAAGAAAATATAAAGTTTTTTATGATTGCTTTAAAAATCAATCAAATATTTTCTAGCAGTGGGAGCACATCATAGGTTATATGAAAAAGAAAGATAGAGTAGGTTAACCTGAAAAAACATAATAACATAGATATTATAATGTTCTTTATAATGTTGTAGATCTATACTCACTTTGATTCAGCACCCCTCCAAAAACCAGTACAACAGACAGTTTTGTTCAGAAAATTCTTCGAATGTCATCAAATGGGTACATAGGGATGTGTGATTGGAAATGACTTTTTCCAGATTCAAGAACAGCAACTATAACAATAAATAAAAAATATTAAATATAACCTCTACAACATTTTTTATCATACACAGTAAATTGTCTCATTATCGACTTATTCAAAAATCACTATTTGAAATAATGGTATATATTAAAGTAAAAATTATTATTATTGTTAAGTATAGGTAGGACTTTAGTGTTAACAACCATGACCGTTTTAAATTTTTTATCAATATAGCACTTACCAAAATCACTTTAGTTCTTTTTTAAACTCGCAATTCGAATATAATGTAGTGTGTAGGTATGTGTCCAGATCCACCTTGTTATATGAATCGACTGTAAAAAGGAAAATACTTTTATATTCGAACAGGATTTTTAAAACTAAAATAGTTCTATTGATCCTCTATAAATATAATTCATAATAAATAAATATAAATGCGTGAATATATTGCTGAACTATCTTCACAAATCATCTAGCATCAAGCTAAGCAGAACTTGTGATATACTTGGGTACTATATGAGTAATATGAGGTAAATTATTATGACACATTATCTAAATAATGTTATTTAATAAACATGTTATAGAATATACCTAGAACACTGAGGCAAATATTTATAGATCTTAAATTTGTTTCGAGGCGAATCGAACCCTCTACATCGGACCTTCGCCTCACCAGGCTACAACAGTCGTCATTGACTTGAAATAGTAAAAATTAAACATATAGATGGATACTTGTTTTATAGTAGATTTAACTTACCACTTTTTGTTGATTAAACAAGATGATTTTTCACAATCACTGAAGTTTAAGGAAATCAACTTCACCTCGAATAAATTTACTTTTAATTCAACTTGGTGCTTGCAATGGTATCAAGAGATGAAGGAATACTGAGACTTCTATTATTTTGTGTGTGTCGTAAGTAAACTAGTTACAAATAATACGTTCAGATATGACATAGTGAACCTTAAATCAATTACTTAAGATTTTAAATAACCTGACATTTAGACACAAAATTGAATTATTAGCAAGTTTTGGTTAAATTAGGCTAATGATGACATGGCTAGAACGTGTAACATTGTTTATTCAAAAAATGTAAGCTATAGTTACCTACGATATAAATTAATGCTTGTGTTCCACCAACATCCAAGCATGCATTTTATTGATTAGGAAATATAGCTTTGATCAAGAATATTTAAAGCAATGCTAGTAGTGGGCTACCGGTTCAAGTTGAGCGAACCCTATTTTTGATTACTTACTAAATTATATTTCAATATTTAATACAGCATAAGTATCTTTGTATTCGATTTAGGGCTTATGTTTTAATGTCGATTAGATTCAATTTATGAAATATTTTTTTTTGCTGATGTGTTTCGTGTTCGTGTATAAAACATGGTATTTTCGACAATCGAATCACAGAAGCACAAGCCAAGTGAAGAGACAACATTGGGAAAAGGAAACCACCGAGGAGAAGATCGAGACATCCAGACCGGCAGCAACCAGTACCAGCCCCAGTACCAGCACCGGCTCTGCATCCAGCCTTGCTGCACCAGCCCTGCCCTGCTGCACCGATCCAGAACCGGCTCTGCATCCTGCAGCAGCCCTGCTGTACCAGCACCAGCTCCAGCCTGTACCAGCCTGTTGAACCAGTCCTGCTGCACGAGTCCTGTACGAGCTCTGTATCCTGTACGAGCTCTGTATCTTGTACCAGCCTGCTGAACGAGCCTGCTGAACCAGTCCTGCTGCACGAGTCCTGTACGAGCTCTGTATCCTGTACCAGCCTGCTGAACCAGTCCTGCTGCACGAGTCCTGTACGAGCTCTGTATCCTGTACCAGCCTGCTGAACGAGCCTGCTGAACCAGTCCTGCTGCACGAGTCCTGTACGAGCTCTGTATCCTGTACCAGTCTGCTGAACGAGCCTGCTGAACCAGTCCTGCTGCACGAGTCCTGTACGAGCTCTGTATCCTGTACCAGCCTGTTGAACGAGCCTGCTGAACCAGTCCTGCTGCACGAGTCTTGTACGAGCTCTGTATCCTGTACCAGCGTGTTGAACCAGACCTGCTGCACGAGTCCTGTACGAGCTCTGTATCCTGTACCAGCCTGCTGAACCTGCTGCACGAGTCCTGTACGAGCTCTGTATCCTGTACCAGCGTGTTGAACCAGACCTGCTGCACGAGTCCTGTACGAGCTCTGTATCCTGTACCAGCCTGTTGAACGAGCCTGCTGAACCAGTCCTGCTGCACGAGTCTTGTACGAGCTCTGTATCCTGTACCAGCCTGCTGAACCTGCTGCACGAGTCCTGTACGAGCTCTGTATCCTGTACCAGCGTGTTGAACCAGACCTGCTGCACGAGTCCTGTACGAGCTCTGTATCCTGTACCAGCGTGTTGAACCAGACCTGCTGCACGAGTCCTGTACGAGCTCTGTATCCTGTACCAGCGTGTTGAACCAGACCTGCTGCACGAGTCCTGTACGAGCTCTGTATCCTGTACCAGCCTGTTGAACGAGCCTGCTGAACCAGTCCTGCTGCACGAGTCTTGTACGAGCTCTGTATCCTGTACCAGCCTGCTGAACCTGCTGCACGAGTCCTGTACGAGCTCTGTATCCTGTACCAGCGTGTTGAACCAGACCTGCTGCACGAGTCCTGTACGAGCTCTGTATCCTGTACCAGCGCGTTGAACCAGACCTGCTGCACGAGTCCTGTACGAGCTCTGTATCCTGTACCAGCGTGTTGAACCAGACCTGCTGCACGAGTCCTGTACGAGCTCTGTATCCAGTCCTGCTGCCCTAGCGCGAGGTGCTCTACATCAAACCACGCTGACGCAGCTGGAGCCAACCACACTGGTGCTGTTTAGCAACAATCTGCTCAGCTACCGGTTGGAGCCGATCATCACAGAAAGCCCACTGTTACCAGTCTCACACGCTGCATAGATACTTCAAAATAAAGTTTAACAACAAACAAATCATGTAAGTTAAACTTACTCGTATGTAAATGGATTTAATTTGCATTAAAGATTAATATGTGTTCTATATTCACCAAGTAAAAAGTTAATTTTTATTCTAAAACCATTATTTTTTGTTTCAGGTCGGATAGTGAAATGGATTTCGATTACGTTCAACTCAAAAGCGGCAAGAAAAGCTCGAGACGTTCACATAGTGATGAGAAAATTGTACGCAGTACTTCACCATCACCAGTTAAAACACCGAAGTAAGTTTTACTACTAATATGATTTATTCCAGATTTTAATCCGCCTCCATACATACCTTAAACACGTGTTTGAAGCATGAGTTTAGTTATGTATGTATTATTTTATTATTTACTTAAAATATCATTTTTGTTGCAGAAAAAGAAAATCTCAATCATCTACCCCATACACCTCGAAGTTGTCATGTGATAATATATTCGGCTTAAATCACAAGGCTGCTCACCAAGGTGAGCCGAACGAGTCGAGAGGAATAACTTCTAGCTTCGTGCTTCGAATTGCCAACGGCAATGAACGACGAGTGGCGGAATTGCAAGGTGAATATGTGGTGGATCTGAAGGTCTATCGCACATCAGACGTCAAGGAGCTGGACTCACTCGAAGCTTGGAAAAAGGCACTTGTTCGTATAAAACTTCAAACATCGGAAAATACTGATCAATGGAGATCGCTCCAACGCTTAATCAATCATGCTGATGAAGCCTTTGAAGAAGAGCCTAGGTTTTATAAGGATAAGAAATAGAATATGATATGTAATGTTAAGATAAAATAAATAAAGACTTAAAATAAATAAAATTTTCTTTTCACATCCTCGCAGGTATTATTAACACATGCATAGACCATTGAAGTATGTAGGTAGGTAAATAGGTAGGTAAGTAAAGCTTATCTTCGTAGGTTCCGATATATTTCGATTACATTGCCTTACGATATTTAGTGAGCAAAAGCTTATGAAAACGAAGGTTTGTGTTGTAGGAGCACGTGGGTGTACCTGAACATGTGCGTTGGAAACAAGGTACATAAGTGTTTATATATCCCGATGGGAGCTGGTAGGAACACGTTGGTTTACCTGAACGCATGCGTTGTAAGTTTTGATAACAGCGTTCAACACCAAGCCTCTGCGATGCCAGTTGCAGACGCACGTGTAAAGGACACGATGGTTTACTTGAACGCACGTGTTACTAAAGATTGTACCTAATCCCATGCTAGGAACATGCTGGTTTCATTGCCTTCCGATATGCAAGCTCTAGGAACACGTGCTAGGATGTGTTTTTGGGCATTCTACAACGCACGTGTTACTTAAGATTGTAATCCCATGGTAGGAACATGCTGGTTTCATTGCCTTCCGATATGCAAGCTCTAGGAACACGTGCTAGGATGTGTTTTTGGGCATTCAACGGAATGAAATGGAGTAGAATGCCCAATAACACCCTACTGTCGCCGACTTGAGAACTAAGGGTGGCACCATCATTCGACGAGCCTTCAATAACATTTGTCCCCTTCCAGAATTCTGTTGAATGCCTGCCTATCTACCAGCTTCAACCCGGGGAGTATGTCGGAGACCATGTTCAAGAGCTGCCGCCAAGCCGCCGCTCGTGCCGACAATTGCCGACCGGCGCCGATCGACCACCGAACGAGGGGACCCCGCGTCTACGCATCCATTACTCTCTCTCGGCCACTGTCAAAAATACACGCTTCGAAGCTCCTGGAAATACTAGTTTCATTTACCTTTATTTATTAATATCGAAGATTACACAAAAACAAGTACAACGGGCGGCCTTATCGCTAAAAGCGATCTCTTCCAGGCAACCTTTGGATGGACACGTATCTATTGTACAGGTATAGACGGTGGCGTATTAGACCAATGTATACAGTAACCTACATACATGAATAGGTATTACTATATAAATATAAATAAATACTAACTATAACCAATATACATATATTACATACATATATATATATATTTAAACTGATATTAACTATTAGATAAAGAAGCAAGAAAATGTTCATAGACCATATCGACGCTTGAAAGGCAATAATTACCAAGCGACATGTTGGGCGATATTGAGTTATATACATCACTGCAATCAGCAAAAAAAACTGCGTTGATTGGTCTTACTCTCGCACCGCTAGGAAGACTTTTGATGTCGCTTAGTAACTAAAAAAAACGCAAATTTCGGCGACCAAGCGACTAAAATTTTTGCGTTTATTATATAACTTTCATTTGGTATGTAATCTATTTTAGCTTTGTACACTTAGTAATTTTTGCTTGGACTCGAATAAATACGTTTAATCATAAAGTATTTTTTGCTTTACGGTATCTAGGGTTTGAGTATTGCCTAAGAAATTTTACCAGAAAAAATATTTATTTTTGTTGTCGGTTGAGATTTTTTAACTCAACTTAATAATGTACTCATTATCATTTAGTACTTTTTTACAGATTGCAATGGACTTACTTATGATATAAAGTAGTATTTTGCCTGCCGAAAACGAATAAAGTTTGTCATTTGGTAATATTTTACCTGCCGTTTTATTTACTACTTTCGTTGCTAAGATAACTATTTCCGATATTAAATTTGTACAAAAACATGCTTATCCCTATTGCAAGCATTTTGTTTTGTCGCTTATATGCACTGTAAAACAGGTTTAAAGTGGCTGTTGGTAACAAAATATCAATTAGTCTTCAATGAACTGTCGCATAGGTAATCCGCGTGCTGCCGCGCATCTCACTAAGTACTTGTCGCGACGCTTGAAATAAGTACTAGGTAAGTGTTTCCACTATAAAGATTATAAAAGGGTTAGCTTATTTAACACGTATTTTATATTGATTTAATTTTATGGTTCTAGGTACATTATGAAACGCAATAAGCGAGTAGACAACATAATTAGGCAAGCTATGACAAACGCGGGTGTAGATAGCAGGGATTTGATCGTGGTAATGTACATGTTTAGTTAAAATATTAAATCATTATCAATCTTAACTATATCTAATATTACATATATTTTATTTCTAGGGGCCAAGATGTCGAGCACGTACTCGTGCGTTCAATGACAAAAATCTGCAAAGATTGCAACAAGTTCGCAAAAAAACTTGTTTGTTGAACTGGTAAGTTTTATTTAATAAATTTACTTGTTACGCCTAATAAGTGTGTTAGCGCATGTACATGCGCTATAACACAATAAAATGAATAATACATTATAGATTTTTTGATATCATTTTGTACCTACATTGTAGTCTTACCAATTTTATACCTTTACCTTACCTTTCTCAGACTTAATATAGATAGATAGATATAGATAGATATTTATTTAATAGCTGCCAGACAGAGTATCCCGCAATGGTAGTATTTGCAAAATAGGCTTTTTAAGCGTTGTTTGTTACCAATCCAATTAAGTAAATTTTCCCTTGTCGTAGAGATATCTCCTTTCCATTATCTTGCTCTTGTACTGAACTAAACATCGGTGAATTATTTTTAACAGGATGAGACACTCTCAGGTGAAGTTTCTTCAATAAGATCCTTGGCGAGTACTTCTGAGACTATTACTACTGCCAACTGCATTGAAATGACTGGCCCACTAAATGATGATCAGCAACATCAAAATTATAGTGAAGCATTGATGGATGAGCTTGTCGGTGGCCCTTCAGGCCCAACCCTAGAATTCGTACCTGCTGAACTATCTAAAGAACAAAGTACATTTCCAGCAGATGATTATTCTGTTGTTCAGATTGGCACGCTAGAAATAGAACCAGCTAAAGAACAAGCATTGATAATGATTTGACTTTACCGGAATATTACGGTAATATTAATAATATTTCATATTTGCCATTATGTCTTTCTAAAATGTTATTGATGAGTTAAACATCATAAATTATGCCAAATATACCTAATAAGTAGTAGCTAAAGCTGTAAAATAGGATTTGATCTTAATTGTGTTGTTTAATTGATAATTTACGTTTATATACATATATTCATGGTTGTTTGTATTGAAAATTGGATCTCAAACTTGCATCTACATATTTTTTTATGTAGTGCATCTACATAAAAAATTATGTAGATGCATTAATAAATAACATTTAATAAATCACATTTTTTATTATGTGATTTATTAAATGTTTCTTGAAAATAGTATTTGGAAAAACTATAATTATTGTTCTAGTTCTATTCTTAAGTAATAATTATGTAAGACTGACTACTTAAGAGGGTGATCTAAGCCCTAAATCAATTTTCTTCTAAGTTGAAATTGTGATTTGCCTACCTTTACTGATTTTAAATTTCGTAATAAATACCTATATAAGTAAAATGTCTTATTTATTTAAAGTTCATTTTAACACACAATATTAAGCAATTTAAGACGATATCCGCAAAAAACCTTGTTGCGAAAGCCGTTAATTATTTGAACGTAAACCTAAATTCGTTGTTACTTGTACAAAACAATACTACACTAACCTTATCGAATTTGTACTTTGTTTAAAATTTCCTGACACAAAAGATTTACTGGTTTCTGTTTAGATCAGTTTATCCATTTGTCAAACAAGCGTTACTTCTAGATACCTAATTTTTCTTCAAACACAATTATGAACTAATGGGGTTTAGTAAATTTTACTTGTTTTATTACAAAATTTTGTTGTCGGCAAGTAATTTTTACTCGTTTGTGATTTTGATGAAATTATTACTAACCGACACTATTTCATTAACTATTGAGAAAATACATAGTTTTTATATGCCAGTTTACTAAGTATATAAACTGCATTTAAAATTCGTTGAAATTAAGAAGTTATGCCTAATAGGCGATTTAATATGATTTTTTTTCTGAAAAAATAAACTTTAAAGTGCTCCAGTGTAAAGTTGCCAACATGTCGCTTGGTAATTATTGCCTTTCAAGCGTCGATATGTTTAAATAAAGGGAGTGATTTAGCTTGTCTTATTGCGGTTGGTAAGGCATTCCATAGTTTCGTGGCATGTACGGTGAACGATGAACTGTAGGCATAAAAGGGGCGTGGAGTTTGCAGCAAAAGGGTTTCAGTGGAGCGAAGAGAGAAGGTATGGGTTTGGTGCAGGTACTTGAATCGTTCTTTGAGGTACCGAGGAGTATTGGGGATGAAGAGGATAGAATACAGGAGGGAAAGGAAGTGTGCGTCCCGGCGTAGACGGATTGGTAACCATTTAAGCTTGTTGCGGTACTCTGTGATGTGATCATACTTACGCAGACCGAAGATGAAACGTATGCAGAAATTTTGAAGCCGCTCAAGCTTATCAAGCTGTACTTGGGTTAGATCAGGATAACTGGCGTCGGCGTAGTCGAGAATGGGGAGCAGAAGTGACTGAGCAAGCGCAATTTTGGTTGATGTCGGTAAAAAGTTCCTCAGCCGTTTTAAAGAGGCCGCCGATGCAAACGTCTTACGGCTGACTTCAGCCAGTTGCGGTCCCCAGTTCAGCTGATTGTCAATGATTATCCCAAGATTTTTAACAGTTTTACTTATGTTAATTTGAACATTGTCGAAAAGGACATGCGGAAGATGAACCCAGTCAATTTTTGAAACCATTCGTGAGCTACCTATTATAATTACCTGGGTTTTTGTTGGGTTAACTTTCAGCCCGTGAGCATTACTCCAATGCAGAATTTTATTTAAATCCTCATTTATAACACAGACGGCTTCATGTAATCGCTCCACTGGAGCCTGGGTATAAATGTGTAAGTCATCTGCATAAAGGTGGTAGGAAGAAGAGAGTTGATTGGATATAGAATTGATAAATATAGCAAAAATAAGAGGAGATAAAACGCCGCCCTGCGGTACACCGGCACTCAGTTGACACCAGGAGGAGATGTTATCGTCAACACAGATACGTTGCCGGCGACCGAACAGGTAACTACGAAGCCAGGTAATTACGTCTGAAGAGACGTTAAGCGAACGAAGAATGCCTAATAGAATGTCAAAATCGACGTTGTTAAAAGCATTACTGAAGTCCAGGAGTGAGAGGACGGTCGCATCTCCGTTCCAGATGCCATCTCTTATATCGTCGGTGATTTTGATGAGAGCTGTCGTAGTGCTATGGCCTGGGCGGAAACCGGATTGGAAGCGATTAAGAAGATCATTCATATTGAGGAAAAGGCTAAGTTGTTGGTGTACAAGTCGCTCAAGGACTTTAGACATGAAAGGCAAGATTGAAATGGGACGGAAATCAGAAAACGAAGATGGTTTTGTTTTTTTAGGTAGTGGAGTTACTTGTGCGTCTTTCCAAGTACTGGGAAAAGTTCCACTATTTATTGAAAAATTTAGTAGATATGTAATAACATGGATGATGTCATCAAGAATGGGAAGGATCATATTTTTACTAATGCCATCGGAACCGACAGCATTAGAAGAAATGGAGCAAATGCTCTTCTTAACCTCAGATTCGGTAAATTCACGAAACAGGAAAGGAGGAAAGTCAGGAATAGGGATAGACGAAAGAGAATTTAAGGTTTGGGTTTTAATAGAACCCTCAAACTTAGAACAAGAGGAGAAATGAACGTTTAAGGCGTTAATGTCTAAGTCTTTTGAGCGACTATCATTCCGCGATTTACCAACACCTACACCGATTTCCATTCCTTGGAGGGGTCATTATTTTCTACGGATTTATGAATATGTCGGCGTTGTGCATCCCTACACACCTTATTGCAGTGATTACGGGCTTTAGTAAATAGCGCTTTATTCTCGGCAGTCGGCTTACGTTTGTACTTAGCCTTGGCTGCAAGTTTGTTGTTGAGCTCAGTTTTTATATCGTTTGTAATCCAAGGAGCAGGAAGATGCTTAATTTTAACAGCCCTGACAGGGGCATGCTTGTCGTACAAGTTTATCAAAATGCGATTAAAATTAACGAGTTTGCTGTCCATATCAGCTGCATCCAAAACCTCAGACCAGTCAGCATCCTGTGCATCTTTGCGCAGGTTCTCAACATTCATCCCACCAAAATTGCGCTGAAAAAGAATTTGAGGCTTGGCTTTGGGGGGACGGATTTTGTACGAGAGAAAGATCAGGTCATGATAAGAGAAAGCATGCGCTGAACACTGGCCATGCTTTGCGACATGAGATAGGGAGGAAACTAAAATAAGATCGAGAAGAGAAGGGTTGCAATTAGGAAAATTATGGGTAGGATTTAATGGAAGAATTGATAAATTACTGGACTGGACAAGACTTTCTAATAATTGTGTTCTGGAATCACGTTTTAACAAACACGTGTTAAAATCGCCCATGATAATGGTATGGTCAAACAAAGGAGTAAGCTCATCCAGAATCTTCTCAAAGGAAGGAAAAAAATTAATACGAAGAGACGGAGAATAGTAAACGCCAAGCAAAATCTTACGATGGGAAAGGAGTACTTGTATAAATAGATGTTCACCCGCACTAGACGGAGGTGGTTGCGCAGACATATCAATAACTGTGTAGGGAATATGCGATCGAATGTATATGGCTACGCCCCCACCTACAGTACTGGTGCGGTCGTTACGAATAAGGTCAAATCCAGGAAGAGAATAAAATGTTGAGGGTAGACATGGTTTTAACCACGACTCTGAAATAAGAATGGCATGGATGTTAGCCTGGTTAAAAGACGCCAGCTGTAAAGTGAGCCGGGACACTTTGTGCATTAATATGCACTAGGTTGAAATTTTTGGAAACATCAGAAAAGGTAGAATCTAACGTATCAGAGAGAGTTGGAATACTAACGAAACTATCGTCGTCGCCGTCGGACGAACAAGACAAAAAGTTGTCACCACTACTATTCATCATATGGTATATATAGTATAGACTTATTAAATACCTTATATATAAAATATTAATATTTTTAAAAATATATAGCCTACTTAATAATATAAATACATAAAATACCTTACTTATGAAAATCTATTTACGTTTATCTGTGCCCATCTGCCAGCTAACAATTCTTTAGATAAGTAATGTCAAATCCAAACAACATTAATAAACACATAACAAAGAACGTAATTTTTTAAAAACACAATCATTATACAACATTAATCTACGAATAAACTCATCGATCCGACCGGACTTAGCCTTATCGTTGATGGCAACACATACGCAATCAACTAATTTTGACAAAACAAAAACCAAGAGAGCGTTTAACGGAACGTAATAATAGACAATTTGACTTTGACAGTTGACAGTTTCGAAGGAATACTATGACGTCCGTCGATAGAGTTTTGTGCAAGAAAAAACATGTAAACAAATCCGGTTAATGCTAAAGTGCACTGTCTACCTGCATTTATTTAGTGTTGCGAAGTTACTACATACCTATGTCATAGTAACAAGTTAGCCGATCGGATCAATACAAATCACAGCAATGAGCATGGGGATTCACTTCTTGGAGGAGACTACTCGGCGGGCTTTAGACGGGGCAGCTATTTGCTTAGTGTTAGATATGTAGCTATAGATATACGTGTAACGCGGGTGCGGTTGCGCCGCACCTCGCGGTTGTTCAATAAAACAGTGTGCAGTATGCCGGCTTTCATTACGCACGTACCACAGTCCGCTCCCCAGTCGAATATAAAATTTTTTTGGGCTTCCGGTCCCCGAATTGATCAGACGTGTTGCTCATTGAGTCCCGATAAAATTTGTGTAAAAATCAAGCAAACAGAAGAAGATAACCTTCGAAAGCAGATCGCCGGCCGCCAATTCCTGGTAAAACTTTTTCAACTAAAATTCACCATCACCATACCACAAAACCGAGCATTTTGCAACATATACATCGCTCAAGAATTGAAACCGCGGCGGACATTTTCTGTTTTGGGGGAATTTGACCCACAATTTTTACTAAAAACTAAGAAAAACGAAAAACTTCCGGCATCAGCTTTGATTTGTTTATTTGTTTTGTTTGACAATGACAACTGGCTGTTGACACCTACTCGTCATCTGTCATTTGCCATCCCAGAAATCAGCCTTTGCCATTCAACCACAGACTAAAACTAAAATAAGGCTAACTTCACACAGACCAAACCGAATCACGATGAGTTGCGCTGCTTGCCTCTCTGCTGTTTTGGATGACGACAATTTTTTGCGATGCACTAAAGATGAGTGTGGTAAATTGTACCACTGTTCTTGTGTTGGCAGAAAAAAGATTTCTGATGCTACCAGTGAATGGATCTGCCCAGACTGCTGCTGCGCGTCAAAGAAAGGTGGTGACAATTCCCTCACACCCGTTGGAGCTAAAAAAACTTGCGCACAGAATATAACGTTCCGTAAGAAGGTGACAATCGCTGACAATACCATGGTTAAGGTCAATACAGAGGCAAATGAGCCGTTAACATCCGAGATCCGTAGTCTTCGCGATGAGGTCTCACTTCTAAGGGACCAACTCTCAAAAGCGGTTTCCCTCATTATGGGATACGAATCCAAGCTGGCTGGGTATACATCGAGCGTTGAGGCTTTACAAAGCATTATTAAAGCGCGTGAAACTAGGATACCGACTACCCCTCCTTCTGCGAGTCCTGCCTTACTGCCGCTACAACCTGCTACAGCACCGAAGAGACCAGCCAAAAAAGTACCATTGGTGAACCCAGAGCTGCAGAAGGTAACGAAACTGCAAAACCCACCACCTCAGCTTCCGAAATTGCGAGCCCAGACTACTGCAGCTAATGTCCTCAACAAGGTTAACACCAACCCTAGCTCCCCCGCTTTTGAGACCACCCAAACGGATCTGGGAAACTTGTCGTCGGCATCTGAGGACCAGCATAAATGGACGGATGTGAGGAGAAGTCGGCGTCCACTGTCTCTGTGTGGCACCGCAGGACCAGCTATAACCTCCTTGAAAGCTGTTGAGCCCCGCAGATACATCCATCTATGGAACATGGAGTCCAGCGCCGCAGAGGTGAGCGCATATCTGCAACAGCTTTGTCCCATTGGCTCTTGCAGCGTTGTTGAACTAACAGCAAAAGGCGACTATAAATCGTACAAAATTGGCGTGCCAGTGGCGTTCTATGATACTTGCATGTCAATCGACGTGTGGCCGGTGAACGCTAGAATTAAAGAATGGATAGTGTACACCGAAAGACCATTGACCTTCAACAACACTTCGAGGAAGGCTCCCCAGCCCTTTCGGAGCGCAGCGGCTTCTTAAAGAACACTCTTCAATAAAGGCTCTCTACCAGAATGTTCGCGGCCTTAAAACTAAACTTACAAGATGGCGGAATAATATGGGACTAGCCGAGCATGACTTGATTGCTGTCACGGAAAGTTTCCTTGACTCTTCTGTAGAGGATGAAGAACTTACCTGTACGGACTGGTCTATTCTACGTCGTGACAGGAAGACACCTTGTGGAGGCGTTCTACTCGCTGCTCGAGCTCCTATTACACTCAAGAGGCGAAACGAGTTGGAGACAGAAGAGGCAGAAGACCTTTGGGCTAGTTTTTCGTGGCACGGGCGCCCGTTTCTAGTATGCGTCGTCTATATTAAACCAACAGCTAGTGACTGTGTCTACATGTCATGGTTTAATAAGGTTGAAAGTTTTATTTTGTCCACTAAAACATCCGTGATTATAGTAGGTGATTTAAACTTGAATAGCGCCTCAGTCAATATCCTTAATTATTACTGTTATTTCTTATCTTTTAGTAATCTGACTGAACATAATGTCGTCACAAACTCATACGGAGGAATGTTGGACGTAGTGCTGGTTCAGGAGAGTGATGAGGTTCTTGAGGTCTCTGTCAACGAAGCTGACGGATTGGTTCCTCCCGACGCATACCACCCACCGCTAGACATCGAGATTCAAGTTAACAGGGCTCGTTATTCTGATCGACTTCTTCCGAGCAATATTGATCCTGCAAAAGACTGGAACTTCAATAAGTGCGATTATGCACTATTGTTTTCTCTATTATCTGATAATTCGTGGATTGAGGTCATGCAGTCAAATAACGTACTTTGCGCTTGTCAACACTTCTACGATACAATATATAGTATTTTTAACATCTGCATGCCTAAAAAGTGTCGGAATAGTAGAGCTCCTAAGCGTTACCCGATTTGGTTTACCGGTGATATTATTGCGGACACGAAGCGCAAACTAAAACTTCACGGTACTTGGAAACGGTCTGGATGTAAGGAATCTTACCAGCTTTTCTCCATCCTCCGTGCTGATCTGAAATCCCGGGTGGCTACATCGTACAGAAATCACATGAAATGTATCGAAAGCAGCATCAAGAGTGAGCCCCGAAGATTCTGGAAGCACATAAGCTGCCTTCGGTCTAAGGGAGGGTTTGAACCAAATATTACCTACAAAGGTACAACCTTCTCTGGGCCGGACGCGGCTGAGGCTTTCGCGAGCTATTTCGCTAGTGTTTTCTTGCCGGACGTTCCCCAGCTGGATGCTGTTAGTGCTGCTTCTGCTGATACAACAGCTAACGCCAATGACATTGACGTTACCAGTGTCACACGTGAGGACGTCATCTCGAGTATAAGGAGACTTAAGCCTTGTAGTGCAGTGGGACCGGACAATTTGCCCTCGGCAATAGTCAGGAATGCAGGAGAACTGTTGTGCGTTCCACTCTGTCACATCTTCAACTTGGGTCTCAAGTCTGGGGCTTATCCGCCGCAGTGGAAGGTTTCCAGGGTAACTCCTATTCCTAAAAGTTCCAATAAGTCTCAAGTTGAGGAGTATCGTCCGATAGCAATTCTCTCCGCTCCAGCGAAAGTTTTCGAGAGTATCTTGCATAAATACATTTACGCACAGGTGAACAGGTTTCTATGCAGCGAACAGCACGGTTTTAGAAGCAAGTGTTCCGTCAATACAAACTTGTTGACCCTCGTTAACTTCGTTTCTGCCAGCATGGATCGTGGTCTTCAGGTTGATGTCCTATATTTCGACTTCCGGAAGGCGTTTGATAGGGTCAACAATGACATACTGCTGACGAAACTAAGTCTTATTGGCTTTGCCCCGGGTCTTCTGCGGCTTCTCGCGAATTACCTCCGGGATCGTCAGCAGTTTGTCAGACTTGGTCTCTACGAGTCCAAACCCTATCACACGCGTTCCGGAGTCAGCCAGGGATCTATACTGGGACCTTTATTATTCCTTTTAATGGTTAACGACCTTCCAGCTGTGGCATCGAGTGCTAGGAGCCTGCTGTATGCGGATGATTTAAAACTCTATTTAGAGATTAAGTCTGAAGCAGACTGTCGGGCCCTACAACATGATGTCGACGCCATATTCGAGTGGAGCATCGTTAACAAAATGGAGTTTAATCCCAGTAAATGTTGCGTCATGACCTTCGGCCGAATGCGGTACCCAATCCATTTTGATTACAAAATAAACAACGAATCAATAAACAGAACCGTCACCATAAAAGACTTGGGTGTCACATTCGACCGAAAGCTTACATTCCATGACCACATTCGTTCTCTGGCCAAGGAGTCATTCAGGCGTCTTGGGTTCGTCCTCAGAAACGCCCGTGACTTCGAGAGTGACCATGTTGTTCGCCTTCTATTTTCGGCACTTGTTAGGAGCAAGTTGGAAAGCAGCGCTTGTGTCTGGAACCCGCACGAGGTTACTTACACCCTCATGCTTGAGAAAGTGCAAAAAAAGTTCTTGCGGTTCCTCTACAAGCGTTGCTTTGGTTACTACCCTTACCTTTATCCCACTAAGTTCTTACTGGGATGCTTAGGCTTCAACTCGCTGGAGACGCGGCGTGCTTACGACCAAATAACCACGATCTGCAAGATACTCCACGGAAAGATTGACGCTTCGGAATTGAGTAACGAGCTGTGTCGACTCTACGTCCCAAACAACTACTGTCGGGGTCGAAAACACAGATTGCTTGCTGTGCCGCAGTCCCGTACGGCAGCGCGGTCGATGTCACCTGTCCCTCGAGTACTCAACGCTCTCAACGCTCTCCTGGACGACAGCCCTGATGTTGACTTGTTCGCTGATAACTGGACTAAAATACTAAGAGAGTGTCTTTCATTCTGTGAACGTCATGATTAATTTATATTTTTTTTTTGTGTACCTGTTAGATTATTAGTATTCCTATTTGTATGTAATTTTATATTTAATTTTTTTTTTAATTAATGTAATTGGTTCTAATAACCGTTTTAATTAAATAAATAAATAAATAAATAAATAAATAAATAAATAAATAAAACATTGACGACGAGTTACCCACATAAAAAAAAAAGTGATGTTCGGCACAAATTCTTCGCTGGGAGCTATCGCCAGTTTTGACCACCTAACCCAGGACTGGAAGCTGTACAAAGGCAGGCTTCAACAATGGTTCATCGCCCACGGAGTCGGCGAGGCAGCAGGAGACAAAACTGGGAGTGCTGTGATCGCGCGCGCGTACGGGTCGCTCCTAAAATCGCTACAGTAAATCGTCGCAATTTAATTTTAAATTCGCTCCGATTGCGCCCGTAGTTACGTGCTACGGAGGGGAACACTCGCGTTCGGGAAACCGGCGGATCGGCATGCGAGTGCCGATTCCCATAGGCCACGCGTCGCGATGAACCCCGAGGAGGGTCCCCCCGCGGGGCCTCCAAAAGTGCCGCCTCCGCGACCATCACCATCATCATCATCGTCATCGTCGGACGAGGATGAGGGAAAAGTGGAAAAGCAGAGGCTGAAGAAAGCAACCCCCACACGAAGGAGCGAGATACCGCCCGCCAGTACCTTCGAGGCATTGTCTCCGAAAGGGCTTTACGAGCGTGATTTAATCACACTCGCCCGTCTTATGCAAGCCGGGGCCCTTTCGGAGGGAATGTTGCGATGGATGTCGATGTATCTCCGACTCCAAGAAGCCGAAGTTGAGGGAACCGAGCTGTCGTTGGAAGACCAGACAGCGCTCGAGTTTGCCCAGAAGTCAATCGTCACCTTGCCGCCGCCGCACCCGAGGCACATGACTGCCCACCGCCGAATTCCAGCGCAAATAGAGAGCTCCGAGTCGAAGAAAAGACCACGCTCGCGCTCACTCTCCGAGAGTCCGCCTCAAAAGGAGAAGCAGGTGAGGAAGGCTAGCCCTCCAAAGCGCGACGAGCCCCAGACCATTGCCACCACCAGCAGCCAAGGCCCCGCCCCCCTGCCGCAGAGGCAAAAACCTACGGCTCAAAATAGGCCGAGTTTTGCCCAAGCCGCTAGGACTCAGCAGCCGCCTAGCACACTCGCACCAACACCGCAACCGCCAAATCGGGCCCCCCCGCCCCCGCCCAATAAGCCGACCGCGGCCCCGCCCAAGGCTCAAGCCGGAAACCCGGTGAGTACCGATCCCGCATTACTAAAAGCCCCCACAGGCCCTAAATATCCCCCGCTGGTAGTGGAGAAGCTGGACAATTGGTCGGTCCACTTCCGTAAGTTAGCGGAGAGGCTAGGTAGACCGCCAAATGGCCGCCCATATGGTCAGGGCATTAGATTCAGCCCAGAAGATGAAAAAGAGTACAGACTGATTCAGTCATACCTTACGGAGCTGGAGAAGGAGACTCCAATCAGTTGGTTCTCCTACTCACTTCCGGCTGAAAGAAGCCTAAAAGTGGCTATTAGAGGCCTCCCGTCTGACACAGACGTGGAGGAAATAAGCGCGGCCCTGGAGGAGAAGGGTTTCTCTCCAGAATATATTAAAAATATAAAGGGGCGGCAGGGACGCCCAGGGAGCATTTTCTACGCGTCCCTGAAAAAGACACCTGGCCTCACACCGGCAATATACGAGATGACGGAGCTCCTGATGATGCCGGGGATCATAGTGGAGGCATGGCGAGGGAAAAAAGGACCATCGCAGTGCCACAGATGCCAAAAGTTCCGTCACAGCTCCCACAATTGCCATCGGGAACAGGCGTGCGTGCGCTGCGGAGAGCCACACCGCGCAAACGAATGCCCGCGCCCCAGGGAAGAACCAGCGACCTGTGCAAACTGCGGTGGATCACATCCAGCCAACTTCCAATCCTGCCCGATCTTTAAGAGGGAAGCTCGGAACAAGCGCGGAGGCACCCTTGCCGAAACCCAAAACGCACCAGCGAGAGGCAGAAAAGGCACCACGCTGACTGCGCCAACCACCATCGAGGAGACGGCGGCATCCTCCCTGATGGCCCCAGCGAACCAACCAGGCCAAGCAAACAAGAGGAAAAAGAAGAAGCCGAAAGTAACTGAAACGAAAACCTCGACCACGACTGAGACGAAGAACTCTTTGGGGCAGACCATCGGCGTCCTCAAAGAGATCCTAGAGGCGGTACAGTCTGGCACCGATGCCGAGACGGCTACCCTAATGGGCCTTATGAAGATCCTCAACAAAAATGGGGGTCAATCTTAGGGTAGTCTACTGGAACGCTGAAACGCTCACGGGGAAGGGAAGACAGCTGGCCCTCTTCCTCCGTGAGCAAAAAGTTGACATATTTTTGGCCAGCGAGACGAGACTGAAGACCGGGACGAACTTTCGAGTTCCCAATTACTTCGTGTACCGGAAGGATGAAGTCAACCCCACTGGAACGGCCTACAGGGGTTTAGCAGTGATGGTCCATCGAAAGATCATCCACCAGCCTGTACCCGTCACTGAATACAGCTCTTTCCAAGCTCTGGGTGTGCTTGTGAATGTCGCCGGAGAAAACGTGAGGATATTCTCGATCTATAAGCCGCCTAATGAAACGCTCAAGACAACAGACCTGAGAGCTCTGCTAGAATCAGATACTCCAACAATCGTAGCCGGCGACCTAAACTCCAAGCATACCCTGTGGAACTCCAGCAGGGTATGCACGAACGGGCGCATACTGTACCAACACTCGATGGACCATCACTATGAAGTCATTGGACCCGACACGTGGACCCACTACACGCACGACGGAAATGGAGACGTCCTGGATATCGTTATCCACAAGGGGCTGACGGTAGTTCCAGAGCTCAGCGTGCTGACAGATCTACCATCAGATCACAGGCCAGTGCTACTGACGCTCAACGAATTACCGAGCAGAATCTGCCCGCTACCGCCGAGACGAAAGATCTGCTGGGAAACTTTCCAAAGAGAGGTACAAGAGAAGACCATCAGCAGACCTATCGAAACCGCCGAAGACGTAGACTGGGCCGCAGAAGAACTCACCAAGGCTATCCAGGACTCCCTCAACACAGCCTCGCACACCTCCGCGACGACGAGGCGGCTAAACCCCCTCCCGGCGTGGATACGGGACCTCATTCGCGACAAAAGGGAGAAGCGGAAGCTTTGGCAAGAGACCAGATGCCCAAGGGTCAAAAGTGAGGTGAACGCCCTAATAGACCGCGTGAGAACTGCTCTTGACAACTATGCTGCTGAAGGATGGGAAAGACACGTAGCCGCTATAGCTGACACCATACCCTCAGTACATCGGCTATGTCGTCAGCTAACAGGAGAGCCCAAACCCACCCAACCGTTAGTGGGACCCGACGGACTCCTTAAATTCCAGGCCAACGACAGGGCAGAAATCCTGGCAAGCAGCCTAGAGAAGCAGTTCTCCCCAAACCCAGCCACAGATATGGAACACACATCTCTTGTGGAGGACTCTGTTCGAGACTACCTAGCGTCTGCAGCTTCGGCGGAAGAAGAAGCCATCTTTGTACAGCCAGGGAAGACCAAGAGACTTATACAGAAGCTCCCACCGAGAAAAGCGCCGGGACTGGACGGCATCACAAATGAGACGCTGAAGCACCTTCCACCGAAGCTAGTAGTCACCTTAACACGCCTATACAACGGCATACTCAGAAGTGGCCACTTCCCAACAAAATGGAAAGTCGGAAAGGTGGTAATGATTCCTAAACCCGGAAAAGATGCCAGGAAACCCGAGAGCTACCGCCCGATCACACTGCTCAGCACGATGTCAAAGGTGTTCGAGAGGATCGTGCTCCAACATCTGACGCCGCACATCCAGCCTCGGGAGGAACAATTCGGGTTCCGTGCAGAACATTCCACCACCTTGCAGATAGCCAGATTAGTGCACGAAATGGCCACCAGCCACAACAAGAAGGAGTATGTCGTTGCGATCATGTTGGACATGGAGAAGGCCTTCGACAGAGTCTGGCACGAGGGCCTGCTGTTCAAGCTGATGAAATCCAGCGCCCCAAAGAAGATCCTTCTGATAGTCGAGAGCTTCCTCAGGAAACGCAGCTTTGTGGTTGCAGTCGAGGACGTGCTGTCGGCGGAGAAACCTGTCCAAGCCGGAGTACCGCAAGGAAGCTGCCTTTCACCCGTATGCTACGCCTGGTACACCGACGATATCCCGATCGTTGGGCAGGCAAAGCTTGCTCTCTATGCAGACGACGCAGCTTACTTTGCATCCTCGTACAGGGCAGAATACGCCGTAAAGCGACTGCAGCCAACCCTCGACCTCCTTCCAGAGTGGTTGCAGAAATGGAGGCTCTCCGTGAACGTGGCGAAGACCCAGGCCATTATCACGGGGAGCACGAAACTTCCCACCCCCCTGAAGCTGATGGACAAAGCCATCCCGTGGCAACCAGATGTAAAATACCTGGGGGTCACCATCGACCGACGCCTCAGCTTCAAGAAGCATGTCAGCCACCTGGTAGGGCAAGCCAGAGGAGCAAGGACCAAGCTGCTCCCAATCCTGATAGCCAAACTGCCGCTAAGAACAAAAGTGATGATATTCAAGACATACCTCAGGTCACGGATCACCTACGCAGCTGCGGCGTGGTACCCGTACCTGAGTGAGACAAGCAAAAATAAACTGCAAGCCCAAGAGAACATCACCCTCAGGAAAATTGTTGCAGCCCCGCGGTACGTCAGAAACTCGACTATACGGAAGGACCTGAAAGTAGAAAGGACCGAAGATTTCGTCGGCAGGCTTCTCTCAAACATGTTTGATAAGGCCGACCACTCCAAACATCCACATATTAGAGAGATCGCCCCACAGCACGCCAGACCTCCGGACATACCAAAAAAACGGAAGAGCAAGCCTTATATACGAGAATTCAGAAATCCAAAAGATTACGCCAACACCACTGTCTTGGCTCCATCGCTGGTGTCTGCTGCCACGGTTGCTGATCGGTTCGCTGGGCCTTCCTTGGGAAACCAAGGATCTCACCCGGCAGGGCCAGATCGCACCGTGGCTTCAGGCAGCACTAGCGACGGAACCTAAACCAGATGCACAATAAACAACACCCAAAAGACCCACCCATAGTTATGGGTGGAGAAAAGCCAGGGCCAGGGGGCACAGCCCCGATACCCTCTCCCCACCCCACCACAAGGGGTGAGATGAAGATAAAGACAGACAAAACTGGGGTCAAGCAGAAAGCAGTATTGCTAAGCGCACTCACGGAAAGCACGTATCAACTAGCGTGTAACTTAGCGTTGCCTCATGAAATTAACGACAAGAGCTATGAAGAGATCGTGAAACTTTTGGACGACCATTTTTTACCGAAGCGTTGCGGGTTTGCAGAGAGGCACAAGTTTTACACGGCTGTGCAGCAACCCGGCGAGACGCATTCGCAGTGGGCCGCGCGGCTGCGCGGCTTGGCCACCTACTGTTCTTTCAAAAACATTGAAGATCAACTTCTAGACAAGTTTGTCATGGGTATGTTGCCCGGACATGAGCGCGAGAAGCTGTTTGCCAAGGATATCGACCAATTGACACTGAGCAAAGCCGTGGATCTGGCTGAGAGTATTCGTGGCGCGCGCGCTGGTGCCACCATGGCGCCGGTGGGCCTCTCCGCCGCCAACCAGGACGCCGACGGAGCTGTTTATAAGATAAAGCAACAGAACAGTAACAAAGTACCGCGTACTTCCAGCGGCGAGAAGTGTTCGGCTTGTGGTTATAAGAACCACAAGTTATCCGAGTGTCGTTTCGGTAACTATAAGTGTAGATTGTGTAACCAAAAAGGCCATCTTCGTAAAATGTGTCCGAATAAAAAAGTGAATTACGTCGAGCAAGGTAATACCGATGATGAAGGAGATGATGGTGAGTTAATTTTAAATATTAATTGTCATAGTGAGGTACCAATGACCGAATTTATAAATTTGGAAGGCCGAAAAATCAAATGCGAAATTGACAGTGGTTCGCCAGTGTCTGTGATATCAGAAGGTTTATACAAAAGCCATTTTAATGAAATTCCGTTATCAACACCGACGAAAAACTTACTTACCTACACAAATACAAAAATGGCAGTCATAGGTTGTATGATAATTAACGTGACCTACCTAGGTCGCACTGTAAAATTGCCTTTTCATATAATTAGCAATGGCGGCCCTCCCCTTCTAGGTCGTGATTTCATGCGAGCATTTCAATTACACCTTGTGTCCACTCTTGATCGTTGCTGTAATATTGTGAGTGATGTAAACAATAACGTCGTTGAAACTTTAACGAATTTATATCCAGGCGTATTTTCGGATAAATTAGGCTGTTTCACCAAATATGAGGTTAAGTTACCCCTACAATCTAACGCGAAACCGATATTTTTTAAGTGTCGCTCTGTACCGTTTGCTTTAAAAGATAAAGTAAACAAGGAGCTGGATAGGTTAGAAGCACTAGGTAAACTAAAACCGGTTTCTTATTCTGAGTATGCGTCGCCTATTGTACCCGTGTTAAAAAAAGACGGCACCGTGCGCATTTGCGCTGATTACTCGGTTACTATCAATAAACAGCTGCTTGTAGAAAAATATCCACTTCCTACATCCCAGGAATTATTTACTAAACTGCACGGTGGTGAGGAATTTAGTAAATTGGATTTATCAATGGCGTACAATCAAATCAAAATTCACGAAAGTTCGCAAAGTATAACATGTATAAATACACCGCGTGGTTTATATAATTATTCGCGACTAATTTTCGGTTTAGCAAGTTCAGCATCAATTTTTCAACGAGTAATTGATTCGTTGTTAAGTAATTTAGATGGGGTTCTTGTGTTTCAAGATGATGTTTGTATAACGGGGTCAAATAAAGCACAACACATGGTTAGGTTAAAAGAAGTTTTAAAACGCTTAGAAGAGGCCGGATTTACTTTGAGAAAGGATAAATGCATTTTCTTTCAAAAGGAAATATCCTATTTGAAAATACCACCAATACCTATATGGCAGGTCGGAACCTTTCATCTTGCGCACAGACCACAAGCCTCTAACTGTTATATTTGGCGCGAAACGCGGCATTCCTGAAGTTTCAGCAAACAGGTTGCAACGGTATGCTATATTTTTAAGTGCATACAATTATAAAATAGAATTTATCAGCAGCGCGGCGAACACAGCTGATTTCTTATCGCGTGCGCTCCCGAACAATAGCTCGGGCCCCCGCCCGCACGAGTCGGGGGGGAGGGAGGTCGCTGCATTATGTTAATTTCGCCTTAGAAGGATGCTTACCCGTTACCGCTATAGATTTAGAAAAAGAAACATTAAGGGACCCTTTGTTAAGCAAAGTATTAAATTTAATTCAAAATGGTTGGCCACCTAAAATGAGTGACGAAAATCTTAAACCTTACTTTCTATGCAGAATGCAGTTATCCCTTGAAAATGGAATTTTAATGCGAGGCCATAAAGTTGTTGTTCCTTTAGCTCTGCGCAGTAAAATATTAAATGAGCTGCATAGTTCTCACTTTGGGATTGTTAAAATGAAAGCCGAGGCAAGATCGCGATTTTGGTTTCCAGGCATCGACAAAGCCTTAGAAAATTTAGTAGGCGCTTGTGAAGTGTGCATGCAGCTGCGGCCCTCCCCGCCCCGCTCGCCGCTCGCGCCCTGGCCCTCTGCGCACCCGCCGCACGCTTTTCATAGAATCCACATGGACTTTTTAGGTCCCATGAATAATAAAATGTTCTTAATAATTGTAGATGCCTATTCAAAATTGGTAGAATGCTACAACATGAATAATAACATTACTACTAAGGCGGTTATTTGTAAACTGTGTAATTTTATGTCTAGGTTCGGAATACCTCAGATAATTGTTACTGATAACGGAACTTCTTTTGCATCACAGGAACTGGCGAACTTTTGCAAGCTAAACAAAATAATTCAATTGTTCTCACCGGTTTATCATGCAATGAGTAATGGGCAGGCTGAATCATTTGTTAAAATAATAAAAAAAGGCATAAACTCGATTCTATTGTTAGGCAGCAAAGATGATTTTCAAAATAGGCTTTCTAAATACTTATTTGACTATCGCAATTCCTGCAATAGTACCACGGAAACTTCTCCAGCTGAGTTAGTCTTCGGTCGGAAGTTGCACTCACGATTAGATTTGTTCGCACCAAGCACCACTAATCCTACTTCATCATCGGAATTACCTGCTCTAATCACACAAAAACAGTACTTACAGGCTAAACATTTTGGCGGCAAAGCGCAGTGTGACTTTAACATAAATGATACAGTTTGGTTTAAAAACTTTATGAACAAAAATAAATACATTTGGTCAAAAGGTCAAGTCAGTGGAAAGTTCGGAAAAGTCATGTATAAAATAAAATCTCCAGGAATTAAAAAATACATCATAAGACATAGAAATCAACTGCATGCGTACAAAGCAAACGATGCAGCTGATTGCGCAGTGGCTGATGAGGGTGATGCTACTTTATCCCAGGACGGGAACGATATACCGTACAGCTATAGCAGTGAGAGCGAGTCACCGTCGCCGTCGCCCGAACCAGAGCACGCACAGGCCGCGTCTCCGCGGAACAGTTCCTCTGAATGTGACGAAAGGGTTGGAGATAGCGTTAGCAGTAATGCGAGCTCCACACAAATGGACATCTCAGCACCCGGCGGGAGCCCGCAGACGCCGTCCAACTCCACGGTTATATACGACAGCCCGGCAGAGACGCCGCTGCCGCCGCCGGCGACGCCGCCGCCGCCGCGGTCGCCGAGCTCATCGGTGCCCACTAGTCCTACTGTATTCAGCACACCCCAGCCTAACATAGATGATAATGATAATCACCACCACATACCAGAGCCTGGTCGCTGTCGCAGAGATAGACCAGTCATAGATTATAAGAAATACTTTTAGATTTGTAACTTTTTCTTGTTAATCTTTTTATTTCTTCTGAGGGGGGAAAAGTGTTAGATATGTAGCTATAGATATACGTGTAACGCGGGTGCGGTTGCGCCGCACCTCGCGGTTGTTCAATAAAACAGTGTGCAGTATGCCGGCTTTCATTACGCACGTACCACAGTCCGCTCCCCAGTCGAATATAAAACACTTAGCAGGCGCAGACACCACAGCCGGGATTAGCACCGGCACCGCCGACAATTCTGCAATACTGGCCACTCGATGCCGAGAACCATCAGCGCCAACCACGAATACGGAGCCTTGTCGTGTCCAACATTTTGTGACGCCGAAACGTTTCCGAGCCTCCATGAAGGTGTCGTGACGAGACTTCGTGAGGAACTCCGATAGGGTTATACCGGTGTCTTTAAGTGCGGTTTTGGCAGCCCACAGTCTGTCACGAAGTCCTACATCTCGTAGCTTACAAAGTATGGGACGAGGTCTACTGTTGGTGGAGCGTCCCATACGATGACAACGACTAATGTCGGCTCTTGTGATGCCTGTAATCTTAAGCTTGTCCTTAAAAGTTTTCACCGCTAGAGCTCTGGATGGTATTGGAGTCCATGTTGTCCGATGATATGGAGGTTATAAAGTGCAGTAAGGTTAACTTGTGATAATGTGAGAATAACTTTGTGTGTAGATTGTTGCTTGAAGAGAAAACACTGGATGGCAGGTAGGGTTCACAGACGATTATTTTAGTTCATAAGTAGTGATTGTATGTTGACTGTAACTATTTTTAATTTAATTATAAAATATGTGGCCTGAACAAACTGTGTCGATTTTTTCGCGCCTACCGCCCAAAAAAAGATAATTATGAAACACATAGACAACATCATGGATATTAAAAAAGTCACCAAAGTAAATGCAGAAAACTTAAGAACATTGCACGACACGATAAATGAGAATTTAGAAGCATTAAAAACTCAGAATGTTGATACCACAACCTGGGACCCCATGTTATGCAGAATACTCAGCAGAATTTGGGATTCAGAAACAGACGAAAAATATGAACAGCAGCTCTCAGAACCTAACAAGCCTCAGAAATTTAAAGAAATGATGGAATTCTTAGAAAAACGGTTTAAATGTTTAGAAACAACAAGTTCTACTAGCACATCAGAGAAAACCTACAAATCAAGCTATAACACAAATGATTACCGCAAAAAGACAGAAGATAGAAGCGAGTGTTGGTGTTGCAACAAGAAAGACCATACAATTTATCAATGCCCTGTACTTAAAGCAATGTCAGTAATAGACCGTCAAAAAGCTGTAAAAGCAAAAGGAATGTGTAGAAACTGCCTGATGCACACCCTAGCTACCAAGTGTTTTAGCAACAGAACATGTGTATATTGTGGAAAGAAAGGGCATCATTCATACTTACATCAAGATACATACATGACAACTGAGAAATCTTCTGGAGCTATGAATGGTGGGCCAACCAATAAAGCAAATACAATTAAATGAAAATTGCATTGTTGATAAACTATTTAAAAATCAAACAAAATCTAAATGCGAAACCAAAACATTTGATATAACTAACAACTTGTTATGGAAACAGTTATATGTACAAAATACATGGCTATTTATAGTAAAAAATCACATCACAACATCAGTAATTTGTGACGGACAAAGAGAAGAGATAGAACTAAGGAATGTGGGTGTAATCAAAATATCTGATAACTGTATCATTAAAACACCCGGTAATACATTAGCAGCAAAGAGAACAGTAACTACACAAGCAGTAGCATCCTTTTCGAAACAAGTAGATTTTTCTATAGATACGATAAACTCTACCAGTACCATACTTAATATTACTAGAGACGAAGTCATCACTAGCGCAAAAGACATTTTACAATTACAACAGATAACTTCTGAAAAGGCTTTAAATTTCAGTTAAATAATACCATCTGGACCCAAATCACGACACACACATATACAACTAGCGCAATAACAGCTGTAGTATTAATTATTATCATGTTTCTAACAGTGTGTTATGCTCCACAGTTGGTCAAGTGCCTGCGCAACTACAACGGCCGAGCCAAGAAACCAACCAGCCAGTCTACCAAGGTCTCAACTGAACTCCGATCACTGCCGAAGTCACAGCAGCTATCGACCGTCATCACCAACGATCACGGAGAACCTCTATATAGACAAATACCACCGAAGAAGCCACCAAGAGGAAGACACAATCTGGCATATGACGAGTCTGACGAAAAACAAACCACTATAGAATTATACTAGTGGCCCGCCCGGCTTCGCACGGGTATTAAACAAAAATTTCAGAAATTATACACACTAAAACGATAGGTTTCACAGTTTTCATACGGATCTTTACTTTTTTAACAGCATTAGGGTTTTTGACATTGACTCAACATTCCAAAACTGACACTGGCCGTAGAGAAAAAGCAAGCACCGTGCGCTATACAACCTCTTTTTCTATTCTGACGCGCCATAATAGAAAAAGAGGTTGAATATACAGCCCACGGTTCAATAATTGAATTTTTCATGCGGATCCCTAACTTTTTTGAAAATATTATATAGCCTATGTTCATCACGGAAAATTATGTGCGTGTGGATTGAGAGCTCACTTTTGAATCTTTGGCAAATCGAATTGAAAAAAATCACAGATTTAGTAATGAATTTGTAAGAAATGATGCATAGGTCCAACAATTTGTTAAACTTATATCAAAGCCGGTATAACCCTTAGACTGGAGCTCTCAGTCCACACGCTTGAATAATAGGCATACCTCATATCTCAGGAATTACTACGTCTTTGTTTTTGATTTATTTTAAAGCATTTAGTTATAAATTATCAAAGGTCATTCGGAAGTTTTCAACTCGCTAGAAAACGCTGTTACAGAGTTATTGAGGTTCAACTAGAGCTCTCAGAAACGAAAAAACAAATTGTCATAACTTAAATTTTAATACATTTAAAAATTATTTGACTATCATAATTTATACTTTCGCACCTGTGTAAATTAGTTAAAACGAAATAATGACTTATAATTGAACAGTTTAGAAGTTATACAAGATCATAATTTTCAATCTGAGAGCTCTATGTTTTCGACTATATTGGTTAAATTAAACCTCCAAGGATGAATCAAGTTAGGTCAATATATTTACCTCATTTGTACAAAATATTGATGTAGCATCCTTTGTTCTACATGCTATACTTTAGGAGAAAACACTAATTAAATATTTGTATGTAAGGAAACGACTTAGGGTGTATATGATTTTTTTTTTCGTAGGACTGACCTATGGCGTGATTTATCTTCTCTACTCGTATATTTTTCTACAACACATTCTAATATCGAATGAATGTCACGCAGATAGGTAATTAGTTCAATAATTAAAATACTAGGTAACAAAATACCATGGCATAATATAAACAATGACTACGCCACGCAATGCCGCACCGCCCCGTTGTCGCCGCGCCGCCGCCGCCGCCGCCGCGCCTTACTCTCCAGCTGTTCTGACATGCAAATGTCGGTATGTTACTCTATAGGGTAAAAATTTTATTTACAAAGTAATAACAATTATAAAGCGTAAAATTAAGTTTGGATAAATATTATCTTGTTTCTTCAAATCTTGTTAAATCAAAATCAAAGTGTTTTATTTCCTTTAGACATTACAGGACTCTTGCACTGCTACTACACTTGACCATTCGTAATTTTTTTTTTACCTTGCTTACTTCACCAAACTGCAAAATTACCACCGCCAAGCCTCTAAAATTTTGCGGGGTTTGCTAATCATAATCTTTTGTCACTCTTGATTCTATTTTACAGAACCACCGAAAAGTCGCAAAAAAAAATGCTGAGGCTGTAGCCTTTTGGTCATTTCTACCAGCTTCCCGAAAATATGTCAAAAAATTTACGGCTCGCTTCGCTCGCCATTGCATTGTTTTGTTAATCTTCAAAAAAACTAAATCGTCAATGCAGCATAGACCAGAAAGGAAAAATAAGAACACACCAATTTCAAAAAAATGTGGCTTACTCTACTCGACGACATTTAGTCACTTCTCAACCATTTCCAATGGCCGCAAAAACTACAATATGTCGTTCCACTCGCTGTTATTTATGTTTTCATACTAATAAATAGTAAGTAAAATGTTAATAACCTACCCCTTAACTACTACTGCTAACTTTTTTGTCACCCGAAAGTGTCACGCTCGAAGTTATTTATTTTTTGTGTTTCTCTAATTTTTTTTTGTTGCTGGCATACCGCACCAATCTACAATATTACCACCCCGAAAAGTATTTCTGGCTACGGCCCTGCTTTTAGCTGCCAGGCTTCCCGCCACGGGTGAAAAAACGACTATGATTGCCACGCACCCGTGGCGTATAGAAATTTAGCGGCTGTGTTTACCGCTAACAATTAATTCCTTGTTGATTCGCTCTCTTTTCATCATTGAACCAATGACGTAGGAAAGAATAAGCTAGCGATATCATGCTACATATCTGACGTCAAGCACTCCTCGAATTGATTCAAACCTCATAAACATCAGTCTTTACTTGGTGTTTGTGACACTTGAGTTTGAATCAATGTAATGTCAGATTTCTGTATCAAAACCCACTAATTTTTAACATAAATCTAGGTTAATCCTGATGTAATATAAAACAAATTAAATAAATTTTGATGTAAAATAAAGAACTAGGTATAATAAAAAAAATAGTTTTTCTTTGTACCTTCAGAACTAAAATAGGTACCTATGTTTAATTATTCTATTGCAAAAATTACACAAACGGATACCTACATAATATATCATAGATAACGAAAATATACAGGTTAAAGTATCATTTCTAACATAAAACAGCCCTAATTTCAGTTTTAAACGCCCGACGTAGTAAAAGTCTGGCGGCTATTTAAGCGTTGGCAACATACGTCATAGCTAAATCAAAGTCTGGCATTAGAAAGGATATCTATTAGTAGGTATAAAGTTTGTATGGATTAGAAATATAAGGCTCTTTCATATCAGTTGGTCACAAAATCTGCGGGTCTCTAAAAGAGTTAAAATCTAATGTAGGGTACATTAGATTTTAACTCTTTTAAAGAAAAATCAAAGGTATCCGAATTTGATGCAACCGAATGCCTCATTTTGCGGATTTGTTGTAAAAAAATATACGAGTAGAGGAGATAAATCACGACTTTGGTCAGTCCTCAGTCCTAAGAAAAAAAAAATTATATACACCCTAAGTCCTTTCCTTACATACAAATATTTAATTAGTGTTTTCTCCTAAAGTATAGCATGTAGAACAAAGGATGCTACATCAATATTTTGTACAAATGAGGTAAATATATTGACCTAACTTGATTCATCCTTGGAGGTTTAATTTAACCAATATAGTCGAAAACATAGAGCTCTCAGATTGAAAATTATGATCTTGTATAACTTCTAAACTGTTCAATTATAAGTCATTATTTCGTTTTAACTAATTTACACAGATGCGAAAGTATAAATTATGATAGTCAAATAATTTTTAAATGTATTAAAATTTAAGTTATGACAATTTGTTTTTTCGTTTCTGAGAGCTCTAGTTGAACCTCAATAACTCTGTAACAGCGTTTTCTAGTGAGTTGAAAACTTCCGAATGACCTTTGATAATTTATAACTAAATGCTTTAATATAAATCAAAAACATAGACGTAGTAATTCCTGAGATATGAGGTATGCCTATTATTCAAGCGTGTGGACTGAGAGCTCCAGTCTAAGGGTTATACCGGCTTTGATATAAGTTTAACAAATTGTTGGACCTATGCATCATTTCTTACAAATTCATTACTAAATCTGTGATTTTTTTCAATTCGATTTGCCAAAGATTCAAAAGTGAGCTCTCAATCCACACGCACATGGAAAATTAAGGATTCTAATGGTGAAAGAATTTTTTAACTCGGTCCAGTAGTTTCGGAGCCTATTCAATTCAAACAAACAAACAAACAAACAAACATACAAACAAACAAACAATCAAATCTTTCCTCTTTATAATATTAGTATAGATGAATTAAAGTCCTGCCCTGGAGAACCTTCAAACCATTGAACATGTTTTTAATTGTAGTAACAATAATAGTCATAACGTAACAACAAAATTAATATTATATTGTTATAAATCAGAAGCGGATTTATTTATAAAGAAAGGAATTACCAACCTCAATATACCTGTCTAACGGTAAATGTTAACGAAAATTATAACTAGATGTCGCTAGTAAAAGTGGACGAGCGCTAGATCGCGCTGACGAGAACGCACGGCTCTGAATGACGTCCGGTACCTACTTTTGTTTATTTAAGCTCATCAAACGAAAACCTTTACCATAAGGCAGGCATAATAAATCGATCTATGATTTAGCCATTCGTTTCATTTTTGTGGCGCAAGCTGAATTACCCAACAGGGAAGCCTTGAGGAACAGGGAGCAGGCACTGAAAAGGGAGCGTGGTGGTACATTTTTTGGCCTTCGAACCGGACTACATCACCAGCGCGTCTAGCAGCAGCATTCAGTGGCCAATCGGGAAGCAGAGTTCCAGGGACCAACATCCGTGGCAGGGGCGCTAAGTTCAAACAAAGGGACTTAGGCGCATTATCACGCAATACGTTCAGGAGGGAACGATTGCAGCCAGACCGGACAGTTAAGCGGGGACAGCCAAGCAAGCGAATAAGCCAACCAGGGAAAAGAAAAGACAGCCAAGCAGCGGACTAGCCAACCAGGGAATAGACAGCCAAGCAGCGGACTACACAGCCAGGAAGCAGCTTCGTGACCGGAGCCGTGCCCAGCCAGTGACAGAAGACCAGACCGTAGTGGATAAGTAATTGGACTTTATCTGTGAGTGTTTAAATTGATTTGTTTAGTAGCTTAAACTCATAATAATAACTTTAACTTTTAATAGAACTAACTTAGACTTAGAATAATTTTAAGAATTTGGTACCGACGGGGAACCTATGCCCGATTTTTTATTAGTATTCTATAAACTCAAAGACTTGTAAAATTTTTGCGATTTAACTTCAACTTTAATTATTTAGAAAATTTAATTGTTCATATTTAGATTATTAGTTGTGTAACATGTCTGACATGAACCAACTTTTATTTTTGCAAGAAGATACCTTTACGAAAATAAACAAAGGACTTATTAACTTAAAGAAAACTTCAAAAGCACGCCTAACTTTAGATTATATACATGCGAAGCTTGAAATGTTAGAAAAATTGTGGGAGTTGTTCTCCGGAACACATACGAACCTTTGTAAATCGGCTAAAATCGAGGAGTTAAATGAAACGCCCTATTGGAAAAAAGATGTGTGGGAGACAGCTTCAGAAACATACACTGAATACAAATGTTTGTTAAAGAGTTCAATGCCCAGGGATTTGGAGCCTTCAGCTACACCAACCCAAGATAGTACACACGGGCCAAGCAATAATTTAGCTAAATTGCCTAAGATCGTGATACCAAAATTTAGCGGCCAGTATGAAGAGTGGAATACCTTCCGTGACCTCTTTAGATCTCTAGTGCATGAGACTAAAATTGATAAGGTAGTCAAATTGCAGTATCTAAAGGGTTTGTTAGGGGGTGAAGCTGAACAATTAGTTAGACACATAAGCATTTCTGCCGATAATTACGATCGCTGTTGGGGTACTTTAACTGAAAGGTACAATAACAAACGATTTCTATGTAACACCATTTTGAAGAGATTGTTTAGTCAAAAAAGTAGTAATTCTGAGTCAGCTAACTTTTTGAAAGAAATTCTAGACAACACAACTGAATGTTTAGGGGCTTTAGCTAACCAAGGGGTAGATGTATCCAATTGGGATCTTATTGTCATTTACATGACTTCGTTGAAGTTGGATCCTGAAACAAGGAAGCAGTGGGAGCTCCAAAGCGCAGATTGTGGTGAAGAGGAACTACCCTCATTCAAAGAGTTTCAAGATTTTTTAACTAAAAGGTTTAGGGCCTTGGAGTTCGTCGGTACAGGAACCAGCTCCAACAAGTCAAAGACTCCTGTTAGGTCATTTCATGCGTCGCAGGAAAGCTCTTCTGTTTCTTGTAAATTCTGCAAAGAAGAGCATAAGTTATATAATTGTGAGAAATTTGAGCGCGAAGAGGTACCAGCCCGTAGGGTGTTTGTCGAGCAAAATCGTCTTTGCTACAATTGCTTGGGTGATGGTCACTCGGCCAATTACTGTCGATGCAGAATCAACTGTCGCGTATGTCGCCGACGTCACCATACCTTGCTGCATTTCACGGGTGATGATTCCAAAGAGTCAAAGTCAGTCGAAGGCGATCCACCTAAAGAAAGTGGTACAGGTGAGGCACCCGTCGTTTGCTTTGCGTCAGATAACGCCTCTATATCGAGTCAGGTACTTTTAGCCACCGCTCTCGTGAAAGCGCGAACTGAAAACGGAGATACGCGCATAGTCAGAGCGCTATTAGATCAAGGATCGCAGGCATCATTTATCACCGAAGCAACGGCTCAACTCTTGCAACTCAAACGAACGCCAGTCGACGGCATTATCTCAGGTGTAGGAGGTAGCAAAACATTGGCCTCCAAATCAATGGTTAAGCTCAACATTTCATCGATGCGTGAAGGTTTTAAGGATGAAAAGATAACGCTGGATGTGTTTGTCTTAAAGTCAATTACTACACTACTACCGAGCAAGCAAACAGTGTCAACAGGTTGGGTATCAGTTCTACCATTAGCTGATCCAAAATATTACTTACCAAGCAAAATAGACCTGCTTCTGGGAGCTGAAGTTATGGGACAAGTGGTGAAAGAAGGAGTAAGGAAAGAGGGAGCATTACTAGCTCAAAATACAACGTTAGGATGGATTTTATCGGGAGTTGTAGGGTCAAATGAGGAAAGGGAAGCTACGAATTTAATAACATTGCACCAAATGTGTCATGGTATCACGGAAGAGGATTATCAACTTAAGAAGTTCTGGGAATTAGAAGCAGATACACATGAAAGAAAAAGGTCAATACTTACAGAAGAAGAGAAGGAATGTGAGAAGCTATTCGCAGACACTACCACCCGGGATCCAGAGGGAAGATATATTGTAAAGTTGCCGTTCAGAGATGAAAAACCTGAAATCAAAACATACAATTCAAGGAGAATAGCAGAAAAAAGGTTAACATTTTTAAAAGCAAAGCTAGACAAAGCAGAAGATTTAAAAATGAAATACAAAGAAGTACTAGAAGAATACTTAGAGTTGGGGCATATGGAGGAAATACCGAAAGAAGAAGTGTTGGTTACTGAAGGATCATACTTACCTCATTTTGCAGTTGTTAGGGAGGACAAAGACACCACGAAAGTCAGGATAGTTTTTGATGCTTCCTGTAAAGGTGAAGATGGCAAGTCACTAAATGACAAGATGATGGTAGGACCTACCTTACAACCGGAGCTGAGAAACTTGCTCATGAGATGGAGGCTGCATCGTATCTGCTTGTCGGCAGATATTATAAAGATGTATCGCCAAGTCAAGGTAGCTTCTTCAGACGTAAACTATCAGAGGATTCTGTGGAGAGAAGATCAACCACATACACCTTCACCAGAGAAAACCAACTCAAAACATCTAAGAGAATTCCGCTTACTAAGAGTCACTTTCGGTACAGCATCTGCGCCATATTTAGCAGTTAAAGCACTCCAGCAGGTAGCAATAGATGAAGGTTCAAATTATCCTGCAGCTGCTGAAATAGTCAAACAAGACTTTTATATGGACGATTTACTTACAGGCAGTCAAGACATGGAATCAGCAAAGCAACTTTACAATGAAATGAATTTACTACTGGAGAAAGGGGGATTCAAACTACAGAAGTGGTCAAGCAATAGCGATTTATTTCTAAAAAGCATTAAAGAAACTGGACAGGACCCGGAACAGGAAGATGGATTGAAACTAAAAGTCGATGATATAATGAAGCTACTGGGACTTACCTGGAACCGAAGAGACGATGCATTTCAATACACGGTGACTCTCCCTCAGCTCAAGGAACCTGTAACAAAAAGAAGAGTTATATCAGACATAGCACGTTTGTTTGACCCATTAGGCTGGGTGGCGCCTACGGTGATAGTTGCAAAGATTATCATTCAGAAGCTTTGGATAATAGGAACAGCTTGGGATGAGGAAGTTCCAAGCACAATATTAAAAGAATGGTTAACTTACCGGAACCAACTACCTACCTTATCCGTATTACGCATACCTCGTTGGATACAGACTTCAGCAGAGAACAGGATCGTAGAACTCCACGGGTTTTCGGACGCTTCTAAACTCGCATATGCTGCCGTGGTTTACCTTCGTATTGTCGATGAGAATGGTGATATTCATGTCAATTTACTTACAGCGAAAACGAAGGTAGCTCCCATCAAGCAAGTCTCGATTCCGAGGTTGGAACTTTGCGGAGCTGTTCTCGTGGCAAGGTTACTGTTGGATGTTTCTGAAACACTAAACATAGAAAAGAGAAATCTTCATGCGTGGACGGACTCTACCGTGGTGCTAGCATGGCTGAACAGTCATCCGAATCGTTGGCAGACGTTCGTAGCTAATCGAGTGTCAGAGATTTTGACTACGCTAGACTCTCATCAGTGGTCACATATCTCGACGAAACAAAATCCAGCAGATGGTGCCTCAAGAGGACTACAGCCATCCGAACTAGTAGAAAACACGTTGTGGTTGAGTGGTCCAGATATACTGAAATCAAAAGAAGTAAAGTATGATAGAAAGAAAGATGAAGAAACAAACTTA